>JAQHUG010000087.1:3228936-3301902 GCA_028555095.1 Dicrostonyx torquatus | reverse complement strand
GGTCATGACACAACCAGATGCAGAGATAGGAACCAAGGGTCATGAGACAACCAGATGCAGAAATATGAACTAATGGTCATGAGACAACCAGATGCAGAGATAGGAACCAAGGGTCATGAGACGACCAGATGCAGAGATAGGAACCAAGAGTCATGAGATGACCAGATGCAGAAATATGAACTAATGGTCATGAGACAACCAGATGCAGAGATAGGAACCAAGAGTCATGAGACGACCAGATGCAGAAATATGAACCAATGGTCATGAGACAACCAGATGCAGAGATAGAAACCAAGGGTCATGAGACGACCAGATGCAGAAATATGAACCAATGGACATGAGACAACAAGATGCAGAGACAGGAACCAAGGGTCACGAGATGATCAGATGCAGAAATATGAACCAATGGTCATGAGACAACCAGACTGCGAAGAGACTGGACCCAAGAAACCAATCAACATGATTAAAAAACAAGTTTGGGGGGCTGGCCTAGCCCTGGGTCCTCCTCTGTATGAGTAGAAAAAACAGGGTACATATTGATTAGACAAAAATTAGTTGGGCCCTTTATTTTTCATCTTAAAACAATATAGATGCAGCACAGAATACCTCTTCCCAAGCTTTTGTGGCCATTTTTATAGTGCAAAATAATATCAATAGTTTCCTTTTACTGATGTCATTAGGAGACATCAGTCACAAAGTCTACCTTTTCCAATAGAAGAGAATTTTTTAAAAAAAAATCCTACCATGATCAACACACGGGACATAGGATGACATGTACCATGGCAACTTCATCATAATCACTGTTGCCCCTCTGCCCTCCTCTTCTAGGCACAATTCACACACCACCCTAATTATCAATGGAGACACACACAACACACAAGGACAGGAGGCTGCTGCTGGAGGAGCTCAGCTATGGATAGTACCCTCATGTCTAAAGTCTTTCTGATGATGGCTTGCAGACAGAGGGACAGATCAAGGGTCTGAGAAGTCACTAAGAGCCAAGAAGCTAAACTGTCAGCAATACAGCTGAGGGTGGAGACGCGGGGCCATGTAATAACTTATGTTATCATGTTCACCAATCAGAAGGCCATAGGCCGACTTGTCCGTGTAGACAGAAGTTTCTGTCCCACCTGGTACCACAGCCATTCAGTCCCAAAGAAACACACAGAGTTTTTATTAATTATAAACTGTTTGGCCTATTAGTTCAGGCTTATTATTAACTAGCTCTTACAACTTAATCCACAACTCTTATCTATGTTTGGCCACATAGCTTGGTACCTTACTCAGTGCAGCATTCTTATCTTGCTTTCTCTGCATCTGGATGGTGACTGCAGACTGAGCCTTTTCCCTTCCTAGAAGTCTCCTAGTCTCGCTGCCCCACCTATACCTCCTGCTTGGCTACAGGCCAATCATCATTTTATTAAATCAATAAAAGTGACAAATATTTACAGGGTACAAGAACATTATCCCACAACGTGTCCCCTCTTAGACTTAGGAGTGAACCTGTACAGCAATAGTAAAAATGAATAGTGACCTTCCCCCCATTTCAGCATATTTATATTTTTGGGAAAGCCAGCCCCCCAAATTGTACTTATATATAAGGTTAGAGTGTTAGAGAATGCTTTTTTTTTTTTTAATGAGAGACCTGTGTACAGATTCTTTTGAATTTTGTCAGTAGAAGATAATGACGACATCCTTTTGAGGTGCACAAATAAGACATCAGTATGCATTTACCAATCACAACAGCCAGATCAGAGTAACCGCTACATCTGCCATTCCAAACTCTTACCATTTCTTTGTGTTGCTAATAGCCAAAATCCTTTCTACTCACTACTTTGGAACGAACAATTAATCATAATTTTCCTCCTGTTAAACAGAGCTACCAGTTATCCCTGCCCCCCACTGACCACTGGCTATGCTCCCGTGCCTGTGGACCACCTTCGGTACCCCTGACTTCCATCTCTCTCAAATACTGAACTGCACTACTTTACACCCATAAAGGAAACTGCTAATCATTTCTGAGAATGTATGGAGCAAAGAATCAGCCACGAATCATTATAAACCCCCCTGGTTGCTTATACTGCCATGTGGGCCAGCTATCAGGAAAGGGAATGCATGCAGCCCCTTGCGGCCAGTCTCCTCACACTGAAGACTTGTGTGTGACGGAAAAAGATTGCTGGGTGATAATGCTTTCCTTATTACAGGACTATACTAAAACAAACCCATGGTGCACTTGGACGCCAAACCCACACACTACAATACTAAGTTTACCTTTTAAAAGCACGCACACTCACCAGCAAGTTGGGCACTGATTCTAGATAAATGAAAACTTCTGTCTGCACAGAAAACTCACACATAAATGCTCACAACAGCTGTACTCATGATAGCCAAGGCAGTTGGGGAATATGCCTTGCTGTGTGATTCTACTTCTCTTACACTCTTGAAATGACAGCATTAGGCAGCAAAAAGAGCAGACTGGGCTTCCAGAGCTTAAGCAGGGTAATGAGCTGGCAGTAAAGGGAAACTAACGGGTTGCTAGTGGATGTCTTGCCCTGGGAAATGCCTCGGTATACCTCCAGGTCTCAATGTCCTGCTGTGCTCAGTTACCAGGGTCAGTCCAGTTCTCCTCAGGGAGGAGACTAGACCCATGGCTCCTGGGAGCTTTCTCTGTAATTGCTTACAAATGAGTGTGGATGTACACTTACATCAAAAAAAAAAAGTTTAATTATAAAGAAGCTAAATCTGGTTGTGGTGGCACACACCCATAAACCCAGATCCCCAAAGGCCCAGTCAGAGCTCCTCAGCGCCCATGTGGACTTACTTACTCCTTTCTCAGGGATGACTCCTTTGCCCCACACCCCACCTCAAGCCAGAAACCTGATGACCTAAATCACTCAGCGTTACTAGCCACCATGTCTACCTTGCAAGCCTGGGGCAGAACTGAGCCTATCAGAACCTATCTGCTGCCCCACATATGTATACCTATGTAAAATACATACACACATACGTCCATAAAGCTTGGTGCTGTGTTTCTAGTGGCATTTTCGCAGCAGTTCAGCATCCCTATTTCTAAACAATGATCTAAGCGTATTTTCAGAGGCAGCGTTGGCTGGTAATGACCCGCACAGAAGTCACTGATATCTTTTCTCCTTTGAAACAGGGACTGCTCAGTGCGAGCCAGAGGGTCTTAGGCTGCACTGAACTCCACAGGAGCTTCGCTGGCTCAGCAGCAGTCACTTTCATACCCAGTCTCTCCATAATCTGTGACCCAGGGGTCATCAGAAGCCTGAACTCTGGTGTAAAAACAGAGTGTGGTCACAGAGGGGTCAGAGTCCTGGGCACCCCAGGAAGCAGGAAGTTTGAGTTGACCAAGTGACGACTCTAAGGAATGTAATCTGATGGCTACCATTCCCAGGCTGAAGCTCCTTGCAGACTGCTCCAGTGGTTAAAGCCAGAGGGTCCCAGGCTGAAGCTCCTAGCAGACTGCTCCCAAGTTAAAGCCTGAAATCCTAAAGAGCAAGGCCATCTCCAGCTAAAGCAAAGCAACCGTTCCTTCGAAAATGGGACTTCAGACCTTCCTTTCCTGCCAAGCCCCGCCCTCCATTCCTGCCAGGTCCAACACCCAAACAAAAGCCTCTTGTGACACTCACCACCGGAGAGACATTTCTGACCTTCCTTATCTCTGTCTAGTAAATGGGAATAACAAGGCTTGCAGTTCAGGGGCAAAGGATGACAATCAGGGCAGCCTAAAACAGAGGATGAACATGTGGTGGCCAGAGCAGTCAGGCCCTGGTGCTGGACCCATCCTTGGCTGGAGTACGTGGGAACACCCTGGCTCCTCATCCAATACCACTGCCTACTAAAGGGAAGAACGCCAGCTGCCCATCACTGGCCCTGTGGTCATGCTATGAGGACTGGCATTTGATGTCCAAACCTGACTGCAGAGGCTGAGCTGTGGATCATTCTTCAGCCACTGTTTGGCTGGGGAACTGGGGAACAGGGCAGAGGTGGAGGCTGGAGGATGACTGGGGGTTAAGAGCACTTGAAGCTCTTGTGGAGGATGCAGACTCAGTTCTTGCTGTCCTCATCAGGTGGCTCACAGCCACCTGTAACTCCAGCTCCAGGTGACCTGATGCCCTCTTCTGGCCCCAATGGGCACCCACACACAGAGAGAGACACATAAAAGAAATCTGTCAATAAATGAAGACAGCCAAGTAGTTGCTTAGTAATTAAGAGAAAAGGGTACATCTGAGCTGATTCCACATCAAGCCAAGGTCTTGTTTTATTCTATTGTTTTCTTTAAATTAATTTATTTTTAGTTTATGAACATTGGTGTTTTGCCCGCATATGTGTCTATGTGAAAGTGTCAGATCCCCGAAAGCTGGAGTTATAGACAGTTGTGAGCTGCCATGTTAGGTGCTGAGGACTGAACCCAGGACCTCTAGAAGAGGAACCAGTGCTCTGAACTGCTGAGCCATCTCTCCACCCCACGTCTGGAGTTTTGAACCAGCCAAAATCACTTTCCTGAATTCTCTTTTTTTTTTTTTTTTTTTTTTTTTTGGTTTTTCGAGACAGGGCTTCTCTGTGGCTTTGGCACCTGTCCTGGAACTAGCTCTTGTAGACCAGGTTGGTCTTGAACTCACAGAGATCTGCCTGCCTCTGCCTCCCGAGTGCTGGAATTAAAGGTGTGTGCCACCACTGCCTGAATTCTACTTTAAATACTCTTGAAGTGGAATTCCCTTCTGTATGCTATGAATATGTTTTATTACTATTGGTTAATAAAGAAGCTGCTCCAACCTATAACAGGGCAGAATATAGCCAGGCTGAAAAAGATAGAGTGAGTAGTCGGAGTCAGAGAGACGCCATGTAGCTGCTGAAGGAGACAGACACCATAACAGAACCTTATCCGGTAAGCCACAGTCTCATGCTGATACACAGATGAATAGAAATGCGTTAAGATGTAAGAGTTAGTCAATAAGAAGCCTGAGCAAATAGGCCAAACAGTGTTGTAATTAATAGTTTCTGTGTGATTATTCAGGTTTGGGCGGCCAGGAAATGACAGAGCAGTCTTTGTCTACACACTCTGCTTTTCTTAAGCTCCTTTGTCAAAGGAGCATGTTTCTAAGTGCAAGGCAGAGACAACTCGAGAGGTCTGCAAGAATCTAGAGGGAAAACAGAGTCAGATTGATTCCAGATTCTAGACAAAACCCACAAGTCATTTTTGGCTGTTTTGTTTGTTAAAGTATGTACAGAGAGGGGCCGCAGGTTCACTTGGCTCAAACTCATGGCACAAAAACTAAAAGCTCACAAGGCCAGAAACAAGCAGAAGAACATGGAACTTGAGATGATTCCCTTTCCACAATGTCCCCGTGAACTGGCCCTGTCCCGCTGTCCAGGACACTTATAGAAAGATCAAGAAAACACTATGTGGACCCACAGAAAGGAGGAAGAAAGGGCAGTGGGAGTTGGTTAGGCCATTAAAGTGAAGTTCTCTTAAAAATAGAAGCATTTTTAATAACACAAGAAAAGTTAAGCAAGGCATGATTGCACACGCCTTAATCCCAGCACTTGGGTGGAAGAGGCAGGTAGATTTCTGAGTTGGAGGCCAGCCTGGCCTACACTGAGAGTTCCAGGGCAGCCAAGGATACATAGAAAAACCCTGTCTCAGCCAACGAAAACAACAGAAATAAAAGTGAACACCATGAGCTGAGACAGCTTTCCTGGCATCTGTAACATGATCAAGAGTGTGCTGGTCCACACCTTTACTCCCAGCACTCAGAGGCAGAGGCAAGTAGATCTCTGTGAGTTTAGGGTCAGCCTGGTCTACAGAGTGAGTTTCAGGACAGCCAGAGCCACATAGACCTGTCTCAAAAAGGTTCTTCCCTGGGCGGGAAACTGACATTTGAAAAGCTTTGTGCAGTGGTGCACACCTTTAATCCTAGCAGTCAGGAGGCAGAGGCAGGCAATGTCTGTACCTGCCATAGAAACAAAGACAGAAAACCCCTGTGCATTCTGTACTGGGAATAGGGGTCAAAGACTAAAAGCTGGAGTGTCTGGTGAAAGAACCTAGAGGAAACCTAAGTGAAGCCCTCCACAGGGCCAAGGTTAGAAGGGATGAGCATGGTCGGGCTTGTCCACATCATCCTTCTTTACATACAGCTCCACCCCACCAGCCTTCCTTCCTTCCTGGTGGTACCTGTCTAGCCAGACATCTTCACCTTTGAGTTCTGTGATGAAAGGGTCAAATACAATATAGAAGAAGAGGAGTGTGCGCTCATTGGTCCACAGCCCCAGTGAGAGACTGATGTGGGAGTGTTTTCCTGTATTTTGTATTACTCTTATTGGTTGAATAAAGAGCTGCCTGGCTTATAGATAGGTCAGCCCTTAGGTGGGCGGAGTAGACAGAATGGAAGTTCTGGGAGGAGAAGAAAGGAAGTGGGCCAGTCGCCATGAGGCTCCTGTAGCAGTTGGAGGTACCTTAGGACCGTCCGGTAAGTCACCCACCTCGTGGTGACATACAGACTTTTATAATGGGTTAGTTTATGAGGTGAGGGCTAGCCGAGAAGAGGCTAGAGATAATGGGCCAGTCAGAGTTTGAATGAATACCGTTCTCCTGTGGTTCTTTTGGGTGCAGGCGGCCAGCAGCTGAGCGGGCCAGCTGCTGAGGGCTGGGTGCTGGGTGCTGGGAACATACAACCCGCACACCTCTCTCCTAATTACAACAAGAGATCCTCCTCCTCCCGCTCTGTTGCAAACACAGCAAGCCATCAAACACCTGTTCTCCTGCTTCCCTTGTAACACCTGTCTGGGCAGTGCTCTGTCCCCGCTCCTCAGCCTTACCCTGTGCTGCTCTTCATCTCATCATAGAGGCAAAGACAAGATCAACACCAGCATCTCCATGGTCACACACACACACACACACACACACACACACACACACACACGAGAATGTGTCCAGGTGGAAAACTGTACCAGAGGATACGGCCACCACCACCATGCTCTGGAAGGAAGACGAAACACTGAGTTACAGAACAGCCTGTTTCCTAGGGATTAGAAATAAATTCTCAGCCACACCTGGTGGTACAGCCTACCATACCAGCACTGGGGAAGCCAAAACAGGACGCCTGGGAAGCTGAGCCAAACCTGCGCTATGACAAGACTTTACCTCAGAAGCCAAAGCAAATGAAATAAAATTCTCTGTTTTCTTAATCTCTTGACAGCTGTGTATGTGTCTTTGAAAACTGTGTGGGTTGACACAAGGTTTGTGGGAACGTGCAGTGGTATAGATGCTTTGGAAAGCAGTTTGGCAGTTCTTAAAGGATCAGGCAGAGATGCCATGACCTGGCAATTCCACTTCGAAGAACAGACACCCTGAACAAACATTCACATTAAAGAAACAGTCATACCAAATTGTTTGCAAACAGGTAGAAAAAACTTAAGTGTGGCACAATGGAAAGTCACTCAGCTGTGAAGAAGGACAGACTTATGCCTGTCCTTTATACTATAGAATAAATGAAAACACTATGAAACAACCTAGAGGAAGAAACAGAGAAACTGCCATGTATTTTAAGATTCCATATATCTGAACTGTCTCAAACAAGTGAATCCAGAGAAAGAAAGAACAGGCCTGACTGCCAGGCTCTGGGGGGCAGGACTGGGGACTGACTGCTCCACATAGTGAAAATGTTGTAACATTTGGGGTTGGGAAGATGGCTCAGAGGTTAAGAACACACATTATTCTTGCAGAGGACCCAAATTCAGTTATCAGCATCCCTGTTGGGCAGCTCTCACCAACTGTAACGCTAGCTTCAGGGGCTTGGATGTCTTCTGGTTGCTTGGGCATCTGCATGCATGTGTGTGCATCCACACAGAGAGACCTAAATTTTTTTTAAGGGTCTTTCTATCATCTCTCTTTCTTTCTTTTTTTTGCCTTTATTGATATTTACTGAGCTCTACATTTTTTTCTGCTCCTCTCCCTGCCTCTCCCCTCCTCCCTTCAACCCTCCCCCAATGTCCCTATGCTCCCAATTTACTCAGGAGATCTTGTCTTTTTATACATTCCCATATATATTAGGTCTATGGAAGTCTCTCTTAGTGTCTTCATTGTTGTCTAAGTTCTCTGTGATTATGGTTTGTAGGCTGACTTTCTTTGTTTTATGTTTAAAAACCACCTATGAGTGAGTACATGTGTCTGGGTTGCCTCACTCAAAATAATGTTTTCTAGTTCCATCCATTTTTGTGCAAAATTCAAGCTGTCATTATTTTTTTCTGCTGTGTAGTACTCCATTGTGTAAATGTACCACAATTTCTTTATCCATTCTTCGGTCGAGGGACATTTAGGTTGTTTCCAGGTTCTGGCTATGACAAACAAAGCTGCTATGAACATAGTTGAGCACATGTCCTTGTGGCACAATTGAGCATCCTTTGGATATATACCTAAAAGTGGTATTATTGAGTCTTGAGGAAGGTTGTTTCCTAATTTTCTAAGAAATCTCCACACTGACATCCAAAGGGGTTGTACCAGCTTGCATTCCCACCAGCAATGCAAAGTGTTCCCTTTTCCCCACACCCTCTCCAGCATAGGTTGTCATCAGTGTTTTTGATCTTGGCCATTGGTGTAAGATGGAATCTCAGAGTTGTTTTGATTTGCATTCCTCTGATGACTAAGGATGTTGAGCACTTCCTTAAGTGTCTTTCAGCCATTTTAGATTCCTCTCTTGAGAGTTCTCTGTTTAGGTCTTTACTCCATTTTTTTTATTGGATTATGTGATCTTTTGGTGTCCAATTTCTTGAGTTCTTTGTATATTTTGGAGATCAGCCCTCTGTCTGATGTGGGGTTAGTGAAGATCTTTTCCCATTCTGTAGGCTGTCGTTGTGTCTTGTTGACCGTGTTCTTTGCTTTACAGAAGTTTTTCAGTTTCAGGAGGTCCCATTTATCAATTTTTTCTCTCAGTGTCTGTGCTGCTGGGTTTCTATTTAGGAAGTGGTTCCCTGTGCCAATGCATTCAAGTGTACTTCCACTTTCTCTTCTATAAGGTTCAGTGTGGCTGGCTTTATGTTGAGGTCTTTAATCCATTTGGATTTGATTTTTGTGCATGGTGATAGATATGGGTTTATTTTTATTTTTCTACATGTTGATATCCAGTTATGCCAGCACCACTTGTTTCTTTTTTCCATTTAATATATTTTGCTTCTTTATCAAATATCAGGTGTTCGAAGATGTGTGGATTGATATCCCGGTTTTCTATTCGGTTCCATTGGTCCTCCTGTCTGTTCTTATGCCGGTAGCAGGCTGTTTTCAGTACTATAGCTCTGTAATAGAGTTTGAAGTCAGGGATTGTGATGCCTCCAGAAGTTCTTTTATTGCCCAGGATTGTTTTGGCTATCCTGGGTTTTTTGTTTCTCCAAATGAAGCTAAGTACTGTTTTTTTTTTTTTTTTATAAGGTCTTTGAAGAAATTTTCTGGGATTTTAATGGGCATTGCGTTAAATTTGTAGATTACTTTTGGTAGGATTGCCATTTTTACTATATTAATTCTGCCTACCCAGGAGCATGGGAGGTCTTTCCACTTTCTGGTGTCTTCTTCAATTCCTTTCTTCAAGGATTTAAAGTTCTTGTCATACAAGTCTTCCACTTGTTTGGTTACCAAGATATTTTGTGCTATTTGTGGCTATTGTGAAGGGTGTTGATTCTCTGATTTCTTCTTCAGCCCTTTTATCATCTGTGTACAGGAGGGCTACTGATTTTTTTGTTGTTGTTGTTAATCTTGTATCCTGCTACACTGCTGAAAGTGTTTATGAGTTGTAGAAGTTCCTTGGTAGAGTTTTTGGGATCACTTATGTAAACTATCATATCATCAGCAAATAGCGAGAGTTTGACTTCTTTTCCAATTTGTATCCCCTTGATCTCCCTTTGGTGTCTTATTGCTCTAGCTAGAACCTCAAGAACTATATTGAATAGGTATGGAGTGAGTGGACAACCTTGTCTTATTCCTGATTTCAGTGGAATCGCTGGGAGTTTCTCTCCATTTAGTTTGATGTTGGCTGTTGGCTTGCTGTATATTGCCTTAATTATGTTTAGGTATGTTCCTTGTATCCCTGCTCTCTCCAAGACCCTTATCATGAAGGGATGTTGTATTTTGTCAAATGCTTTTTCGGCATCTAATGAGATGATCATGTGATTTTTATATTTTAGGTTGTTTATATGGTGGATTATGTTGACAGATTTTCGTATGTTGAACCATCCCTGCATCTCTGGGATGAAGCCGACCTGGTTACGGTGGATGATGGTTCTGATGTGTTCTTGGATTCGATTTGCTAGTATTTTATTTAGTATTTTTGCATCAATGTTCATGAGTGAGATTGGTCTGTAATTCTCTTTCTTAGTATTGTCTTTTTGTGGTTTGGGTATCAGGGTAATCGTAGCCTCATAAAAGGTGTTTGGCAATGTTCCCTCTGTTTCTATTGTGTGGAATAATTTGAGGAGTGTTTGTGTTCCTCTTTGAAAGTTTTGTAGAATTATGAGCTGAAACCATCTGGTCCTGGGCTTTTTTTCGTTGGGAGACTTTTGATGACTGATTCTATTTCTTCAGCAGTTATAGGTCTGTTTAATTTGTTTATCTGTTCTTGATTTAATTTTGGTAAGTGAAATTTATCCAGAAAGTTGTCCATTTCCTTTAAGTTTTCCAATTTTGTGGAATACAGGTTTTCAAAATATGATCTGATGATCCTCTGTATTTCCTCGGTGTCTGATGTTATATCCCCTTTTTCATTTCTGATTTGTTAATTTGGATATTCTCTCTCTGCCTTTTGGTTAGTTTGGATAAAGGCTTGTCTATTTTTGTTGATTTTCTCAAAGAACCAACTCTTTGTCTTATTGATTCTTTATAGTGTCTTCTTTGTTTCTATTTTGTTAATTTCAGCTCTCAATTTGATTATTTCCTGCCGTCTAGTTCTCTTAAATGAGTTTGCTTCCTTTTGTTCTAAAGTTTTCAAATGTTCTGTTAATTCACTAGTGTGGGATTTTTCCAGCTTTTTTATGTAGGCGTTTAGTGCTATGGACTTGCCTCTTAACACTGCTTTCATTGTGTCCCATAAATTTGGGTATGTTGTGTTGCAGAGACCTAATTTTTAAAAGCCCTATAAATGTTATAAAAATTGCTTGTGCTGATGATTACACAACTCTGGAGATTAAAAGCTCACTGAACTATAAATTCTAACAGGCAAATTCTGTGAAATCGGCTTTGTATCAAAGGAAAACTTAAAGAGGGGCTGGAGAAACAATAGGTAGTTAGAACAACATAGACACAAGTGGGACCAAGCAAAAGACAAACAGACTTGTACAAATGGGAATGGAGAGGGTTAAATGCCACTTCGTCAATCTCCTGGCAGGTTTGCTACTCATCAATGGAAACATGAGAGCCCATCTATTCAACTGTTGACTCTTCTGCCTTGTGTTACAACAGAAGCAACACGGGGTCCCTTCTTTGTGCAGTAGGCCTCTTGAAAAGAATCACTATTTTTAGTTCTCAGGGTCAGAAGCATGGCTGTCACTGGCACACTATGACACATGAAACACATGAAGACATATGTGTCTTCAGCATGGATGCTGCAATCACAAGTAGACGACAATAAGGGACAAGCTGTAAACCCAGATTTTAAAATAGTCTTTACCAAGTGTTAAGTCAATATAAGAGAAAGCAATTCAAAGGATCTAAATATTCAGAAGCCACTTACATAATCCCAAAGACTACTTCAGAAAAAGCAAACAGTCAACCGCCATCCATATTTACAGGGCAGTTCAATGCCGAAGCTGTTAAAATCCTATTTACTATATGGAAGAGCTGAGATAGTGTACAAAATTATTTTGTGAGATGAGCTAAGCCCATTAGAATGGACACAGCATTTCTGTACAAAGGTCAGAACAAGTTACTAGCCAAGTGACAATTCTGTTAAGTAGGCTAAAATCCCATGGAAGGTTCTCTAGACTTTTAAAATCCTAAGCACCCTTTACTTAAGAACATCAAAATATGTAGGCACAAATGTAATATCCTGTAAATTATGCACGGCCATGCATCAAACAGCCAAGTTGGAGATAATCTTTCATTAGCAAATGTTTAACTTTTGCCAGATGGAAGAGGCAGGCCTGTCTCACAGGCTCCACAGACCATCACATGAAACCGGCTTTATGGGCAGGACACCAATGACTAAGTCGGGCTCCTTAGGCAAAACTCAGTTCATTTGAACTCTTAACAATGGAAGCTGATTTCTACGCCAACTTTTCTTATGCAGTTTCTCATTAATTAGCTTTGTCAGTGTGTCTAATATAAAGTCTACGGTCTTTGTCCTGGCCTCATTATCCCTGACTCCAGAGAGCTAGAGACTTGGAAGCTTTTTTTTTTTTTTTTAAACATACACTAGCTTAAGTTCCCCTCACTAGGGGACGACCATGATCTTTTCTGCTGATCGATTCGGACAGTATGTGGTTACTAGACAAAAAGAACTCAATCATAAAGGCTCATATGAGACTAATTTTGGTGGGAGGAAGAGGAAGGAGTGGGCATGGTGTTGTGTTGCACGAGAAGCAGAAGAGCAGGTGGCTTCACAGCATACAGTCAAGCCTTAAGACAAGTCGTTCCATAGAAAACTCTTTGTACATAATAGCACATATTAGACGGCATGCCCCTGGGCTTATCCGAGTTGAAATAACTGTAATTTCTGAGTCTTGTGACAGGTTAGGTCATCTCCTGGCCCAAGTATGCTAAAAGCTCTTTTGTTCAGGGTGTTGACTCTGTAGCCTGTACCCAGGACTATGCACCGAGCTGAGGAGACAAATACATGAGAAGCAGTAAAGCGGATGCATCAGATGCAGGAACAGGGACAGACATGGATGACCTAAAGCGTCCACCACCACGAGGCAGAGCTCTAGACTCCTGGAAGACAGAAAGACTTGCGGGGAGTCTGTTGTTCCTTGTCCTTTGCTCTTGTTGCAGCCCTGTCACTAGGGGAACGTCTGGCAAGTGACACCGCACTGCCAGACCTGTCCTTCCTGGACCTGTAAGGGGGGCAGGAGTACTGCTGCTTCCTGGTTCACAAAGCTGCCCGCACCACACGCAAGTGCTCGCAAGCTCAGAACACATCAGAGGCCTGAGTACTTCACATCATTGGCTGCCACCGAGATGAGACCGTCAGGCCACCGCTACAATCAAAACACTGTCAAAGGGGAGAACCCCTGGGAACCCTGTTTTGCATTCAGATTATGCTTGCCCTGCTAATATACCAGGTCACACAGTCACCAACAAATTCCCTGACTGACCTGCCGGCCAGATGGGACCACGCCCAGCTAACAATCCAACACTGAACCTTCTTCAGGTTCCTTCTTGAAGCCTGCAGCTCACCTCCCTTCACTTCCAAACCATGACTCAGTTTGATGTCTATGTGCACATAAATTATCTAGACACGCACAGAGACACATAACTAGGGCAATTCTGATCAGTGTAACTTGCCAAGTACCTATGCTCCCTATGGCAATCAGCCCTCTGAGAAGGTGCTCTTCTTACATCAACTTTATGAATCAAATATGCAAGGGTACAGCTAGTTTAAGTTGCTTAAGGTGGCATATGTGGCAGGCAGAATAAAGGACAAGCAGCTATCGATGGGGGCATGCCAACCTGAGGGCCATTGGCTGGCATCTGGCTGCCTTCCCATTTTTAAAACGGATCTCTATCTGCTGGGGTCCCTAATGTCCTGGCCATCTATTTATTTATTTTGTGTATTTACATATTGCCTGTGTACATGCTCCTAAAGGGTCCAGTATAGAGTGTTGGATCCCTGGAGTGGAATCCAGGAGGCTGTGAGTCATCTGGGGTGAGTGCTGGGACCTGGCGCTCCCTGCCACTCAGCCATCTCCACAGCTTCCCCATCACCCCCTAGCTTTCTTGGTCTAAATTATTAACTGATGCTGAGATGATCACTCTGGCCTACCTATTACTAAAAGTCTAGTTAAAATCAAACAGGATTGTATAACTGCATTAAGGATTTGCAGAGCATATCAAGTACCAAGTCACGAGGCGAAGCAGTCATGGGAAATGGAAAGTTAATGCTTAACCAAGAAGCTTCTGGGTCCTCTAGAGTTTATTAATAGAATCAAATTGCTTCGCACGAGTTAACCTGGGAAGGTTGAGCGAGGACATCGATAAATACTAATTATACAATTACATAAGAGCTTCAAACACTTAACCCATGTTACTTCATTTTAATTTAGCCCAACAAACACGAAGACACAGCACAAATCGGGGAAGTGGGCACGGGTGGGGACTCCCCACTCACTCAGCAAATCATTTGCCGGCTAACTACAACCGGCTCACTTTCCCCACACTGTTCCCTAAATAAACCTGGAGAATCCTCCACTCTCCCATGCGCTGCTCTCCAAAGATCTCCGGAGTGCTTCTCTCTAATCAAAATACAAGAAAATCATTCTCTTTCAGGTGTTTTCCTTTTTCTGAACCAGGAGCTCACCATTTTTCACAGAGTCAAACAGCAAACCCAGCTATCCTCCTGTCTCTGCACACCACAGAAGCAGAGTCACAGAGGCCCTACCACAGGTAGCCATACTAACTTTTCCCCTTTGTGTCAGGGATCTGAACATGGGCTGTCCTGTTTATACAGCAAGTGCTTCTACCCACTGAACCATCCTCCCCCACCCCATTTTCCTATTTGAGCACCGTGTAGGTACAATCTAGTACTCAACCTTCAATTCTCCTGCCTAGTCTCTCCAGTACTGTGATTACAGGGGTCTACAACCACATTTGACTTCTTTTCTTTCTTTGAATGAGGTCTTTGTCCAGTGCAAATATATATGATCAACTGGCTTCAAGAGTTTCGTTTTGTTTTTAAGATTGTATTTATTTATTTATTTATTTGATATGTATGTGAGTACCAACATGTATGTCTGTGCCCCACATGTGTCCAAGTACCCATGGAGGCCAGAAGAGGATATTAGATCACCTGGAGCTGAAGTTACAGGCAGTTGGGAGCTGCTTGATGTGGGTGCTACAAATTGAACTTGGGTGTTCTGCAAGAACAGCAAGTGCTCCTTACTGCTGAGCCATCTTTCCATGCTGGGTTAGGATTGTTTCACAGAAACCAAAGTAAAATGTGTATTTGACTATTGGGTCTATGCCAGACACTAACACAGATGTTCATTTTCTGGGAACTTTAGTAAAGTAAGCAAGCCAGAGATCAATATCCTGAGTAAAGAAGAAACTATGATGTAAAATTTATTCCTTTTCCATCGCCCAAGAATGTCCCGACCTAGCCGCCTTCGTTCCTTACGGTCATAAACACAAAGGAAAATGTGTGGCTATAAAAGTAACTGTGGTTCAAAGACAAGAATATCTTTTAAACGGAGTAAGAAAACTTACTCGACTTAACTTGTGATGACTTAAATTCATCTACCAGAACTTAACATCTGGCTGCTGTTTTGAAAAGCAGGGGTGTCCTTGTAATATCCTAGAATATAAAACTAGTGTCTTGCTTGTATGCAAGCACTCATTCGAGTTTCACCTTGCAGATTATTCTTTACCTTTATGGTTAAACAACCACTAAACTGAAATTGCAAAAGTTTCGCAGCTTTAAGAGTAGAAGCTATAGCGTGCAAGGAAACAAATAACTCATTGTTATTTTGTATACACAATGCACACTAACGAAGAAGTTAAAAAGCAAAAAAGGCAAGCATTTGAAGAATCTAATAAAAAAGAACATGTGTTGTCTGGACTCAATTATCCTGAAGCAACAGGTTTTATTTTTGTTTGTTTGTTTATGTTTTTCGAGACAGGGTTTCTCTGCAGCTTTAGAGTCAGTCCTGGAACTAGCTCTTGTAGACCAGGCTGGTCTCGAACTCACAGAGATCCGCCTGCCTCTGCCTCCCGAGTGCTGGGATTAAAGGTGTGCGCCACCACCGCCCGGCCTGAAGCAATAGTTTTAAGATCTTATTTTCATTATGTATGCACGTGTGTTTGTTGTCAGTTGAGTTACAGGTGGTTGGGAGTCATTCGACATAGTTGTCGGCAACTAAACTTAGGTCCTCTTCAATAGCTCTACAGAATTAACCACTGAGCCATCTCTGGAGTCTCTCAAGCAATAGTGTCTTGATTTTGAGATTTATTTATTTTTATTTTTTGTACACGGGCAGTTTGCCTGTGTGTATGCCTGTGCACTGTGTGACCACAGTATGCACAAGAGGCCAGATAAGAGCATCAGATCCTCCCTGGACGAGTTAGACAGTGGGCACGAGATGCTGGAAAGCAAATCCAGGTCCTGCTGAAGAGCAGTCATCCATCACTCCAGCCCCGGGCAACAGTTAGTTCTTGAATCAAGTTGTCCAGACTTCAAAAATTTCACAGAACACTTAAGAAATAAAAGGATTTCTTTTCACCACTGTTGACATTGCCTCTAAGACAAAAAACTACCCAGTTAGATGTCATCCAAATAAAGAAATTTTATCTATGTGTTTTCTCAAATGTTGACTGACTTTAATTATCTCAGTAAAAATGGTAATTGATGATTCAACAAGAAATGATAATGTGTTCAAGAGACAGCTCCGTCAGGAAAATGCCTGCCACGGAAGCATGAGGATGTGACTGAACCCACAGCGCCCACGGAAAAGCCTCAATGGCAGCAGAGCTGGGAGTGGGGCATCCTGGCAAATTCCCTGGAGTCACTGGCCAGCCAGTGTAGCCAATCAGCGAACTCCAGGTTTGGTGAGACACTGTCTCAGAAAGTAAGATGAAGAGGTAAAAGAAGACCCCCAACCATGGATTCCTACCCCCATACTCACCCACACATGCATGCCCCCAGACAATTGCCCCCACACATGCACATGCACAACACACACACATGCATACACCAAATACATACATACACACATGCATACACCAAATATATACATATATATGCATATATAAAATGTACACACTAACATGATCAAAGCCTCATCTTTAGGCAAAGGAGTGAGAATATTTAAAGTGACAGCCACACAGGTAGATGCTTCCCTGAGATACTTTGTTCAGACAGGTAACAGAGACCTACGGGTGAATTATCCATAGAAGTCTCATGTCCGAAACTGAGACAGATTCAGTGGTCAGCTGTAAAATGATAGAGTTACTTGTACAATGTAATTACTTCCACCTGAAAGATTGCCCTTTCCTCTGAGACTACGTCATTGCTGTTGAGGTGTGCTGAGTTATCTTTGGTAAGGAAAATGATAACAGTGGTTACTAAATGCCCTGGCGTGACAAAAAAAAAGAGGGGACTGGCCTATGCTGTTCTCCTAGAGTTTTCGGATGGAGGAATCCAAAATGCCGGGACTGCTGGGTGACAGCATCCAGGCGCTGAAGACCATGAAATGCTGACTGGCAAGTACTGTAAAGACAGAACAGGATCCAGATGAAATTTCCTTCACGTCAAGCTTTTCTGCAACATTAAAAACTGCCTTAAAGTCGTTCAATGGTGACAATCATTGCTGGGTGTGAGACAAAATGTTCTAGAACGGAGCTGCCAAGTCCCTTTCATTTCTTTTCTCCCATACCCTAGCATAAAGACCCACACCTGGCTCCACGGAGTCTATTGCCATAAATAAATAAATAAAAAGAAAATTCTCTCAGATCTTGGTCATCAAGAAAAAGTACCACCTTCCTCGGATTATCTTCCAACGCTTGTATTACCTTGGCTCTCTGTCCTTAAAAGTAGCTCAGAGAAGCCACAGACGGCTGCGCCATCAGCGTGACTGGTATGGAGAAGCCACATCATGGTTACTGAAGTCAGGTTTGCCTATGGGTGATGGACAGGGCTGCGTACTCACCCTAGGCACGGCCCCCACACTCACACCTCCTTCCTTATTTCTCCAGTTGTCTGGAAAGGTTAGCCTTCACATTTCAGACTCAAAAACAGATGATTCCAAGTCCCTTAACAACAGTCAAATATACATACCCCTAGAGAACAAGTTGGTGCCATTGGCTATCATTGATGACAGGAATTTAAATGTAAACAGGCACCCAAAAGAAGAAAGACAGCACATAGGGTGATCTGGGATTTCCCAAAGAGAGCAATATTAACAAGTATTAATTTACAATCATAAGAAAGCGTTTTTCTTTTACTATCCAAGAAGCACGCTTACAAAAGACCTGCACCTTACTCTAGACACTAAGAGTAAATGTAGCTGTTATTTTTTTTGTCTGTTTGCTTTTTTTTGTTTGTTTTTCTAGACAGGGTTTCTCTGTGTAGCCCTTGCTGTCCTGAACTTGATTTGTAGACCAGGTTAACCTCGAACTCACAGAGATCCTCCTGCCTCTCATTTCTTAATTTCTTAAAACAACAACAACACACATAGCCTTTAATTTAACTCACCCTTACCCTGATTCTCCCAACAGTATGCAGGGCTTGTCTTTTCATTGTAACACTCATGTTTGCAAATGCTGTTGGTGAAACCTCTGGAGGTTGGTTGTTGTTTTACTTCTTAGGGTTTTTTTTTCTTTTAGACATAGTTTTTCTAGATGTATAGTCCAAATTGGCCTTAAACTCACCACGATTCTTCAGTTTCAGCCTCTTGAGTGATGGGATTCCATGCATACGCCATCATACCCAGCCTGAAATCCTTGGAATTGATTTTTAGCAGTGATGGACGGAAAAACCAGTCAATGAGGTTCATATCGGCACCACCCTAGACATTGAAGGTCCCAGATGCCATCATTGCTAACTAAGTCCTAAGGGTATGGACCATGGGTGGCTCTTTAGTTCTGACAAATACATCATAGTAATTTAAGACTATCACCCAGGAAGGAAGGAAGAAATAACATTACACAAGAAACACCAATTAAACCTGTGTTTGAATCATTTGAAAGCACTTGGTCTTCCATTTTAGTAGCTGAAAAAAAAGTAAAAGTTTCCTTCCACTACCCACACATTATGGGATTTTGTGGTTCTTGCACTCTAACCTGTCACTCACTGGTCAGTGGACGGGTAATCCCTCCTTCCAGCTATGTAAGGGCTTTTCCACAGGTGACAAAATGAATGCCAAAGACGGCACAGCTGTAGAGATACAGGTTCACACAAAAGCCAGTTGGAACTGAACATTTATTAATGATAAAGCTTTTATCTGTGCAGTTCCCAAATACTTGGCCTATAGAAGCACAGCAAAGTAAGGTAGAGTTAGGAGCACACACCTAGAAAATTGCAGGGGTATGGGTCTGGAAGAGACAACATGCGCTCTCAGACTTTCCACCATATAAACATTAATATCAAAATTCTTTACCAGTTGGCATTCTTCTCTTACACATGCTAAAGTCTAGTAGCACAATTCCGACATACATTAAACATCTGGCCAAAAGACCAATTAACGACAAATTTGGAAAGACATCCAAATGGTATTAAACAAATGTACTTATTTCAGAAGATACTTGTTCACAAAATATTTGAACTGTTAAACTCAGTCATGAAAAAAAAATCAATTCATTTTGTTCTTCCCCAATTTGGTTTGAAACCTTTTCAACATTTCGAAGCAGCTGAAATATATGCCAAGCCATACAAAAGAAATTAAGATGGCAGGCTAAGCACATCTGCTTTGACCCAAAAAACAAAGGCTCTTTTGCAGTCTTCAGAGCCAGCATAATAAAGACCCAGAAAGTCCAGATGGCTTAGATTTTCTTTACCCAGAGTAACTGAGGAGGCTGACATTTCAACTGTTTACTCAGCATGCCTGATCCTAGCGGCCACTTTAGCTACAGAATTGCTGTGAGACAAAAAAGGAATGCTTTTAGGCAAACAAGAAGTTAATTGGCCTACATTAGCACGCCCAGAGCTAAAGGAGTCCATCCTGCCTAGCCAGCATCAGTGGGAAAGTGCCTTCAACGAGGACGACCGTACACCCGCAAAGCTATTTCTTATTTATGTTGGCTTCACACAGGAAAGCCAACCTGCTAGCCTCTAGCTGCTCACATAGCATTTAAAAAAGAATTCCAGAAAAAAGAGTCAAATACATTGTTGATTGCAGATGTGAGACCTGAAACAGACACTGGCAGGGAGAAACAGAGGACGGCCAAGCAGAGGTAAATTCAGTCAATGTCCCAACTCCCAGGGCTTAAGGCGACCGACCACCTGGAAAAGTGGATGGGGAAGAGGAGGTAGGGTTTTAGCTGTCTTTTAAGTTGCCTTTAGTAAAACTGTAACTAGCATAAGACCTCTATCTATCTATCTATCTATCTATCTATCTATCTATCTATCTATCTATCTATCTATCTATCTATCTACCTTTGAAGATTTACTTATTTATTATGTAAGTAGTGTTCTGTCTGCATGTATGCTTACAAGCCAGAAGAGGGCACTAGACCCCATTACAGATGGTTGTGAGTCACCATGTGGTTGCTGGGACTTGAACTCAGGACCTCTGGAAGAGCAGCCAGGGCTCTCTTAACTACTGAGCCATCACTCCAGCCCTGGAGATCTCCATTTTGATAGGAGGCCCTCTTCACACTTAGGAACTGGTCTTTCAGGAGAGAATGGAAAAGCAGTCACTGGATTCTGGTGATTCTGTTGTTGGTATTGCTGAGCTTTGTTTTATATTTTTTAGGAAAAAGTTACACTCAGAGAAATGGCCTTGTGAACATCACCCCATCTACCGAGCTCAGTGGACACTGCGAAGTCAGGTCTTCAGATCTGAAATTGCTCCCTGTTGATACAATAAGAAGAAGGAAATCGACAGATGCTCACAAAGACATTCTAAAATTCCAAAGGCAGGTCACGTGACTGCCAATCGCATGATTGCTGTGAGGCTCAAAATGGGATCCCACCCATAGAGACTCCATCCCTTTCAGGGCTGTAGAGACCCCATCCCTTTCACACAGAGCATCTCAGTATAGTTGCCCAGCAACCCTTTGACACGGTGTCAGAAACAGAGTGGTATCCAGATGTTTCCTATGTGTTTCTCATGTTGTGTGTGCATGTGTGCGTCCACACGTGTGGGGGCACATGTGTATACATGTGCACATGGTGGCCTGAGGTGGATACTGGAGTCATCCCAGATATCTCTTCAGGTTGTTCTTCTGAGGCAGGGACTCTTGCTCGAACCCAGAACTACCCATACAGCTATTCTCCACAGCCTTCCCCCGCCTTCCTAAGCTGTCATTGTAGGTGGGCTGCCACGCCCACTTAGCACTCAGTTCGTGCTTTACCCGGACCCTGGAGCCTAGACTTAAAAAGTTACTGTATGCTGCATTAGCAACTGAATGGAAAGCAACATGCAGAGGCCACTGCATATCTCTGTGCGGCAGTTTGGATGAGGACATGCTCTGCAGGCTCCCGTATTTGAATGTCTGGTCCTCAGTTTATGGTGTGATATGGGAGGGTGTAAGGTTGTAGGTGTTGCTGGTGGAAGAACATGACTGGAGGTGGACTTTGAGTGCATACAGGCTTGACGTGGGATGCCCCTTGGTATGCTGTGAAAACCATTGGTTAATAAAGAAACTGTCTTGAGCCCATGATAGGGTAGAACAGAGATAGGTAGGGAAAAACTAAACCGAATGGGGGAGAGGGAGGCAGAGTCAGAGAGAAGCCTTGTAACCCCTGCCAGAGAAAGATACCGGAACTTCAGCTGGTAAGCCACAGCCACGTGGCAATTCACAGATTAATAGAAATGGGTTAAATTAATATGTAAGATTTAGCCAATAAGAAGCTAGAGCTAATGGGCCAAGCAGTGTTTTAATACAGTCTCTGTGTGATTATTTCGGGGCTAAGCGCCTGGTAACTAACAAGTGACTCTCTCCTCCTATGCAAGCTCACCCCTCTTCCTGTTTCCCCTCTTTCTGCTTAATGCTTGCCAATAGTGAGCTCTTAACTTCTGCTCCAGTCACACGTCTGCCACTTGCTGCCACCCTTCCCTGCCTGTCGGTCCAAATAAACTCCCTTCCGTAAGCTGCCTTGGTCCCGGGGCTCTATTATAGCAACAGAAAAATAACCAATACACTCTGCAGGTCCAAAGAGAAGGCCATTCTCTCCTGTGGAGGAACTACAAGTGGCAACCTCTCCTGCTCGGCCAGAAGAGGCAGGAAAAGGGTCCCTGGCAACCCTTGCTGTCCTGTCTACGGCTTCAGCATTTGCCAGGACAGGAAGGAAGCCAGCAGTTCACCCTCAGAGGCTGTCACGCCATTTGCTGCCCACATGCTCTATCCACCGCACTTGAGATCCTGAGCATCAGTCTTTCTTGGGTGCCAGCCCCTCTTCTCCAGGGTAATGCCCCGCTTCCCAGCCGGAAAGAATCCACTCCTCACCCCAAGTGACAGTGGTGTTCACAGCAAGCCTTCAACAATCCCCCTAGCTCCCCGGATCATTTGCCAGGCGTCTTCCACAGAACCCACTTTCCAGGCCTTACTGCTCTATCAGCCGTCTCAGAAGAAGGAGAAATACCATTTTCAGATATGAGACTATTATATATCACACTCGGGAGGCAGAGCCAAGAAGATGTTCAAGGCAAGTTCAAGGCCAGCCTAATCAAAGACAGAGAGTTCCAGGACAGCCAGGTCCGCACAGTGAGCCTGGCTCAAAAACAAAAAAAACAAAAAACAAGCATAATACAAGAAAAGACTACACAAGGTTTCCAAGAGAAATCTAAACTTAGTTTTAAAGCATGTAAGACGTATCTTCCTATTCTTTTAACTACAATAGTGATCCTGTCAAACTTGCCTTTAAAATGTTAAAATGACCTCCGATGAACACTACAGGAACTGGACGCTTATGGACAGCCATTCTCCTCACCTCTTTTTTTCCTTTTGTCTTTTTTCTTTTTAAATGTCTTCTGGTGTTTAAAAGACTGCTTGATATGTGATATTTCTATACAATGGGATATTATTCAACCATAAAAGGAGTGAAGTTACTAGTATACACTCCAACACTGGTGAGCCTGGAAAATATTAAGCCAAGTGAAGGAATCCAGACGTGGAGGATTGTATATTGTGTGACTATGTGTATCTGAAATCTCCAGAAGCTGCAGAGCAATAGAAAGAGACTTCCTGGGACTGAGAGTGGAGGGAGGGTTGAGAGGAGATCGGGGATGGCATCAGGAGGTGTGATCTCACCCCTCCCCCCATAATAAAAATGTTCAAAAATCACCTGAAGTGATAAGGACACAAGTCTTTAAATATACTAAAAGCCACGGAATTATAAGTTTTTAAATAAGTGAATTATATGGGAAGTGAGCCATATTTCAATAAAACTCTTAAGATTAAAAAAAGGAAAGAAAAGAGCCAAAGAGCTACCAAGTAGGTAAGAGTGCTCGCTGCACAAGCCCGAAGCACAGACCCCGAGAAATGATGTGAAAAGCCAGGCGGAGTCACACACGTCTGTGACCCCAGGGCTGTGTGAGATGCTCGCCACCAGCCGAGATTCGGGTTCAGAGAGGGACCCAGTAACCAGGGACTAATGTGGAGAGTGACAGTCTATCATCCTCTGGCCTCCCTGTGCGCATGGGCACATGTACCTGCACCAGACATGCACACATACTACCCGTCCACACACACAGCTCTCTCTTTTGCAAAGATTGAAAAAAAGAAAAAGCAACTCCTTTCCATTTCAGACCATAGCTCAAACTTACGACCATTATTCATGAGTCAGATCCTAGGTGCTAAAATGTGGCTTTACTCACTTTTGCTCTTTTTCCTAAAAGTAACATCTGCAAGCTATTTTAAGATCTCCATCGGAGCTAGCAATGAGCCGATAATTCATAAGGTGAGCATGCCTTTCCCTGGGCTGTGGGCTTCTTTTCTCCGTGGTGGTTACAGCCCTGCAAACGGAGCACCGAAAGGATGCCTGGAGTTTTAGATGCTGACATCCAAGCTCACTAGTGTTCCCTCCAGCAAGTATAAGCCAGCATCATTTTCCAAGGAGTGCTTGAGTACTTCTGGTGCAGAAAAAGAGACAAGTAAGAATAAATGTTTAAAATGAGCTATGTTCAAGTTTTCATGATAAATACATTCTATGAATATTTCATATGAGCTATGTTCAAATACATGGTGGGAGTGGTGCTCGCGTTGAGACAGCAGCAAGGTCAACCTCCCCGGTACCACGGCTGGAGATGGAAATTGGATAAATTGGACAGGGTTTGCCCTCTACAAAGGCAAACTGGCAGCACTTCTTGGAGGCGTGGTCCCTTTTGAGTTCTTTGTTACAAAGGCTTCCTGAAACAGGACAGCATATGTTCCAAGCCATTGTCACAGGAGTGACTGTCTGGGCTCAGCCAGTTTACATCTGTCATTAGCTCTATTTACAAGAGCAAAAGCAGATGCTTGAAGCAAAAGACCATGAACTCTGCTTAGGCAGAAAGATGGATGCATTTCAGAACAGAGGATCATTCCAGGAGGCTGAAATAGTTGCTCAATTCTCCAGGGTGAGCTACCCTGTTACCCTCTCTGGAAGACTCAGAAATGACATTAATTATTGCAAAATCACTCCATGAACCACTTGGTACATCCAAACATCAGTTCCATTAAAGACTGACTTTTTTCCCTAAAATGTCGCTTCTGCATTTGGAACCTCCAACACAGCCTATACGCTGAACTTAGAAATGCAGCGCTGGAGTTCTATGTGAGATTGCACACGCCTGCTCAGATGTCTTCATATAAAAAGCCCTCTGGGGCAACTCTATTTCAGCTTAGAAATCCACCTGGTACAATCAAAATCTTCTAACACACCAACCATGGTACAAACTGCAGACATTTCATCTTAAACAACCTTGGGAAAAATGTATACAGAGGGATATCTTAAAACCAAATTCCAAAGAAAGTCCTCTTCAAAAGGAGCCATTTCTTTGGAAATCGATAAGGCAGTTTCTCAAAAAATTGGGAATCAATCTAGACCTCAAGACCCAGCAATACCACTTAGGCACATACCCAAAGGACGCTCAATCATACCACAAGGACACTTGCTCAACTATGTTCATAGCCTCTTTATTTGTAATAGCAAGAACCTGGAAACAACCTAGATGTCCCTTAACCAAAGAATGGATAATGAAAAAGTGGTACATTTACACAATGGAGTAATAGTCAGCTGTTAAAAACGTCAGATTTGAGGCAAATGGAGGATGAACTAGAAAAAAAAAATCATCCTGAGTGGGGTAATTCAGACCCAGAAATACGAACATAGTGTGTAATCGCTCATAAGAGGATATTAATTACAAAGTAAATAATAACCAACCTACAATCCACAGACCCAGAGAGGCTAGGTAACGAGGAGGGCCCAAGGTGGCAGGGTGGGGGAGTGGGGGGTACGGGGATGGGACCCACATGGATCTCCCTGGGAAGGGGAAATAGAGACCTCCTGGTTGGACTTGGGGCAGGTGGACATGAGAAATTGGGTTGGGGGATGGGTGGAGGGGAACAGTACTAAAAGAGAAGACTGGAAAGGGGATGAGAAAGTTGGGTAGCAGCCTGACACAGGGGAAATGGCCACAAGTCTACAAGGATGGTCCCTGCTAGGACTCCCGGCAGTAGCGGATACATAGCCTGAACTGGCCTTCCCGTGATTGGATTGGTGACTACCCTGGCTGTCATAGGAGAGCCTTTGCCCAGTGACTAATGGAGGCAGATTCAAAGACCCATGGCCAAACATGGGAGGCCTGCAGGCCTCTGAGCAATTACAGAGAAAGGGTGGACTGGGGGGGGGGGTAATGAGAAGAGGGAAGGGATGCTGTGGTTGGGACCTAAAATAACTATATTTAAAAAAGGAGCCATTTCTCAGAATGTTTTAACAGTATCAGGGCATCATTCAAGCAAAGCAAGGTGAGAGGGAGCCTACGGTGGGGAACTCTCGACCTAGGGCATGGGTGGTGTGAGCGGGTGGGGGTTGGTCTTGTTCATCAAGGTCCTGAGTTCTGATGGGAGCTGGGACTGGGATAGGATCATAGAATGGAATGAGCCCCACTCTAGAGCTGGGGCGCCCTCTGAGCGTCTCTACATTTCACTTTCAGGGCTTCATTTCTCTCACCTATTCTCGCTGCCTTTACTGCTCTTTGACAGCGACTAGTGTGAAGGACGGGACGGGTGCATCAGTGCAGGCAGGCAGAGTGGCATGCACCTGGATCCCCACACTAGAGAGGCTGCCACTCACAATGGGTGCACTGGAGGCCAGCTCGGGCTACACTGGAAGTCGCTGCCTCAAAATCAACAAGGCAAAGCCAAAAGGGCCTGGCTGACAGAAAGTTAATGAGTGGGCACTCGGACTGCAGCTTCCAAAAAGGACAATTGTCTCCTTCTGAGGCTTTAGCACCTCACTTGAAAAAACAAGGACTATAAATTAGCCTCACATGGCAACCAGTGAGCTGGCAACTGAACTGCTCTTCCATAATAATAAACACGAGGGTCAAGGCTTAAGCAGCAGCTCGTGGGTGTTTACGCACACAACTGGCCTGTTTTGTAATTACTTCAAGAAGGCATAAATCTTCCTCCGAAATGTGTTTAGGCTGTAATCCACAGACTTCTCCCACTTTTGCTGTTATTGGGAGTGGCTCTCCACCCAACCCTGGGGAATGGGGGAGGCTACGGACTAAGTCCCTGGCAGGTATTAATATTAAAAACTGATCTCTAGACCTCATGTTGTTTCCGACTCAACACTGTGTGAGAATGGTTCCTTTGTGGCAGTAGCAGGTGAAGAGGGGTTTGACCTGTGACAATGACCATCTTTGTTTTCTTTGGTAGGAAGACAATGCCAGTCACTTTTTTTAGAACATGGATTTGAGAAAGAAGAGAGAAGTGGGGGAAGTGGGTACCAAACCCACAACCTGCCATGCTCTGCAAATGCATTTTCAAGGTGTGGCCTGCAAAACGGCAGTATCCATGGCTCCTGTGACCTGTCAGAAAGCAAGTGTTCAGGTACCATTAGTGACCTGCTGCGTCAGAAACTGTAGTGGAGGCCCAGGACCCAGCTGGCCCACAGTTTCCCATGGAATTCTGATACTCATTCAATTCTGAGAGCAGTGGGTTAGAGCAAAGAGGAGTTCTTTATTTGGTTGAGTGATTGACTGATTAAATTTTACGTAACGTGTGTGTCTGCAAGGGCACCACAGTGCACATATGTAGGTCAAAGGGCAACTTCCAAGAATGGGTTCTCTCCTACTGTGTGGGTTACAGGGATCAAATTCAGGCTGTTCAGCTTGGTATCAGGGCCTTTAATCACTAAGCCATGTCCCCAGACCAAGGAACATGAGTTTTGCCTCAAGCCACCTTTACCCTCTTGGCCAAGGCATTTTTCCCTCAAAAGAATAAAAAGAACGAGAGAAAGCTGGCAGCTTCACAATGACTGGATGTACTAGCAGCCTATTAGGGTTCACAGGTCGACTCAGCCTGGTTGGCAGTCCTGGACTCAGACAGATGCCTGGCTTCACAGGCAGGGAATAATTCAGTGGGCCTGAATCTCATCTAGATCACTCTCTCGAGTAATTCCAGTGTGTTCCAGGCTGGGAATCACTGGAAGGCTCCTGCAGCCCAAATATCATCGAATCAGAAGCGATGGTAAAGCAAGATCATCCTGATGAGGCTGGCAGAGGTTTTCAGCAATGAGCCTTGGGGGAAATGCCTAGGCCTTGAAGCTCTCTGCCCCGGCCCTGCTGCAGTGGGAACGCCCTTGCAGACCACAAGCCAAGGAGTGGCCAGCATCCTGTTCCAGTAGAACTGTATTAAGTCTCAATTCCACATAATTGTGTGCCATTAAATAGTCTTCTTTTGGCTTCTTCCAAACATTCAAAAAT
This sequence comes from Dicrostonyx torquatus, assembly GCA_028555095.1. Taxonomy (NCBI): domain Eukaryota; kingdom Metazoa; phylum Chordata; class Mammalia; order Rodentia; family Cricetidae; genus Dicrostonyx; species Dicrostonyx torquatus. The sequence goes on along the minus strand of JAQHUG010000087.1, from coordinate 3,274,119 downwards.
CTGAAAGACATTCTCAACTTCTGGGCTGTTCGAAATCGGGGTGTGGATGAGGGCTGTGCTTTGCTGCGCCTGTTCAGTCAAACATGGGAGCCATTGTGCAAGCACTAAGTGCATATGCCACTTCAATATAAACCGCTGCATCCAGCTATATAATATAAAAGCTGGCTGTGACGGTTTTAAAAACTCAAGATTGAATTTGCGTACAATAATATATACAGCCTTGATGACCACACAAGCAGATAGACTGTTTCCGGGGGCTTTAGGAAGGCCAGTCCCTCAGAAGTGGCCATTAGTTTGACTTCTTAGATGCCTGTTATGCCGACGACAGCAGCATAACTGGATAGTTTAAACTAAAGGCTCTAGTCCAGTGTAACGAGTTCTTGAAGAAGCTGCATACAGGCATCCAAGGGGCATGAACTTCTTGCCCCTTTCCCTTGGCAGCACATCACTGCCTCTGCACTCCCAACCCGCCTGCTTCTGTCTTTTCAAGTCGCTGTAACGAATTACCACGCCGGATGCCTTATCAAAAATGGAAATGTATTTCTTACTAGGCTAGAAGCTGAAATACAAACATCTGCGTGGTGGCAGCTCCCACACCTGGTGAGGGATGCTTTCTGTGTTATAGTGTCTTTTTTTCCTGTGTCCCAACATGGTGGAAGGGACAGGGAAGCTCACATGGACCTCATTTCTAGGGACAGCAATTCCTACTTAGGACTCTGAAAGGCCTCAGCTCCAGAAATCATCATACTGGGGGTTAGAATTTCAACACTAGAAATACAGGAGCAAGGCCCTTTTAGAAGGCATTGCCCTCATCTGTGAGCATCGAGAGTTATTCTTTGCTGGGCAAGCCCCCAACTTCTCCCTCTCTCCTTGAGACAGAGGGAAAACTGCTCTCAGCATAACACTACCACTGATGGGGAGGCAAGTATAGCTCAGCTGAGGATGGAGGGAGCAGGGGAGAAGTCAGAAAGTGGGAGCTGCAACACCATCTGTAACCAGGCACTAGCTCCTGCCAATGGGCTAATCTGAAAGGGCAAAGAAAGAGGTGGAACTCAGAGGTCAAGAGCATTTGCTGCTCTTACACAGGACCCAGGTTCCATTCCCAGTAGCCACTTGGCTGCTCGCAACCATTGTAACTCCAGCTCCAGGGATATGGTGTGATGCCTTCTTCTGGTATCTGTGGGCATCATATACACATATGTACATGCAGACAAAACACTCATACACGTCACAGAGAGAAAGAAAGTGGGGTAGGATATCAAGAGCAAGCAGAGGCCTCATCAGGACTGGCATTGCGTGTGGGTGACACCAGTATTGCTGGTATGTGTGCACTCCTGGACCTAGGGAAGGTCAACTTCCTTATCCTTAACACAGGCTGGGTGTGATGGTCAGCATTAACCATCAATTTGCAGGATCTAGAATCACTTGGAGGCTCTGAGCATGGCTGTGGAGGGTTGTCTTGACTGCACTACCTGAGACCGGAAGACCCACCCACTGTAGGTGCTGACGTTTCCTGGCTGGGATCCTGGACTGAACAGAGAAAGGGATTGGAGTGGCAGCATGCATTCAACCTTGTTTCCTCACTGTGGATCAAGGTAAGGAACCACTTCAGGTTCTGACAGCCCTGACTGAGTGCCCCTTGAACTGTGAGATAAGCCCTTTCTCCCAGAAGTAACTTTGTTGTCAGGATCTCATCACAGAGACAGGGGAAGAAAGAAGACAGCTGGTCAATGCCTTTCCAGCAGGGTGGTTTGGGGAGGGAATCAGCCTGAATAGACTGGAATGCACCACTGTGGTCCCAGCAGGAAGACATTGCTAGGCAAGTATCACTTCCTTTCACCCATAGGCAATGCCAATCCTGAAGAGGCTTTATTCTTACCAAGGATGAGAAGCACACAGCTTACAGATGACTCTTTTTCTTCCTGTCTCTACCTATGGGAGGGGAGGCAATCAAGGGACTTTCTCCGGTCACCACTGAGGCCTCCTGGGATAGAACTCTGAAGATCGTTAGAGCCAGAATCAGGCAATAGAGGATTAGCATCATCCTGCCTTCTGGTGCATTATAGATTCCAGAACAGGTCTTTGTGGATAGACTGGATAATCAATTAGCCATGGATACCATGAGTCTTTGGAAAATCTTGTTCCAAATAACAGGCTTATAAATTAATTTCTGAAATGGAATGCAACTCATTCGCAAACAGATAACCTCTTAAATTTAACCAAGTTTTTCTACTTATTCTACTGAAATCCCACACAGCATTAAATGATGCTGTGTCTAATTCCCATAGATAATTTCTAAGTTGACTATGATCCAAATGAGGCTGTTGTGTACATTTCTCACAAGCTGATATGCATAACAAAAGTATATTTCTTATTTAAATATCCATATACAAAGAATGGGTTTGATTTGGTTGGTTTCCTGTTGCGTTTCCATCAGTTGTAAATTACAGCTTGGTCTGAGCTGCATCTATCATTGATTGATTGATGATTTCAACATCCATGGGTACCAAGAATACAACACAATACCCCCAATGACTTCGAATATGAGTAAATTTCCTAGTTTAAGCCCCAAACCAAACACAATGATGGAGGTCATTGGAAGCAGACATCAGCTCTTTTTCTTTGTGCCTAAGCACCAGTTCTGTAAGGCCAGGAGACTCTGGTCACAGGAAAGAGCTGTGTGTACAACAAACCTTCCCAAGAGCAAAAAGGCCCAGCTACTGGAAGCGCAGAATCAATCCTTGAAGTCAGCAAAGATGAGGAGTACAGGTTAGACAAATACCTGAGTCCAGATAAAAACACCAAGAAGACCAAGCCCTAGGGTTGGTGAGAAGAGGTGTATTTAGTGGACCAATGAAAGAAAAGTAGGTCACAATTTCAGGGGAGAAAAAAAAAAGCCCTGACCCAAGGTAGAAGCCATCTGCTCTCTCTTTAATGTGTGTGTATTCCTTCACTGAGGCCAGTAAATGCTGCTATCAGAGACCTCATCACCTTCTTTCTCAGGAGGAGGCAGAGGGGACCCAGATGCTCAGACAAATGGAGCTAGGCTGGGAGGGAGAAAGTCTTATTCTGGAAGACAAGGACCGGAAGTAAACAGTATAACAAATCCACTCACCCTAAATTCAGTTAAGTGAATGGAGAAAGCAGTCCCAGAAGTCAGGGAGGCTGCCTGATGGCATCAGACAAGGACACAGGAAGGATGTTGTGCCCTGGACAAACTAAATCTCCAACACTGGGCACTCCCCATGTTCCTTGGTCCAGCACCATGGCTGGGAGTGTTTGTCCCTAGAAATGGCTCCTGCTTCAATGTGGCTTCTCAAGTTTATAGATCAGCAACCCTCAGGCCCTAATATTACAGACTTTGAAAGAAAGAATAAAACTCAATACCTACTAACTATCCCACCTCCAGGAAATGAAAAATATAGTTTATGTATTTCTGGAGTCTATCAAATGAAATAACTCCCGCAAAAAAAGACCCCCTGCCATATTGTTAGCTCATTCTGAGCCTTTAAATGCATGTGGATGATTTGTATGCTTCCTAGGTAGAACTTAGAGGGTGTACCTCCCACCCTATGACGCTTGTATGTACTTCTGCTATCTGTGGTCTTTTCAGACTGAGAGCACTGGGCTGGTGAGAAGGCTCGGCCAGTGAAGACGACCTGAGCTTGATCCCCAGGACTGGTAATGTGGAAAAGAGAGAACTGATTCTTATAAGATGTCTCCTGATTTACACTTCACACACACACACACACACACACACAATTTTAAAACTACATAAGGCCGGGGAACTGCACCTGAACTAGAGATCACTAGAACTTTTTGTCCCAACATTTGGATTTTAGAGCCATGGTGTCCTAATGATCACTGCAACAATTTTACTTTGATAGCACAGATGTTCGTCAACTCCTTTTCCTCCAGCTTCCTAAGTCAAGTTATTTCCTGGCAAGCCTCCCCCTCATCCCACACTTCAATACCCTGCAGTTCTTCTCAGGCTACCTGGGGGGTGTGGGTGCACCAGCTGCCGCTCCCTACTTCCTGTCCCAGCAGAGAAAGGAGTTGGTCCAGGACATCTCATTCTTTCATCCTGCAGACTCCACCAAGACAGCTGTGTTGTTGGACAGCTGGCCTAGCGTGTAGAGCCTGGAATGCAGCCTCCTGGCTGTCAAAGGCCGGCGTGTTCCTCAGCTTTGGAGATGACAACTCAGCTTAAGTGTCAAAGACTGCACAGTCCCTTCTGACTTCTGACCACCTAGTATTAAAGCCACAGAATTCAAGTTGTCCAGCTCCCAGGGCTAGCTCTGACAGATGACTTCCTATGGGGCTGCTTCAGTGCTTGGGCCCAGCCTTCCGCAGGTCTGGGGAAGATCTCTCCAGCAGACAGCAGCACGTGCCCAGAGACTACACTGAGGAGCGGGAGTGAAGAGGTCAGAAGCTACCCATGTTCCCAAGATGTTCAGAGCACATAAGGCATTTATAAGCATGAGGAAGACAAGAGTTTCAGGAGGGGTGGAGCAACATAAAAGTAGCTAGAGCAGAAAGAAAGCAAAAGAATAAAAAATAAAACAAGCGTGAATGAAAAGTCACTACACTAATTAGCTCAGTCCTAGGTTGCACAGAATTAGGCCCACAGCAGTAACTACACCGCAGGTCAATCCAGAAGGTCAAACTGTCAGGTTAGAGCTGGCATTAAGAGGACTATTGTCCTCAATGTGACTGGAAGAGGTCTTTGCCAGGGGATAGAGACAACTCAAACACCCCAATGGCTTTTCTTGATGGTGTAATAAAGTGATACTAGCCCTTTAAACCAAATCTAATTATACTTGTTGGAAATCAACAAACAAGGAGATGAAAGAGGGCACCGACTTGAAGATTTGGGGTAATTATATTCTCTACCACTAAATATCTTAGAAGACTCAGGATAAAGATAATTCAGATAGAAAATCATTGCAATCCTTGCAGATAGATTAATAGCCTGGATGAAGTCAACTGAAGTAAATTCAACAACAAACAACCCCTTCAAATGCAATTAGGTAAACTGATACTACTATAAGATATTTCAGAGCAATGAAATTAGACATTTTCTAGCTAAAGATAATACAATAAAATTTCAATCTCCCCTAGCGAAAAATCTAATTGAGAATATAGTCCTCAATTCTACACTTCCCTGGAGGGTGCTCTTGTGACTGTCAGTACACCTCCTGAATGTTCTAGAAAAGAAGAAGCTCAGTGTGAGCTGGCCCCCCTCACAGAGGATGATCCGCAGAAACAGGCATGGTGACCCGCTGTGTAATCTCCTCTTACGAAACTGTCCAGAGATTGCTGTCCAAGAACACTGCACTGGGGTGGTGGGAAAGAAAAATACCCTGGCCACCCAGGGTCCAATCTTTTGAATATGTCTTCCCAGTTGGTGATGCCATTTAGGGGACACTACAGAACCTTTGGGAGAGCACGGGAGGGGGTGAGCACATGGCTTTGAGAGTTTTATAACCGCCCCCACCTGCAGCTTGCTCTGTTTTGTGTTGAAGGTGTGAGCACTTGAGCTACGGGGGGGGGGGGGGGGGCAGGGGAGTGTGCTGCTTTGCCAGCCTCTGTTGGTTCTTGGCCCAAGTCTGAACCTGTTCTTTGAGTGGTGCCTCACTTTTCCCATACTGGGAACACTGCAATTCCTACACAAACCACCAAGCTAATTATATGTGTTATATTTGGAGCGACAAACTAGATAACATAAATTATACATTCAAGAACCAACGACAGATTTAGAGGTCAGGATTTTGTGTTGTTTTCAATTTAGGTACACATTATTCTGGTTTAGTCCGTCTTAAGCCCGCATTCTATAAATACTGTTCAGAGTGATCTGGCCACCCTGATCTGGCCACCCATCCCACTATGTCACCACTGAGAGCCGCCGCCCACCCACCAGAGCAAGCAGAGAATTCACGTGACACAGACTGTGAGCGCAATTCAGAGCAGTAGCACCGGAAGGCAGTGTTGACCTGTGGGGAACAGCTGCCACATAAGTGAGTGGGGACGAGAAACAAGGCAAGAAGGAAGGACAGTGCTGAGCGGAAGAAGCCAGGCTCAGAACAGATGCTATACAATGCCGCTCACATGAAACATTTATCCAAATCAGAGACGGAAGAAGTAAAGCAACTTACCAGAGACTGGGGTGGAAGGGAGGAATTTGCGGATCTGTTTGGGGGCATTTAGGGTGCCAATGCTGTGGGAGGAACGTTCTGAAGACAGGCCACAGAATGTGGATCTATGTAACCACTGGAGTGTACGATAGACAGTGAAGAAGAAGCCTTGTAAGGTTAATGTCACATGTTTTACTTTTATTTATGTATACATGTGTGTTTCTGGATGTGTGTATACCATGTGTGTGGGTGCTCGGGGGTCAGAAGAGGGCACTGCATCTCCTGGAGTTGAGTTACAGGTGGTGGTGGGTCGCCTTACATGAGTACTAGGATCCAAATTCTGGTCCTCTGAAGAGCAACAAGTGCTCTTAACCACTGAGCCATCTCTCCAGCCCATGCTACATGTTTTCATCATGATTTTATTTTTTAACCGGGCAACGGCAATGCCCCTGCTTTGAGATATGTGCATCTTTGTCGCTTTCCCAGATCCCCAAATCTACTTGGTAAACAATGAGAGTCCATCTGAGACTCCAAATGAGACAGAACAAGACTAGACAACAGCCCCATGTCACGACTGCTTACGAATCCAGGATTTGATTCGTTCTCTGAGTGGGCAGTCCCTGTGAAGTTTAGGCTGGCCAGGCAGCCCTTCCACCTTAGACCACAGAGAACTAGCCTTCACCACAGCTCATCAAACCAAATGGCTGCTGTTACTTCATGTTTTAAATCTGTGGGGAGCAGATGAAGTCCTGAGGGGATGTGTATTGGTGACATGAGCACAGCCAAGTTAATGACCCCTACACCTCAGACCCGTGGCTCAGGGGAATGGAGATGTCTTCCTTTGGTCTGATCTTGCCAGGAAGTGTGTGGAAGTATCAATCCATAGCTTCCTCCTCAAGGATGACTGCAGCCCGAGACTGCTCCCCTAATGAGATCCCCCTCCCCAGATTAGCTAACTTGCCTCCTAGGTCAACGTTGAGTTTTCTGGCTGCTGCAGGGGCATCTCCAACAGAGCCCATGGCCCGTGTCCATCACGACTTTTCTGTGTGTGCGTCTGTCTTCCTTCATTCCTCATTACACAAGACAAGCTGATTCCTAAACCACACACGTTAGGGCTCTGAGAGGGACCAGAACACCAGCACCCTAGACTCGTCAGGGCATGCCAGGACTTCAATCTGTTGTAAACTACAGTCTGAGTGCTAGTGCATGGCCCCCACCCCAACCCATACATTTGCATCTTAACCCCAGTTACTGCCCAGGGCAAGGGCATCGGTGGGTGAGGCCTCAGTGTGGTAAGGGTATCGTAAGGATGGAGTCCTCAGGATGAGATTACTGCCCCTATAAAAGATCAAGAGCACTGCCTCATTCCTCCCACGCCCAAAGACACCACAGGCCAGTCCACAGTGAACTGGGAAGTAGAACCCTCTCCAGACTTGGGACCAACTGGAACCTTGACCTTGACCATTTAGCCTCCAGAACAGTGAGAAAAGGTTACTGCTGTTGTTAAAAACAAGTGTCTGTGGTATCTGGTCTTGACATTCAGACCACACAGAGGACACTATGGAAGTTTAAGGTTTTCCAGAGTTAAGGACAAAAAAAAGCAATCGTTAAACATCAATCTTTTGAGTTTTGCTCAGAGAGTCTAGGAGGCATGTCCCACCTTTTAACCCAGCAACACGAAGGCATCTGTAAAGTTCACAGTCAAGAACCATTCAGTCAAATTAGAAGAATGTTGGGAAGCAGTCCCACAACAGTGGAAGCTAGAATCTCAATGTCGTGTTGGGATGCATGCCATCCTTTTGCTAAGATGGTGTCATACCCACCAGACACAAGGCACACATTCCACATGCCATGCCCTCCTGCACTCTGATGTATCATTTAGGAAAATCAACGAGAGAGTCGGTCTGCACGTGTTTGTTCTATGTATGTGCCTGTGTAGGGGAACCATTCGAGATGCCCAGGGGTGAAACAATGGGGCGTGGACTTCAGAAAGCTATGGGGACTTGTCCTTACCTGCCCATAGTCAGTCTGGAAGACCACGACGCCTTCTGCACAGGAATTTACAGTACTCGGAAAATGCTGGCCATTTTCTCTCAGCCAGACCCGTGTTCCCTGGAAAGAAAATAAAACTGAATTATGGTTCAAATAGTATTCTGTCACAAAACACCACTCTGAAAATCACCATGACTCCTCCAGAGCTTTAAAAAGCAAACGTGGGGCCTGGCGAGAAGACTCAACACATGAGAGCACTGGCTGCTCTTCCAGAGGACCCAGGTTCAAGTCCTTGCACTCAGGTGATGGATCACGACCTTTGGTTCCAGGGGTCCTGATGCCCTCTTCTGGGTTCTGTGGGCACAGACACACGGTGCACAGGCACATGCAGGCTAAACACCCATGCACATAAAAAGACATAAATAAACAACATTTTAAGACTAATCTGTGTGAAAAGTAAACGTCTTTCTCGGGCAAGCAAAGAAGTGATGGCTGAGAGCTTATCTACAAACTTTCTTCCATCTGTGGGTGTGACAAGTGTCACCAGGCAGACAAAGCCAAGAGGACGGTGTCCCATGTCCCTACTGTGCACATGACACACTCAGATGATCTCATTTGACCCCCAGTGCCCAGGAAACAGGAATTTTCACCACCCCTACATCTCAGAAGGAGAAACTGAGGCTTACAGATAAGTGCCCAACACGCTAAGACTGAGCAGACTTGAACCTGGAAAGTAGGCTTCAGGGGCCACACTTCTACCCAGGCCACTATCTCGGTGCTGGTGCCTCCCACCTGCCCAGGTCATGCTTCACACATGTGTCCGCTTAAGGAACATTATCCCACTCCACAGGCACTATCTGTACTAAAATTCCCAAGTCAACAGGAATCTTCAATAGAGGGATTAAACTGCCCATAAACATAGTCTTTTGGTGTGAACTTGGCTAGGAACTCACCGGACACCCAAAAGGCTGCAGCCCAACAACCACAGCTTATGGAGCTTATGTTTTAAGACTGGATAAATTTCATTTTTTACACTGATCTGACTTCCATTTTTTACTGCCCTGCCAAACAAATGACCAGTGGTTTAAGCAGTGGCCCAAGGAGGTCCCAAATTATCCCTTCTATTTTCTACTTTTTGAAAATTGTATTCTATTTTTAATCCCATGTAAATGTGCAGAGTGACATGAATTTGAGTGCATGGGCAAGGCCAGAAGAAGGGGTCAGCTCCCCTGAAGCTGTAGTTCCGGGGAAGGTTGTGAGCCTCGGAAAGAGGGTGCTGGGAACTGAATTTGGGTCCTCTATGAGAACAGTGTATGAGCTATCTCTTCAACCCCAACTGTTCAAGTTTCTGATGCTGCCACCCTTCCACTTCACATTGGTGATATTTGTTTTCTTAAAATAAATTGTGCATGTGTGAGACGAAACCCAAAGGATGACCATTTAGGGAGTAGAAATGGGGCTGATGGGAATGAGGGAGGAGGAGTGGGGAAGGGCGGTGAGCTGGGGTGGGGATTTTTGTATATTAAACTAAAGATTTAATTAACTCCCCTCCCCCCGAAAGAAACACATGTGTTACTCAGGTCAAGAAAAACCCCTCATATGCCAAATCGATTCAGAAATCATCCCTCAACAATGAAAACATAACAAAGGGATCACTCTAAGTGGGAAGTTATGCATTTAACATATATATGATTTAGCTCGCTCTCTATTCCTAAATGGGATAATCTGGAAGATGTAAGTCTCACTTATTTCTTCCCTTCACACAGACAAGACCTTATTTAAGATCCTTCAGTAGGGACCAAAAGCCTTGCTGGCACCACTGTTTTCAGGGTCCCCGAGTAAGTCCGCTTGGCCAGTCAAGCTGAACCCAGAGGTCCCAGCGGGAAGGGGCCACATGTTCAGGAGACTTAAGCATTTTGAGATCAAGGTGGCCAGAGGACATAAGAGTGACAAAGTCCCTTCCCCACTGCCCGACACACTTGACTCTCCAGGGAGCTCTGTGACTGCTGGGACCCAGGGGAGGACTCTATGGAAGGCCCTCCTCTTTCTGAGCATGTTGGTTGTTTTAAGTCATTTGTTCCATCTATAGTCCATTAGCCATCATCCACAGGAGTCTGAAATTCTCCACTAAAACGGTGGGAAACAGCATCAAACACCAATATGAAGTGCCCCACTTAAATCCCGAAGACTATTTAAAGAAAACATGTGCCAATTGGGCCAACTTCCTCTTCCCTCTAAGGCCTGTCACGTCCCTCTGACTCCCCACTTTGAGCTGTGCCACTGGGAACACATGGAAAGAAAGACCAGGGCTGTCAGTCCTGATTTCTTTATTAGCAAACAGCTGCTTCCAAAAGAACATTTACCTCAGACAGCCCGCTAAGACTGTTCTCTCAAATGTCACTCCGTAACCTAACCGCAAAATTCTAGGAAAGGGCTTCCAAGTGCCTGAATGACTTTATTCATTCTTTTTAATTTGTGTGCTATGGACTGCAATGCTTGAAAGTTTTTGAAAGATCTCCAAACATACATGCATATATCCACACATGTATACATCCACACATGCATGCACAACTAAGCAGACATGTACAAACATGCACATAAACAGATATGTACATACATTCACATAGACACATGTATGCACACACAGATGAACACACATACCTCCAAGGCTATACACGGTAAGACTTTTCACTAAGGTTAAAATATGAAACAATAATTCATTTTCATATTTGTCCCAGAACCATGAGTGCCTGCCAGGACTCTCATCTGCATTCACTTTCAACAACAACAACAACAACAAAGCCTTGCAGGTCCATATCCTCGTTGATTAACTATGTCTATTTCCTAAGAATGAAGTATTTTACTATCCATTAACATATTAACATACATTTAGCTCATGGGGTTGGGGAGATGGTTCAGTTGGTAAAGGGCTTGTGTGCAAGCCAGATAGCCTGAGGTCAGAACCCTGGAATGCATGTGAAAAGCCAGGCACAGTGGCATACAAGTCTAATTCCAGGGCCGGGGCAGCCGGCCAGCTAATAGAAAGTAACTGATGCGCATTAGCTTCAGTGAGAGACTCAAAAAGAAAAAAAAAAAAGTGGAGAATGATTGAGGAAGACACCCAGCACTAACCATTGATTGGCCTCTACACACATGCACACACCCCTGTACACACAACACACATGCACACACCCCTGTACACAGACACACATATACAACACACGTGCACATATCCTGAACATACATACACACAACACACATGCAAGTACCCCTGTACGTACACACACACACACACACACACACACACACACACACATACACACGAGACCAGGGTTAATATAAACTTCCACAGGCCACAGGAACCTGCTCTGCTCCTGTGTGCAGTTCCTAAGCCATAGAGTCTTGTCCCCCAGAAGTTCTCTCTCCCAGCTCGGTGTTGACACTGGCTGCCTGCTACCTGATCAAACACACAGCTTAGCTGGGTCCAAAGGTCTTTCCAACAGGTGTGAAGTACTGTTGATAAGGAACCTTTATGAGATTTCAAACTGAGAGTCTGCCAGGTTCCCTAAATCTGTAGCAAGCAGTTATCTTCCACAGGGAAGAAAGAAAATGCATTCAAAGCACTCTTTGTTCTTGGAAAATGTATAAACTCATGACTTCCACAGAATCCACACTGCAAACTAAAACTCTGAAACGGACATTCTTGCATAGATTGATCCTGGCGGTTTCCCTGGAGTCGCCAGTCTTCCCGCTTCCATTGCATCAGAGCAGGATGCTTATGCCCAGGTCCAGCAGAGGCCACCCACAAGCACTTGGATGTACTAAGTTCACAAGCGGACATCTACCAGACCATCCAAATCTGAGCGGGGAAGAAACTCTGCCCACCATATGTAAACTATTATAGTCTGACATTGTTAAATAAGGCTGATAATTTAATACACAATACAGGCAACCTTCCATATGGAGAAAGCTCACAATTTGAGGGAAAATTGCCTTTATAAGCAAGCAGAAGATGCTGAATCCTAACATATACATTTTATTAAAACTCAGACACATTTTCCTCTTAAAATCTCAGATGCTTAAGTGAGCGTTAAATTTTAACAGCTCAAAACTTCTGAGTACATATCCAGTAACGTTTGTGCAACACAAAGCCCTGTGGAAAGGCAAGGGACACATCCCTTTCTTCTAACATGGGGTTCACAAGAATTCCTCTTTCAGTGGCCAGTGATTTCCCGGAGAGAATAAAACCACTCTGCCAAATGTTGGTGAAGATGCAGAGAAACTAGAGTAATAGAAAGTACATCCACTTTGGAAGCTAGTCAGGCAACCTCTTAAAAACATAAGCAAAGACTTACTAGAGATAGTGTCCAGCCATCCAACCCCTAGACAGTGACAAGGAGAGAAGAAGAACTCTAAGATAAGCTAACCTCCTGAGAAGGAAGGCATTAAACAAGTGTGTGATAGGGCATAATGACAGGTAATTTCACCGGATCTAGAACCACCCAGGAGGCAGGCCTCTAGCACACCTAGCGGTCACAAAGACGGAAGGCCCCTGGAAAGGCAGATAGCATCATGCCCTGGCTTGGGTCCTAGACTGTAGATAGTGTGTGGAGTATTTATCATTCTCAGCTTCCTGGCTGCAGGTACAGTATAACCAGCTGCCTCCAGCTCCTTCCTTTCCCCACCACCACCAACTGTGCCCTTGACCTGTGTGAGCCAAAGTAAACCCCTCCCCCAGTTGTTCTCCTCAGGCTTTTCAGCACAGCCACAGGAAAAGGGACTCAGACCAAGCCTGTGTGCAAGAATTTACAGCAGTACTACTTATAACCGCCAAGCACTGAAAACATCTCAGAGGTCTGTCAATTAGTATAGGAACAGAGAAAACATGGCAAATTTATATATGACTCCACGGTAATAAGAAAAACAAAATCCCTGATACGTTCAGTGGCTTCTCCAGCAAGGATGAGTCTCAGAAACACTGAGAAGTGGAAGAGGCCAGACACAGGCTCCACATGGTAGGCTTCCATGTCACAGATTTTCTTCTGGAAAGGGTAAATCTCAGACATGGAAGGTACATGAACTGTGCCCTGCGCAGAGGTACAGCTACACCAAAGATCATTTCAAACAATTTAAGCTGTTAAAAAAAAGAAAAAGAAAAGAAAAAGTTGACCGGCTTGAATACTTCCCACTGGCACGTAAATATATTCCTAACCTTCTACAGTAGAAAACAACCAAACTCATCCCTACAATTAATCAATGGAGAAATCAAGACACATACCAAAAAGAAAATCCACAATGAGTAAATATAAAGACCACATGTTACACATGGAAACTTTGAAGACCTCATGTTGAATTCATTTAGTCCCTACTCTGCATTAACAAAGCCTGGGGCAGGAGAGCCTAGGCGACCACCTGAGGTGTGCTCAATCACTACCCTACCCAACCCCAGGCTGAGTGTCAGTGTGCTCAGCTCCTCCACACACACACACACACACACACACACACACACACACACACACACACACTGGGAAATGGACTTCAACCCTGGCCCACTGCCTGAGGGACCGCAGTAGCACCTCCCTGGGCAATGAATTCTGTGGAACTACCTGGCCTTGCTCATTCATTCACCTTTGTCTAAGGCTCCTTCCCACCCTTGGGGCAAAATGAGGTAATAGTGAGAAGATTGAAGTCCTGAAATAGTGAAAGTCCTTTGCTGCCAAATTCTTAATCTCTGAAGTTAAAAGGATAGCACCATCAAGATTTTGACCTACTCCTGTCCTTTAAAATGTTCCTACTTCTCCTGACTTTAAAAATTATTCTCTTCTCACATTGGGATAATTTAACGTTTGCTCTCTCCAGATAGGCACTACAGAGAGCACGCTAAGCCAAGCACACGTGTGGGCCTCAGCGCAGGATCAGGGTGGCTGTCCCTCACCTGGGCTAGATAATGTACCCAGATGAGCAGTCGCTAGTGGCTTCCAACCACAGCTGCAATTCGTTTTGGATGTGTGGTGTGTTTTTGTTCTTTTCTTTCTTTCTTTTTTTTTTTTTTTTGTTCTTTTCTCTTATAGACTCTGGAGAGGGCTGGTGAGGTAGCTCAGGTGATGAGGTGATGAGTGCTTACCCAGCATCCACAGACTCTGGAAGCCTCAGCACCACATAAAATGGGCATGGTGGCTCGTGCTGCTGTAGGGATCCGAAGGAGAGGCCCATACAAGTCTTGGGGATGAGAACACCCCCGTTGGGGGGTGCTTTGCTGGAGAAAGCACATCACTGAGGCTGGGCTTCTGAGCTTTCAAGCAAACTTGCTGTCCCCCTGCCAGGTCTCTGCTTGCCCTCATCTGCAGCTACAATGCCATGCCTGATACAGCCCCAAATAAACCCTCACTTATAAGTTGTTTCAAACATGGTGTTTTTTCCAAAAAAGAAAAGTAACAAAAACACCTGTAATTCCAGTGCCGGCGATGTGAAGGAAGGAGGGTGAGACGGCCCATCCTGGGCCACACAGGGTTCCAGTTCTACCTCAGGTACACTGGAGTGTTTCCCCACCCTACCCCCAATTACTCAAGACTCATGGAACTTTACAACAGACATGATAAACTAATATGAATATTCAAATCTATAAACAGTGCAGCAACCAAACTTTTCCTCGGTTTGTTTGTATCAGTCTGACTTTCAGGGTGTAGAAGCCCGGCTGGGGACAAGGGGTGGGGATCCTTGTTCCTAATTCCAGAAACTGGATCCGGATAATACTAAAGTCCTATGGCTTTAAACAGCACAGTCTCTCCTGGGTCCCAGTCCCATCCACGCACATCTACGGGAAGAGATTCCGAGTGAATGCAGCAGGTGGGTTTTGTTTTGTTTTTCTTTTTCAGCCCCTCACTATGCACACCCACATCAAGGGACACACGACTTTCACAACAGCAGCTTTCTCCTGCAGAGAAAGTCCACGGTCGGCAATACTTGTATCTTGAGCTAGACAAGTCCTTGTTGATAAGGAGCTGTCCTCGCTGAGAAATAATTCTAGAGTCGAAACTTCACAGCCACCATGAAACTCTGAGTGTTAACAGCTCACTGCTCTTGACCTAATTCACTAGAAGTGGACTCTGTTACAGTCTCAAGTCTATGGATGGCAACAATCTCACAAAGCAGAAGCCAGGGGAAGCACAGCTGGAACAGACCCCGTTTTCAGGAACATTAAAGCGGGGTGCATACTCTGCTGCAGCGTAATTCAAAATGTGACAAATGCAGCGGGAAGGGCTATGGGGGCAACTGTTTGGTGGGTCCCTGAGGGACGCCGCCATCTCCCTCTGCTCTTCTCACTGTGTGCTCTGCTGGTGTGGAGCCTGGATTTGATGTTAGTCCAGCCTCACCTTGTAATATCTGTACAAGGATGGCTGGAACTGCACATACAGCACATCCATCCAGGTGCTAATTCATGTCTCTCTTTCTCCCTCCTTCCCTCCCTCTCTTTTTGAGACAGGGTTTCACTGTATATAGCCTTGGCTGTCCTGGACTCACTCTGTTGACCAGGCTGGCCTTGAACTCACAGAGATCCACCTGCCTCTGCCTCCCAAGTGCTGGGATTAAAGGCGCAGGCCACCACCACCCAACCTAATTCAATTCTCGAATGTTGCAAACCCTAGTGTAAAACCCAGAAAGCTCAGGCTTGGCTAAAGCAAGAATGAGAGCGAAGTGAAGGGTATAAACATTCACCACAAAAGGAGCATGGAAAAAATACACCACGGGGACAGGAGCCAGGGGACCAGAAATGCAAGAGGAGGTTCCAATGGACACATCCTCCTCCCCTGAGAAGGCCATGTTCTACTAGTGGGGGCCTGGAAACAGAATAAAAATTACTACAAATGCTCTCCTCAAAATACTCCAAAGCCTGGACGTGCAGTAGTGGCCTTCACACACCCTCAGCATCCTTTAGGAAGCAGGCAGGTGTAGACTCACAAAAGCCCCTGCTGACGCATTTCCTTTTCTCAGGGCTGTAGGGCTTGAACCTGAGGCTGGTAATCATGTGTGAATAATTGACTCACATTCAAAGAGGGAAGTCTCCACTTGACCCAAGGACCGTCTAGCTCTGAGTGACACCTGGATGGCTTTTGACTGAAGCCAAGGGAGAGATCAAAGTAAAGGATCAGGTCAAGGTAGGGTCCCATACTCACTACTTCGGAGAAAACTGCAATAAAGAGAGGGTTGGGAGAGAGAAGTTTGGGAGGCTATAGCTGCTACTGTTGGAAATAAGTGGTTTAAGAATTCCAAACCTGTACTGTGGTGGTGGTGGTAGAGCAATGACAGAGTTTGTTTTCTATTTAGGCAACAGCTGTTGTACAGAACATGGAGAATTATGACTGGGTCTCAGCTGGAAGCCGCACCCACTGACTGGCATTTCTCATATTGTAAGGAGCTATAACACACTATATATAGAATAACACGCTAGGGGAGGAGAAAGTCATCATCAATTTCATCCAACTGCAGACCCTGTGAGGGACAATGACAACCCACCTGCAGACACATCCACTGGTACAACAGCAGCATGAATGTGACAGGGTAACCAACCTGTTTTTGCTCAAATTTAGGGCCCACTTCAGAATCTGACACTGTTAATAAAGCCAATAGTTAGACACAAGATAGGTTCCAGACCCGAGGGGGAAACCTGTTACTGTTGTTCTGCTAAATGAACATAGTGATTAAAAGACTTAATGACACACTGCTATACCCATAGATGAGCCCATTCGTCAGCCCTCAGCAAAGGAGCTTCTTCTTGTGGTAAATGGGCACAAGCACAGACATAGATCCACAACTGGGCAATATGGAGAGTGAGAGACTTTGGAAAGCTTATCCCTAAACGGGATGACTACATTACACTCCCCAAGGCTGAGGAGTTTACACAGAAGAGGGGGCAGAAAGATTGTAAGAGCCAGAGGTTAAGGATGACTTCAAGGACATAGCGCTTTCTGGACACAACAGAGCAGGCACACACGTGAACTCAGAGACTGGCTGCATGCTCAAAACCTAGACAAATTCAAGCCAGGGAAAGCCCCTGCATGGAGAAGGCAGGGGTTGGCACAAAGTCCTACCCCAAATCAGGAAGCCATTCAAAATGGATAGCTGCTGAGAGAGGAAAAAACCAGTTTCTCCAATGGAGTGACACTAAGTGTGTCAACCACACTCCAGGGCAGGCCCCGTGCTCAGAAGGAGCCATACTCCACAGTGTGTGTGTGTGTGTGTGTGTGTGTGTGTATATGTGTGTGTTTTAAAGACAGAGAAAGAACATGAAGTTGGGTGAATAGGAAGGTGAAGGAGGAAAAGGGAGGAGTTGGGAAAGGAAAAATAATATGATCAAAATACATTTTTAAAATTGCAAAATACAATTTAAAAAAATGAGACACAATCTCATTCCTGTCCCAGAAGCCATGCTAGAGGTGTTGGTAACTTCCAGACTGGACCACAGAAGTCGTTAACAGCACGCTACACTACGATACATTACATTTTTCTGTGTCTGTGTGTGTGTATGTATGTATGTATGTGTATGTGTGTTTGTGCGTACATGCAAGCATGCATGTGCCATGATGTGTCATGTGGAGGTAAGAATCAACTCAAAGAAGCTGATTTTTCTGTTCTACCATGTGTGACCAGAGAATGAAACTCAGGGCCTCGGGCTTGACAGGAAGCATCTTCACAGTGACAGACATCTCGTTGGCTCTCCCGTACATTTCTGTAAGAGGTCAGCCACATCGGCTCATTCGTAACCCAATACCCCAAAGGACGGTGTTCCACAAACAACTAGGAAACCCACCTAAAAACAAAGGTATGTGACTCCCAAATAAACTGCTCTGTGGGTAAGCACTTGCCACACGGGTATGAGAGCCTGAGTCTGCATTCCTAGAACCCATGTAAACAGGGCCACAGCAGGGCACATATGTAATACCAGCACTCTCATGGCGAGGTTTATTTGGTTTATATTTCCAGGTAATAGTCCATCACTGAGGGAAGACAGGGCAAAAGCTTGAGGGAGGAACCCGGATCAGAAACCATGAGGAAGGCTGTTGATTGGCTCTCTTGCTGGCTTAGATCCACCTGCCTGTAAACCCTGCTCACAGTAGGCTGGACCCTCCCCTATCAACCACAGCTCAAGATAATCCCTCAGAGAGTATCTATGGGCCAATCTAATTGGCATTGCCTCCTCCCCGGTGACTCCCGGTTATGTCCTGCTGGCAAAAAGTTAACCAGCACCTCGGTATGGTTGACAATGAGTCAGATCTGCCTACGCTTAGTATCACACAGTTCTCTTTGCCCCAAGCCTGGTCCATAGGAGCTCTCTCCAGTACACAAGGATCACGTGACATTCCATTCTTCCCACTCCTGTGTGGACTGTAGCAAACTCTATCACCACCATCAGAAAAAGTCACCTTCATCAAGATGACAGCAGACAAAGTATGAACAGAAGCAGTGGGAAAGGAGGGGGTGGGAAAGAGAATAGTAACAGGTCTATTATTACCAATAAAGTATCCTATACTCAGTGTTCCCCAGGTAATGATTCCCACACTCCCAATCAAAATCAAAACCACAAAAAAGGAAGCCACGTGGCAAGATGTCTATTCTGGAGTGTGTGAAGCTGCAAATGGTTTCTTCCCATGGCCAAGTCAACCCTGTTTCTTATATCTTATTCCCTCACCTTCCTCAGTTCCTGAAAACACCAGGCCAGTTACTCGTCTGAACTACAGAGACTAGAAAAAAAAATCCCAGAAACAAGCAGACGCTGAAAGAAGTCATCCTTGTCCAAATTACTGAGCCTAGCCCCAAACCTGCAGAAACATGATGGGGCAAGAAGCAAAGAAGGAGAGCAAACCACCCACAATGTGTCTGCAAGATATGCGTGGATACTTGCAGTTCTCTCCTTTGTGGAAGCTGGTCTAGCTCCCAGCTTCCCACAAGCCTCACCTTCTTTCCTCGAAACCCTTCCCTGCTAGGAGTCAGGAACCAGGAAAGATCTGACAGGAGAGTAATTCCCTCTGCTGAGCAGACAGGGATACACACCATGCCCAGTCCAGCACCTTCCGACCCCAGACTCTGCTCCTTGGTGAATAATTACATAAGGAAATGATCACGTGATCCAGGCAAGAAAGAGAAGTAGGTAGACAGGGCAAGGAACTTCAGAGAGCTGTTCCAGGGGCCAGAGAGATAGCTCGCCATCAAGGTCACTTACTGCTCTTGCAGAAGACCCCAGTTCTATTCCCAGCACCGATGTTGAGCACAACGGACCCCAAATGCACCTCCAGGGGATCATAAAGCCTTCTTCTGACCCATGTAGGCACCTCCATTCAAGTGCACGCACTCACACAGAGACACACATGGAAAAGTAGAGCTCTAAAAACAAGCAAACAAAACTATTCTTCCAATTTCATAAACTCTCTGAGATTAGAGGCACCTCCTCTTTAAGGCAAGGGCATTCCAGATGCAGCGGAAGCTGCAGCAGCAGAGGCCTGTAAAGGCAGCGCAGACCGTGTGGATCTCTGGGTCAGTGGACAGTTCCGGACCATGTGGACAGTCCTGTGGATCATGGTGACAAATGGCCTGTCCCTTATTTCCTAATTCACAGGCCTTTCCCACTCTTGACAAGAACATTTTCTTCCTAAAAGGACTACAAATAAACAAAATCGATAAGAGCATCTTAATGAATTCCTGACTGCGTTCTGGCTACCATCTGCCTTTGGAAAAAAAAATATACAAACTTACTAAGACCGGGGGCTTGTTGTTGCTTCATAAAAATGAATGACTCTGAAGGACAGTAGGAAGCAAGGGCCCTGAGAACAGCTCCTTCTCATCCAGTTTCACACATTAATAAACTTTTTGTCAGAAGCCTACTGAGCTTCAAAACCAGTTAATGCTTGTCAAGAAATCGTTATTCCTGAATTACAAGTACATAAAAGATTATCGAGTTCAATTTAAAACAGCAAATAAAAAAACTTGTACAACATAGAGATGAAAATGTAGAGAAATTAGAGCCTGCGGCTGCCAGAAGAACAACCTGCAATGATCCGCCCACTGGGGGAGACTTGTGAAGCCCTCAGAAGCAAAACGTGACATTTCCGTATGGCCCAGGAATCCATTTCTAGGTACAGATCCTACAAGAGTGACATGGCATGTCCACAGACATGCATCCAAATGGTCACAGCAGCGTCATTCATGAGAACCGGAAGGAGAGATACCGTAAGATTTTATGATCTAATAAATAGTTTGACTGAAGATCAAAGTATAAAGTTAGCCACACTATTCAGCCATACAGACCAGTGATGGCACACAACTTTATCCCAGCAGCCACAATAGTTAGCCACAGAGGTCAGGTGGTGGTGGTGCATGCCTTTAATACCAGCACTGGAGAGGAATAAAAGGCAGGATGAGACAGGAGCTCGCTCTCTTTTCAGCCTGAAGATTTCAGAGACGTAAGAGCTCTCTAGTGGCTTGGCTGACTTGCTTCTCTGATCTTTGAGCTTAAACCCTAACATACCTGTCTCTGGGTTTCTATTATTTGTGCTAGAGAAACACACCCAGTGGAATAGGTTTTTATGTGGTATATCCGTGGATGGAAAATTTCTGAGCAATGAAGAACTGACCCAGTCTGAGCAAGCTTTGAAAGCATGATGGTTAGTGAAAAGCTGTGGCCACAGAGGCGCACATACTGCACATATCGTCTAAGTTCACTCCCATGACATGACCAGGAGGTATTTTTCTAAAGGCAGATGATAACCAGAACTCGACCGGGATTTCATTAAAATGATCCATATGGACAAAAGGCAGATGGATGGTTGCCTGGGACAGAGGTAGGAATGACACTACGAGAGACAGTACTTCACATGGGGGATGTAAACGAGATGATGGGGATGGCTATACAGTCTCATGCAGACAGGTAGAGGCCACTAAATTTCTACTCCAAATGGGTGAAACACAGGATATGTGAACTGTATTGCAAATAGTAAGAACAAAGAAAAAGAAGGGAGCAGAGAGGGAGGTAGGCAGAAAGATGCTCAGGGAGGCAGGTAGGGAGGGGTAGGGAGGAGAGAAAGACTGCTTGCGACGCCATAATGGAAAGCTATTACTGCCACATATAAACAACCTAACCTTCAGAGGACATCTGGAGCAACTCACACATGTAGCTGAGGACTAGTATTAATCACTTGAGGACACTAGGAAACAAGGGGCCAGTTTGCTTATGAGACGTGCGGCTAGAGTTCCCAGGAGCATGTTCATGGGAGAGAGCTACCGAGCTTCAACTCTGCAGACTTTTCTACCCAACAAGGCAGAGTCTATATTTGGGTCCTGTTCTTGGCACCTTCTTGAGTCACACCCATGTCCCACTACTTTAATGTAACCTCTTTCTCAAAGCCTTGCTGAGGGCAGGGGAATATATAGGCCTCATTTATCTAACCATGTACTCCGACTTTCCCTCCAAACCACCAGAACTACAGCTTCACCTGCCACCGGTTATGAAGCATTTAAAAATAACTTAGTCATTTAAAAATAATCCATCAGGAACGGGGGCAAGGGTGGGAGGGGAGGGCAGCCCAGCCGGGAGCTACACCGCCTACATGACATCAGTGTCTGCCTTTGTTCCTCTTGGTAGCAGCCAAGACTTTATTTAAATAAATGTACTTTGCTCTTGCTTGAAAACCACCATCATTCCTCTTTGGTTTCCTGAGATTTGGCAACTGCATGACACTCCTGTTGAAGCAGCAGGCGCTCGGGCCTGCATGCTGGCTCAGCAGGTAAAGGTGATTGCCAGCAAGCAATCCCCAGGTCCTACAAATAGAAGAGAACTAACTTCCACAAACTCTCTTCTGCCCTCCACCTCTGTGTTGTCCCACTTGGGAACTGCACACACCCAAAGAAAATAATTAAATATTAAAATATTTTTAAATCTTCAAAAAATAAAATAAAAAGTAAGAACCTGACAATGAAGCTGAGTAGCAATGTGCTTAGCATGTGCAAGATCCTGGGCCTTCCCCTAGCACCAAAACAACAACAAAAAACACTCTTGGGCATGGAAATAGAAGGAAACTATGGTGGTCCGAATAGAAATAGCCCCCATAGACTCATGTGTTTTAATGATTGGCCCCACCGGAGTGGCACTATCAGAAGGTGTGGCCTTGTTGGAGTAGGTGTGACCTTATTGGAGTAGGTGTGGCCTTGGTGGAGTAGGTGTGGCCTTGGTCGAGTAGGTGTGGCCTTGGTCGAGTAGGTGTGGCCTTGGTCGAGTAGGTGTGGCCTTGGTCGAGTAGGTGTGCCACTGTGCAGGCTTTGAGGTCTTATATATTCAAGCTACACTTAGTGCACAGTCTCTTCCTGCTGCTGCCGGCAGATCAATTCAAGAACTCTCAGCTCCTTCTCCAGCACCACGTCTGCCTGCATGCTGCCATGTCCCACCGTGAAGATAATGAACTAAACCTCTGAAACTGTTAAGCCAACCCCAGTTAAATGTTTTCCTTTATAAGAGTTTCCATGGTCATAGTGTCTCTTCACAGCAACAGAAACTAGGACAGAGACCAACCTTTCTCAAGGACAGGTCCTCTCCACCAGCTGGCGAATTCTCAGAGCGAGGACTGGAATCACACAGACAACCTTCACAAGCCAGCGAAACAGTGAGTGAGGGGGCACACATAGGCATGATGTTCCTCCAACGTAAACTGTTCATTTTAGAAAGCTTGAGAACACACTAAGAAGTAGCAAAGACACTACAAGAAGTCCCTGTTTATACTGCCACCACACACACATCCGCTGTCACAGCAGACTGGGAACCATGAGGTTCTTAATCTACAATGTATTCGATTTGACCAGTTTTCCCGGTCTCCCTTTCTCAGAGCTCCTCCAGGACATTGTGTCTAGTGCTGTACCTCCCTGTTTCAGTCTCTCGGGCCTTTCTTGTTTGATGGCCTTGACAGGTTTGAGGACCGCTGGTCAGGTGCTTGTGGCATGCCCCCCAGTTAGCGAGCCTGGGGAGTGTCGTGGTCGGACTGCGGTGCAGTCTCGGCAACCTGAACGTATTCCCCAAATTCCAAATGCTGGAAACTTGGTCCCCACTAGATCAGAAGGTGAACAGGTACTGAAGCAGCAGCTTCGTCAGGGAGTTTTCTAGAAGCCCTGCTCTGTCTCCCCAGTGATATACTCGGTCAGGTCATGAAGAAGGAATAGGCCCTCCCCATCCGCCCTGGGTGCTCACCTTCAGAACTCTGAGCTAAATGAACTAATTTATTTTTGACAGATTACCTGATTTCAGGTACTTTATTTTAGCAATAGAAAATAAACCAGGACCATAGATTTTCAATGATGACTCAGTCCTGAATCCCATACCAAACTGCCTTACCAGAGCTTTACCACACCTTCACTGTGAGTTGCTGCACACAGTAAGCTCTAGGAGCCGTGTGTGTGTGTGTGTGTGTGTATGTGTGCGTGTGTGTGTAAATTTTGGCCATCATCAGAAACGGGGAAAGAAATACAATCTACCTCCCAGGAGCCACAGAGCTAAAATAAGCAGCCTGAGACTGCAGATGAGCAAAAGAATTGGAGCTTTTGTTCAGTGACGCGGGGTCTGAGGCGTTCCGATGAGATGAATTATGCCACAAGAAATAATTTGGGAAATGTCTTCAGAGTACTAGAATCCAGCATGTGCATGACAGAGATAAAGATAGACCGCAGACAGACAGACAGACAGAAGCAAGGAGGCAGCCTGCTAGGAGCAGGTTATGGGGGCTGAATGGACCAAGTTCCTACAGGTAAGTGGAAGTCTGCAGCTGAAAAGGCCAGTTTTCTGCCAAGTGTCAACCTAGGTTGAGACACCCTGTAAATTGACTTACACAGTTGCCCTTAATCAGCAGCCATAAACTATTAACAGCACCACACAGCTCAACAATGGAGGCATTCACCTTTGTCTAGCGCAGGAACAAACAATCTAAGACACCGCACCGGCCCAGCCCTGGAAGCCACTAAGGACCCAAATCACCCCTGTTGCCAATGAAATGCAGACAAATGACTTCCACAAACAATACCATGCATTGGGTTTTTTTTTCCCCCCCAAATTGCGTTTACAAGACGCAGCACACATGCACAGCGCGGCTACACCCTGTGCGGGTCAGGGGCTACTTCCGTCGCCATGTCGGTGGTTTTAGCCACTCCACACTTGGAAACCTGCAAGTTCACCAGCTGAATGAGTATGTGGGAGGCTGAGGCTTAGCTGACACACCACTGAGCTGGACACAGAGAATGAGCCAAGTCAGGTGAGCTGCATCTGAGGTCTGCCAAACAAAGCCTTCCAGAGCAGATACGGAGGCTCTAAGTCTTGAACATAAGGGAAGGCAGTTCTTCCTAGCTCCTACAATCGCGATCAGCCTTGTTCTTACCCCCCACCCGGGGACACCAGGCTCTATGCTAGTGTTTCGCAGTGTGTAGGTAGAATATCAGACATCCTGCATATCAGATAATTACTATTCCTAACAGTAGCAAAACTACAGTTATGAAGTAGCAATGAAGTAATTTTATGATTGGGGGTCACCACAACATGAGGAACTGTATTAAAGGATCATAGTATTAGGAAGGTTGAGAACCACTGCCCTGTGTGGACCCAAATGACCCTAGTCTAAAACAAAGGCCCCGACTTCCGTCTCTCACTCAGGAAGCTGCTCACCACCTGATTCCCCAATGTAAAAAGGGACAAAGGACTACACCTAGGACACAGCTGGTGCCACACAGAGGCACTGTCCATCACCCAGCGCAGTTCCCTGGGCTAAATTCCAGAAACTCCAGCTTTCATAAACCATGACAGCAGGACTAAGCTCCACAAGCGCCATCACTGATTCACACTGCCCCGTACCTAGACAGCCTGACTGGGCTGGAAGAAAGGGCACAGGTGAGAACATGTGTAAAGAACTCCAGGAGACCAGGATGCTAGCTGGGCGGTGGTGGCACACACCTTTAATCCCGGCACTTGGGAGGCAGAGGCAGGGGAAATCTCATTGAGTTTGAGGCCAGCCTGATCTACCAAGACAGTCCGAGCTACACAGAGAAACCCTGTCTCAGGAAAAAAAAAAATGGGGATGCTATTCTTAAAACTCACTGCAAGTGTCGGTCCCAGTTGCTGGCCTCTCAAGTGCAAGACCCTGCTCTCTCTTCTAGGAAAAGTTGAGCCCTGGCTTCCATTCACAGGCAAGAAAAACTATAAGTGAAGTCAGCAAATGACTCAGGCCGTGGTCACCAGCCAGCAACAACTCTCACAGGATAGAAGCTTTCATGCTTGCCTTCACAGCAGAGTCAAACCACAGTGGAGTTGGCAGTACCCAACGACCAAGTGGAGACATTTAAAAGTGGAGACATTTAAAAAAAAAAAATCACTGTAAGGGCTGGGTCTTCAGTGCCCCGCCAGTGGCTGGAATTCATCTGGCTAGAATGAGGCAATAGTCTTCCAGCTGGAACTGGATGAGGGCTCCCATCCCTTAGGATATGCAAATGCACCAATTCAGTGACTATCTTAGTAAGGGTTTATTGCTGTGATGACTAAAAGCAGCCTGTGGAGGAAAGGGTTTATTTGGCTTCCGGATCCTGAATCACAATCCATTGAGAAGAGCCAAAGCAAACTGAGCAGGTACCTGGAGGCAGGAGCTGACGTAGAGGCCATGGAGGGGTGCTGCTTACTGGCTTGCTCCCCACGGCTTGCTCAGCCTATTTTTTTTAAAAAAATAGACCAGGGTGTTACAACTCAGAATAGGCTGGGCCCTCCCCTATCAATTACTAATTAAGAAAACGCCTTACAGGTTTGCCTACAACTCAGTTATACAGAGGTATTTTCTCAGTTGAGGTTCCCTCCCGGCAGATGACCATAGCTTGTGTAAAGGTGACATAGAATTAGCAAGCATAGGAACCCTCTAGTCTGACTGGGAAACTATCACAAGAAGCAAACAGCGACTTTCAGCTTAAACACAGACCCCAGGGTACAAAGGCACGGTGTAAGCAGTCAGTTCTAGAGCGAAAGGCCAAACAGAGCCAGGGAGGAATGAGGGGACATTAGTATCTTATCCTCAGGATGGAACTCGGGCTCCTGTGGAGTTTACACGACATCCTAGTATGCACGTCCACAGCTAGAACTTGCCTCTATAATGAACACTCCCTGCAATCCAAGTTCTTGCTTTGAAACGATTGAGTTGAAAGGTCAGTATAAAATATGTGATTTAAAACATATTTTAGAAGTTCCCACAGAGGTGCACGTGAAATCAAACAGCTTGCCAAACGATGTGTCCAAAGTCCTTGCTTTGGAAACTAAGTCCCCAAAGCAACAGTGTTGAGAGGTGGGGCCTCTAGGAGGTGTTAGGTATCAAGGACTGTGCCCCAAGAATGGATTAATGGCCTTATCTAAGCAGTAGGTGAGTTAGCACAAGTAAGGGCTCCAGCCAGAATGGGGTTTGGCTCCCTTCTATCTCTTCTCCCAGAGAAAGAAATCTTTCCTTAAATGCCTAGGCAGGCCCAGCCCGAAAGAACTGAGAAGCTAAGTCCAGTGTCCACCAGAAAATGTTCTTCATTAGTGTGACTTAGGGACTCGTACTACATGGACGGACGGACACACATACATACACACACACACACACACACACACACTCACACACATTCACACACACACACACACACCTCGTAGTCTGAAGCAAGCATCTCTCTACAAGGACTGAAATCTGTGAGGCTCACACCTTGGCTAATCAATGGACAAGGAATCTAAATTCTTCCACACAATGCTGTTCCCTTTCCTTGCAGACAGTAAGCTTGAGAATCTCTTCAACTGCACAGTCTAAGGGCCTTTGTTTTCCATACAAATATTACAAAGGTTTGTCAACAACACTCACAGGTCTCCACATCCTGCTTACAGGCACAAAGACAAATCTTCTTGGAGACCTGTTTACGGGAGGAGTTCTAGCCTCATTTTTGAACAACAGAGTCAACAAGGTACAAACTTCTCATTTCCTGAAAGACCAAACATGGGGCTGGAGAGACAGTTCAGCAGTTAGTTAAGAGCCTTCCAGAGGACCAGCATTCAGTTCACAGTACCCACCCACATGGTAGCTCACAGCCCAAGTCTTTCATGGTCAACAGGCATGCGTACAATTCACATATATACAAGCTGGCAAACACACCCATAATATAAAAATAAACAAATAAATATTAAATGAGATGAACAAAAGGACCTAAGAAGTTTTCTTTTTTGTGGGTGGTAGTTTTTGCACATATACTAGGGCTCAGGGGATGTAAGTGCTTAACAGTGCAAGCAAAAACCAGATGCCCAGAGCCCATGTGAAAAAGCCAGGCATGAAGACGAAGGTTATAATCTCAGTTCTGGAAAGGCAGACAGGAGGATCTCTGGGTCTCACTGGCTAGGCAGTCCAGCTAACAGTAGGCCTCCAGAGTCAGTGAGAGATCCTGCCTCAAAAAGAAGAAGAAAAAGGGGTGGCGAGGCAGAGAAGCAACGGAGAAAGACACTTAAGGCTGCCTGACCTCTGACCTACAGATTCACAGTTCCACGTGTGAATATCACTACACACTCCAAATGACAAAACCTAATTCTAAACAATGCAGGTCCATCAGAGGAAAAACAAGTCAGGGCAAATTCTGCCCAGGCAGCTCACCCACAATTCAGAACCCTCATGGCCAGCTCAGCGAATGTGCAGGGGCCAGTGCAGACTGACAAACGCCTGCAGGCTCTAGAAGGAACTCCTGCCTTGCAGGTTCTAAGAAAGCTGGCTTACAGCATCCACACCCTCTTGTCATCAGTCACAGACAGGAGATAAGAGGACACTTTGGGACTTACTGCTGGCAGGCAAGGAAGAGAAATCCCCCAGGAGGCTGAGCCTGGCAGGGGCAAAGGCAGGAAACAGCAGGAGCTTGCCCCTGACACAGCAGATAAACTTTTCAGGATCTGTCTTCCTTCAGTGGTGGCCAGTTCCTTAGGAAACCTTCTCATCTGCCTCTTTGGTCCAAAGCTGGAGCCATGGATCTAATTTTTAAATGTAAGTCACATTAAAAAAAAAAAAGTGCTGAAGAAATGATTCAGTTGGCAAAATGTTTACATGACAGCATGAAGTCCTGAGTTCAAACCCCAGCACCCATTTAAAGAGAAAGAGAAAAAAGTCAGGTGTGTTGGTCTGTGAGTAAGAGAACAAAACAGGAAGCAGTGGTCCTCCATGGCCCCTGCTTCACTTCCTGCCTCCAGGTTCCTGCCTTGAATTCCTGCCCTGTCCCTCAGTGATGGACTGTAAGCTGATGTAAACCATTCTGCTCCCCAAGTTGCCTTGGTCTTAGTGTTCATCATAACAATAAAAAGAAAACTAGGGTACTAATCAATCCAAATCATCATAGTTTCAGGATATCATCAATATAAAAAAGGAAAAGGTCCATTCTTTTCCCACAGTCCTACTACGTAAGAACCACCACATGTGGCTAGGGGCTGAAGGCCTTGATTGTGCAAGTCTAGACTCTAGACCTGCAATTGTGAGCAAAGATTAAGAACAGATGTGTTACCACCTTTCCGTTTGTTCCCATTTGGGGTAACAAGTACAAAACTTCAGTGACAATGGACAACATGTGTATTAACTCCCGCTGTGTCCACGGCCCCACCCTGGCCTACTTTTCCTCACCATTCACTAAGAGGGAGAAGCAGAAGAATCTTTTTCTTTCCCTCTAGAATAAAAAGGATTGAGTAAGTCAGAATTGTGGACTAATGTGAATTCTCCATGTTCTGCCTGGAACTGGACTGACCCACCACAGAGCAACTTAGCATTTACCTTGGCTGTGGCTTGACTGACCAATCAGAGGACGAAAAGCCTGTGTTTGCTACAGTAAAGACCACTGCCATTTCCGCGGCAGCAGTGCGTTCTAAACTCTTGAACTCTGAGTTATACTGGTAACCTGTCGTTCAGAGCTGCAGGCAACACTAGACAATTCCACGGAGGGTAGCCGAATGTGTTTCCAACTCCAAACTGCCCCTTCCTCCTCCCAGTCAGGTTTTTTTTCTTTTTTTCTTTTTCTTTTTTTTTTTTTTTTGGCTTTTCGAGACAGAGTTTCTCTGTGGCTTTGGAGCCTGTCCTGGAACTAGCTCTTGTAGACCAGGCTGGCCTCGAACTCACAGAGATCCGCCTGCCTCTGCCTCCCGAGTGCTGGGATTAAAGGCGTGCGCCACCACCGCCTGGATCCCAGTCAGGTTTTAATGCAATGGAGGGAAGGAGCAAACACTTTGTAGACTTAATGGAGGGCTGTGGCAAGTGTGCCTTGATTGGGGTCTCTACACATCTACAGTCTACTCTGTAATGTGTCCAAGAAAAAGGAGAATAACCCACTCGGGAACCTTGAATATGAGTGACCGGGAGGCTGGGTGCATAACATCTTTGGACATTACCCCCACCCCTAAAACTGACAGAGAGACAGGAAGCTCTGAGAGAAACTCAGCTTTTCAAAGTCAGGGGACTCCACCAGGTGGTGACAAGGGTCCCAGCCAATTCAACTGCTCTCAACTTCTCATGTCCCATTCCTCCTGACTGCATGCATCTTAAATGCATGTCACTATCACTATGGTTCCTCCTGACTGATAACTCTCTTAAATCTGCCCCCCCCCCGCATTGTAAAAGAAGTTCCCTTCCTGGGGCATCCAACAGACCCAGCCAAGTTCTGACCTTTTCCTCAGGGACCCTCCTCTTTCCTTTCTTAGATCTCACCCAGGCTGAGCATTTTTTCACTCTAGCCTGTAAGCATGATGCTCTGTTCACATACCAATGGACCCTTCAGCCTGGGTACCAGCACATCTCCCCAACTCTGGGGGGCCCTCCCACGGGCTAGGCCACCTGACTCAGTCGAGATGGCTGTATTGGTTTGAATGAGAATGGCCCCCAAAGCTCTTGAACTCTCGTTCTCTAGTCAGTAGAACTGTTTGGGAAAGACCGGGCAATGTAGCCTTGTTGGAGGAGGTATCACGGGGGGGGGGGGTGTGTATCAGGTTTCAAGAGCCCACATGCCATTCCCAAGCACGTTTCCCCTCCTTGTGCTTGTGGATCAGATGCAAGCTCTCAGCTATTTCTCTAACACCATACCTGTCTCCCTGCTGCCACACTTCCTACCATATTGGTGATGGCTTCTAACCCTCTGGAGTCATGAGCTCCCATATTAAACATTTTCTTTTATAAGCTGCCTTGGTCCTGGTGTTTGTCACAGAAAGAGAAAGTGACTAAGACAATTGCCTCTGGCACTTGGGTTCCCTGATGGCAAAAATCGGACTGCAAATTCATAAATGAGCATCATGGCTGCCTACTAGACCACCACTACTAATTCATCCATCTCTCCTGGCTCAGTGTGATGCCTGGTACCAGAAAGGCACAGGTGGGAAAGTAAAGAAGGATTCAGAGCAAAGATCCAAGGACACAGCAGACCTAACTCCACCCATATTACCACCTGACCAGAAGATTGACTTTTGCCAGTCACACCCTGTCAACAATGAACTCAATCTTTGTGCTCTGCTCTCCTTCCCAGCATTTAAACAGATGAGAAGACTCACCTATTTTTAAAGTTCACGTCTACAGACACCAGCAGTAAAACTGATAGGAGCACCCTTGGATTCTCTGCCAATGCCTGTGCTTTCTCAGGAGCCAAGCAAAACACCTGAATCACTCATGCATGGGCTGTTGCCATGGTAAGGTAGACCAGATGTCTGACAGACAGGGCTTTAAGAATCCCCACCCCACTGCTTCTGTCCCAAGCCAGACCATCATGAAGCCACATTTTCCACATGAGCAAGGGCGCTCTCTCTCTCTCTCTCTCTCTCTCTCTCTCTCTCTCTCTCTCTCTCTCAAGTGACTGATCTGAAGAGCTGTTTGCTTTTACAGCCCACACTGAGGCATGCAAGGGTGCTCTCCAGAGCTCTGACCTGGTGTTCTGTTTCTTTCATGCATCCCAAGGTATGTTCTTACCTTCTAACAAATTTGTTTTGCCTGGAAAACCACCACCTAAAATTCCAAAATCAAAACGTGTTCATTCATTCTACAAATATTTATCTAATCCTCGTGACCAGCCCAGGCATTTGGGTCACAGCCAAGAAGGGCACAGAACTCAATGGCAATGACATGGCATTGCTGCCCAGGCTCCATTTCCCTGCTGGCTAGGTGACTATGGAGATTGGCAGTTAAGTTAAGCAGACAAAATGACCACGTGATAGCCACTTCTCTTCCACTAACTTCTTTAACTCTTACAATACCAAGTGAGTCACTATATACTCCCATTTTACAGATGTGAGAACCAAGGCTGAGGTGTTCAAGAACTTGCCCAAGGTACTAGGTTGTAGAACAGGTTTGGGGTTCCTTTTCTTTCTCACTTTTGTGAAAAAATGGTTTTATTGACGTGTAATGTAGACACACACACACCATAAAATTAATGGTGCCCAAGCAGGTCCAACCTTACAACTATATACAACACCCCTCCACTTGCTCACTGCCCCCTAGGTATCCACTGCTTCCTAGTTCACACAATAGAGGAATAAACTGTGCTCCATCCAGCAGCTAGGAGGCCTGGTGAGGGAATGAATAATGGTAAATCAGTACAACTCAGGGCCTGACGTGGAGGACTGTTTAAACTGCAGTCTGTCAAGGAGTTCAATCCAAAACAAAGTGGTCATTATAGAAAGTAGCCAAATAAAGTGTGCAGGGAAAGAAACATTGAGTACAGACAGAACTATCAGAAAAGGGGGCTATAGTACAAAGGGGTGAGGTCCCCCATCCTGGAAGTTGGCAGGTTTGAAATGATGGGCCTCTTTGAGAATGTGGGTTACTCTGACTAAATCCGCCTAAAGCATGGGCTGTGCCTCTGCTAAGATGAGTCTTGCATGTAATACACACAGAGCCAGGAGGCAATGCATCTGCAATGCTGTGGGGAACATGTGGAGGGATGATGACCTGTGAGCTCACCAGCACACACTTGGCCCTGAAGCCTCTATAAGAAACACCCCCATGAATTCAGTGTGCAGACGCAACCTCCTCCACACGTCTGGTCACATTCTGAAGTCTCACTGTGGCGGCTGAGGGCGCTAATCTCCCTGACCTTGAAGCCCTCCTTTCCCAAGCCACCCCTACAGTGGAAGCCTGTCCTTGGAGCCAGTACTCTCACCCCACCCCTAGCCCTCAATAAGACAAAGCAGTAGGAGAGCGGAGAGAAGAAGAAGCCAAAAGAATATTCGCCCAACCATGATACCAGCTGCTCTCCCTGCAAGCAGAGCTGCCCCACGAAACCCAATTCTTGCCTTGCTTCATGAACAGCTGCCGGCCAGGGTCACAGGCCAGGGCAGGCTCCCACTGATACACACCTGCACAAAACTCGAAAGTTCCATTCTAGGGCCTGTCAAACACAAGATGTCTGTTTACCTTAGATGCAACCCGTGCTCAAATATATTTCACGGATCTCACAAATCCAATGGCACAGGTAGTTTGCAGTTTGCTTTAGAAACTGTTCACGTTGGAGCCAAGAAATTCAACTCCTGATTTCAGAGACACTGGTTACCTGTGTGGAATTATTTTGTGTGCTACACACGTGCCGACAATGTAGGTATGATAGTGACTTCTGGGGGAGTCCAAAACTTGTTATAACCCAGCAACCATGGCGTCCACCTTCTTATCCACATCTTCCAGGAGAAACAAGAAACACAAGATGAAAGAGTGTCACGAGACTAGGGTGGGTCCATCATCAGGTCCCTAATCAGAAACAAGCAATTACTCAGCTTCTCAAAGGTGATGATGTCACACACACAGAGCCAATCACAGGCCCTGAAGGCATGCCAACAAGGTGAGCCCGGATAAGTGGTAGATTCGAGGACGGCTAAGTGGATACAAAGGCCACCCTTCAAAACTGCATATTGGAGAGACACACCACCAGGTTCTCCTAGGACTAAATGAATGTGTGCCCCTGAGTTCAGGAATCTACTGCCACTGCCACATGGGGTGAGGAAACAGTTTACAGTGCCTGGCACTCTCTCGTAGACTTACCAGGCAGCCATCCTGGCTGTACTCACTGGAGAGCACTGGCTGCTGGCTGAGCCAAACAAACGTGTCTACAAACACTGTCCTGATAGTAATTCATTCCCACCAGGCCCAGCGATCCAAAGGGAAGACGGTTCCTGCTTCACCCCCAACAATACCCCACTTTAAATCATTAAGTCCCAGAACTAGATGTCAAACACCATCATGACCCAAAACACCTTCCTATGGTCTGTCCAGACCTCTCTCTCCATCTTGAACTCCCCACCATCACTTGGTGAGCTGGAAAGGGTCCTTCTGTGCATCACACCCTCATGTCCACAGGACCTGGTGCCTCCACTCAGTCCACAGCAGCCACATCTGGCTCCTGGGCTTTCTCCTCCAGTCCCCAGCTAATTCACAGAAGGTAAGCCGCTGATGTTCAGGAAAGCAGAGGGATGTCATCATTTCAGACAGCTCTTCTTGTCTCTGTTCTTGATTCAAAGCAGCCCCTGTCCCCATGTGCTACTGCGTCTCAGATGACAGGCAGACACCAAGCCAGCCAAGGAATCCATGAAGAGTGGGATGTCCAAGAAGTCCAATGGAGATACAGAAAGAAAGGATATCAGAGAGGACCAAAGGAAAGGGCAGAGACTGCACAGGAACAGAGACCACTGTTAAAGTGACCGTCTGAAAACACACAAAAAACTTACATGGGAGACAATCTCCATTCATCCCTAAATGAGCTCTCAGAGCTGCCATATCCAGGACTAGTGGGACGGTACTAAAATCTCTATATTACGACACTTACAAAAGATGACAGACATCATTAAAAAAAAAACGCATAGGATGCACAACTTTAATGTGGAAAAAGGCAAGCGTGCTGTTTCCAGTTTGTATCTTCAACTTAGCTGTCATGGGAAACTGGGAAATCTCTGCTGTGGAATTTCCACCTGGGAGCTGCAGGGAAGGAAGTGAGGAGAAAAGGAGGTGGAGGGAAGGAGGTGGGGAGGAAAGGAGTGGGGAGGGAAGGAGGTGGAGAGGGAAGGAGGAGGGGAGGGAAGGAAGTGGGGAGGGAAGGAAGTGGGGAGGGAAGGAGGTAAGGATGAGGGAACAGAAAACTAAGGATTCAGGAAGAGCAGATCCACACAAGTTCATGTTCTTGAAACTTGGGTCCTACTGAGAAGTGGAGACCAAAAATCTATCTATAGGACTGGGAATATGGCCCAGTAGGCAATGTGCTTAAGCACAAGCGCCAGAGTTCTATTTCCAGAACTCCTCAAAATAAAAGGGTCCGCCCTTGGTAGCATGTGCTTGTAATTGGAATGCCAGGTAGGAGGAGACAGGCAGATGCCTGTGGCTCAGAGACCAGCCAGCATAGTCAAAGAGGAAAACAGCAGGGAGCCTGTCTCTCTCTCTCTTTTTTTTTTTTTAAATTTTATCTTAAAAGGTGGATGGTGTTTAAAGAACCACACCCAAAGCTGTCCTCTGGATCCACACACATACATGGGAACAGAGACTGGCAGGCAGCATGGGCACACACACAAAATATATTTCTGCTATCTTTGATTCAAAGAATGGAGCAGTGATAAATCACTCAAGACTAAAGCCAATAGAAATGACTTCTGAGTGTCCTCTTATGCTAGGTCAAGAAAATCTTCGCACTCCTATCAGCCAGCACGTCCTTAAGGAGAGTGTTGAAATCCACACATAAAACCAGGGGCCATGGTCCTTGTTAAGCCCTGGGTTCCTGTGAATGTGGTCACTGTGAGCTTCTAATGGGGAGTTGATAGTCTGACTGCTTCGGTTGTGGTCTCTGAAATAGAGACTCCATCTCTAAAAAACAGAGGGAGGCCATAAACTCTTACAACAGGAAAACATAACATTTCCCCTTCAAAACAAAGCCATCTGGTTTCCATCCGTGGATTACCTGAGTGAAACATAACTGAATCAAAGACCCAGACACCATGGGGATCCATCCAAAAGCTCAGAAACGCATCCCAGCTCAGGCCACAAGCAGAGCGTTAGTCTGGGGAACAGACTACAAGTACCTCAGGAACAGGCCACGCCACTCCTTTCCACTATACAAAATGAAGTCTCACTTTTCACAACCAGGGAATGCAAACTCTAGCCAAATTGTTTGGCCCGTTCTCTAAAGACCTACACTCTTTGTTAACACAGAGTTTGGGAGCCTTCCTCTTCTTGGAACGGGGCAACACCAAGTTCTACCTCTCCTAGGTCTGTTTGCCACGGTGCCCACTGTTCCCTATCACACAGCTCACCTCATCTCACCCTCCCTCCTGGGCTGCTGGTTCAGCCTGTGTGGGCCAGGATTTGTCCCGTTTTTATCCAATGATTTGCATAGTCTGGGTCTCACTTTGGGCTTTTAAAAAGGCATTGTTTTGTGTATAATGCCTCCATTCATGGCACAGGTTTGAAGGGAAGTGTTTCGGTTATTTAATGGACTTGTCAAGTGTTGCTTTTAATTAAACTTGGCTCTAATTGAAAGGAAAGTGGGTACGAATGAGGGCCAGTCTTGGGCAGAGGACAGTGAGTCATACCTTAATTCGGACCAAATGGCAGAATAAACTCCATTTCAAAAGTCTGTATTTGAGCCCGCCAAGGAAGTATTCATTCTATTTATAGTACCAAGGGTTAAAGCTTCCAGGCGCCCTTCATCTGCTACTCTGCCCCCACCATGCGCATGTGTTCGTGAACACACACACACACACACACACACACACACACACACACACACATCCCCTCCTAGGTATTTAATTTCAGCCTCCAGCAAGTCAGGCTTTTTCCGTTAGTTTGTTTTTGATGATTCCTGAGCTATAGGCACGCTTTCTGGCCACCTGCCAACCACACAAGGGAATTCTGTTTATTCCTCAAATAAACAGGGGGTGGGGGAGTGACTCCCTCACTTTGGTTTTTACAGACTTGTCCAGAAGAGAGCTTACACTTCTCAGGGCACTTCCTTCTTAACTGATGAACATCAGGCCAAAAATGGAAACCACTTCTGTCTCCTCCATTACGAAGTGAATCATTTTACATTTAGGATGGATGTACAGAGGATAAAACTCAAGACGCACAAGAAGCTATGCAAATGCTTTCAAAACTCTTGCCAATTTATCTTAGAATCTAATGGGGAAGGGTGTGAAGGACACGGTTCAGTGGGGAAGCATGAGGTGCTTAGTTCACATCACCAGTACCCACTCGAACCAGCACTGGGAAGAGATCCTGGCTCGGTGATGCTGTAACCTGGCAGTAGGAAGTCTATGATGGGGGATCCAGGCTCAGTCTCACTTTAACCCCAGCAGTGGGAGGAGGGATGGGGAAATGACAAGCCACTCTAGCAGAAACGGGGAGCTCAGGATGAATAAGATGCCCTTTCCCACTAAATTAGGTGCAGAAAGCACACCAGAGGAAGACATCTGCTGTTGACCTCTGACCTCCACACGCACTCGCATGGACAAGTGAGTCCACATATAAACATGCACACACATACACCACACAATACACACTCATGAATGCACGCACAGAACAAAATTATCAAAGTCTTGAGTCTTAGTTAGGTCTCTGATTAGGCAGGAGGCAGGGGCTGCATTCCTTGGAACCGCAGAGGGGATACAGGCCTGCTGGTCAGGAACTGCCTGTGAACATTTCAGAAACTGGCTTGGCCTGATAGGGTAGAGCAGAGCTAGGCGGGTAAGACTAAACTGAATGCTGGGAGGAAGGAGGCGGAGTGAAGGAGAAGCCATGTAGCCCCTCTGGAGACAAACACAGGAACTTTACCCAGTAAGCCACAGCCTCAGGGCAATACACAGATTAATGGAGATGGGTTAATTTAAGATATGAGTTAGCCAGAAATATGCTTAAGCTATTGGCCAAACAGTATTGCAAATAGTGTGGTTTCTGTGGCATCATGTTGGGGCTGAGCAGCCGAAAATGAACAAGCGACCTCCTACAACAGGTTGCCTTGTGAAAAACTGCACCACAGGCTGCAATCTCAGCTCAAGAATGATGGGAACTCATGTCACCACTGAGACTCCAGGCTGGCAACAGACGAGCCTCAGGTACCAGGAAACACGACCCAGCATGGAGTAGTACCCGCCTTGGGCAGTGAGCCAACTCTGAAGAAGTGCACTAACTGAAGGTGTCTAACATGGCATTGGGGTGGAGATGTGGAGCCCAATCTCCCTTGCAAATTACAGGACAGGTGTGGAGTAAAGTTCAGGGGCGCAGCAGGGGAGAACCAGGGTTCCAAGTACCATAAACAAAGCAAAGTCTAGCCCCACAGTGGGAGAGGGCAGTGATAAAGTTTTGGAACCACAGCTGAAGTGACACAGAACAGGACAGGACAAGGACTGGGGAAGTGGCTCAACTGTGCAAGCATGAGGGCTTGGATCCAGGGAGCAGCAGTGCACATCTGTAGTCCCAGCTCCAGGCACAGGGACATAGGACAATCTCTGGAGCTTGCTGGCCAGTCAGACCAGCCAGTTGGTAGGTTCTAGATTCAATAAGAGACCCTGTCTCATAAAATATGGTGGAGAGCAAGAGAAGGCACCCAACATAGACCTCTGGCCACCACATGAGTGCACACATGTGAACATGTACACACATAACACACACACACTCATGAGGGAAGGCTTGAGAGATGGCTCAGCAGTTAAAAGTATTTGTTTCTCTTGCAGAGGACCAGAGTTTGGTTCTCAGCATGTGCAATAGGTAATTGACAACTGTTTGCAGCTCCTGTGCAATACACCCTTTTCTGGCATTCACGGGCACCCACAAATACACACAGACACACACACACACACACACACACACAAGTAAATAAAATCCTCTTTTAAAAAAAACAGACAAAAAGCCGCCACACAACGGAATAACTGGAATGATCCTGGTCTCATGTGGTTGATAGCTGGCATCTCTTCCAGGGTTCTCAGAGAGCACACAGCACTCTTAGTGAGTCTGGAATCCTCCCAGGAAGAAGGGACCCAGCAGCCATGACTTCTGCTGCAAAATGGATCAGAAAACCTACGGAATAGCAGTTACTGACAACAGAAGCCTAATGTCCCAGGAGGGTCAACCATGTATTGAAGGTGATGTTTTTGCTAAAGCCCCAATGGGAAGGTGACAGTGACATTCTTGCTAAAGCCTCAGTGGGAAGGTAGGCAAAGAACATGGTCCCTTACCTGATTTGTGGGCAGCAGAGGCTGACAAAGCCCACCTACCGCCAAGCTGCGTCTGCCACTCCACCTGCCAGCTCATGAGATTCCAGCCTGAGACAACCTCCCCAAGGACGCCCAGGAGTTCTCCCAGAACACTTACAAAGCCAGTGGGGTCATTACTAGGACAACCTGATGGCCAATGTGGATAGGTTCCTATCAGACAGTGGCCTGCTAACATGTCCCAGAACCATCATCTCTCAGGACCACTGAAGTCTGAAACACATAGTCCATCCACTTCACTATGATCTGCTCTCCATGCTGAGTCTGTTATTTTTGTCTTGCCTATTTGTAAATGAAGTGTCTAATCTCAGATATTTGAAAAAAAATCCTAGACAAAACACAGATTTAGCTGGAACTCAAGCCATGAAAATTACCTTGAACCAGACTCACTAGCCAGGATGGGATCCTAGAGTGCAAGAAAAGGCCCCCAAGCAGTGTAGGGGTGCTACTGGTCCTTGGGACTGGCAATGCACTTAGTCGTGAGAACTCAAAGAAATGAACACACAGAGGCTCTGGAGAAGTCAAGAGACTAGAGATGTTCAGTGAACTGTATGATCTGATGAGAAACTTAAATCTCTAAGAGACAGATTGTTCAGCTCCACGTGGAACGAAGAATGATGCCCGACATGCAGAGGGCTCAGTGAGACACTGGACTTAAAGGACTTAGATTGCAGAATAGCACCAAACAGATCCTCCTGGAGGGCCTCTATTTTGACTGTTGTTCCTTATTAAGAGGTAGTTTCTAGATCAACCTGAGAGACTTTCCAAGGTGCACCAGTTCATCAAGAGCATGAGCTTGGTATTTCCAGCTGCCCCATGCCCCTCCATCATGCAGTAACTGAAATAGGTAAGAATCCCCAAGCTTCTACTGCTTCCTTAGCCTCAGAGCCCACCAGAGGTTCCACGGCATACCGAGGATCATACCGTTTCCACCAACAAAGGCTGGAACGAGCCGTGACCTCTGAAGCGAAGCAGTCATAGACCGTACATATTCCAGTTCTTATCACTAACCTGGATTAACACAGCTAGTCAATAAATACCAGGGACATGTTCCTTTTAGGGAGAATTGTGCATCCCCCTGAGTGTTAAGTCTCAGCCTGGGTGAAGATACCCTGGTTGAAGAAATTCCCCCAGAGGCTCGTGTGTTTGAACACTTGGTCCTTGTCTAACTAATGCTATTTGGGAAAACCCCATGAGCCTTCTGAGGTGGAGCCTTGCAACAGGAAGTGTGTCACTGGGACTTGGCTCTGAGGTTTGATGTCCTAGCCTCCCCTGCTCCCTCAGTGTGGCTGCAACATGATCAGGCAGCTTCCTGCAGTCATGCCTTCCTTGCCATGACAGACTCCATCCCTCTGGAACCGTCTGTTAAACACCACCCCTTTCTCCACTGAGCTGTTTTTGCCTGGGCATCATAGCAACAGAAAAGAAACTGATACACTATACAAACGATATACAAATTATGTGAACCTCAAGTTTATCTAAAAAGATATCTCATTTACAGCACTTCCCAAAGTCAGTAAGTATCAGATGAGGGGGCTGGAGAGATGTCTCAGTGGTTAAGAGCACTGGTTCCCTTCCAGAGGACCTGAGTTCAGTTCCCAATGCCCAGGTCAGGTGGCTCATAGCCTGAAACTCAAGCTCCAGGAGATATGATGCCTTCTTTTGTCCTCCACAAGCACATGTGCGCACACACACACACACACACACACACACACACGCACACACACACACACACACACACACACATTCGCACAATCTTTTTAAAAAATAAGATTAAACTTTTACTCCTTCAGCCTTCTCCTGGTAGCGAGAAAACAGGCGGAGATAAGCAGAGAAAGAACTCCCACTAAGCCACAAACGAAACTAGGAGTCTGAAGAGGCTCCAGCTTCCATCCCCTCCCGCTTGAAGATCTGATGAAAGCGGCTGAGGGTGTGAACTTGGGAGTCATCTTTCACTTATTTCCAGCAAATGAGAGCATTGCCTACCGAGTCAACTGCCTTTCTAAGTGATTCATGACTGTGGCTGACAAGAAAAACATAGTGCTTGGTGAAAATGGAGCCGGAGGAAAAATCACGCGCTTACTCATCCACACTGAGAGAAGCAGCAGAGCGAAGGGACAGCGCTGGCCAATGAGGTATACTAGCCACATTCAAACTGCCTGCCTGACGTGGTTGGGAATGCCAGCCCGAGAGTTCGGTGATTAAGTACAGTAAGCGATCAACAAGAAAAAAACCTAGAGGCATGGGGCTCATGGATGCCACCCTGCCCTGCTATCGCTTGCTCACATCAGAAAACAGTTGCCAGATTGGAGATGCTCTATGCCCAGACCTGTCCTCAAGATCCAGACAAAGATAATTTTATAGCTCAACTATTCACAGATATCTATCACAAGCATCAGTCTGGGGATGAAGAGAAGTAAAATACCCATAGATCTAGAAATAAATCAAGTCATAAAAATATAATGATATTAAAGTGAACAGAAGGACCAAAATATGGGCAATTGTTTCATCAGGATGCTTTTATTGAAAGAGACAGACAGACAGACAAAGTAGAAAGAGAAGGACCTTAGGGAGCATTTGGACAAGCTAGTGTACACTGTTGTGTTACCCTGGACAGTCCGGGATACTTTGCACGTCTGAGATTCTTACCCACGACGTACCAGCAGCCATTTCCTACATCTGAGCCAACAACAATCCTAATTGTCTTCAGCTATTGCTGAATTCCCCAGGGAATTGCTCCACACTGAAAACTGCTATTACCCACAAAAATACAACTCTGAGACTGATCAAGAAGGACCCAAACTACACTAAAGTTGGCTAGACCGAGGCAAAGAGCTACAAAAAGTTGGCTGAAAAAAAAATTGTTAACCGAATATTAAATCTCTACTGAAATAGTTCTTTTTTGTTTGGTTTAGTTTTGGTTTCTGATGGAAGCTGTGTAGAATAGGCAGTTGAGGTGATTGGTTGAAAGCTAGTTGTCAAGGCTCCTCCCAAATCTCCCATCTCCCACCCAGTCTATGAAGGCAGTTGAGCAGAGCTAAGCAGTCATCGAGGACAGAGGAAGGCCTGGTAAGGAGCCGCCGCTGCTGTGGTTGCCAAAGTTTGTAAAGTCTGTCTGGGCTGAACAAGCGGCTCCCACTTGTGAAGGACTTGGACCTGGACAGCAACAATCACCAGCTGGTCCCTGCCAAATTCACCAGGGCTGTTGGACCTGCCAATCAAGCAGCCAGTTCTTGGGATGGTCAGCCAGCCAATCTTGGCTGTTTTAAAACCCTTGGGGGTGCTAGGGGAGAATCCAGTCCAGCTGTGGACACTCAAGAGTCTTCAGTTGTTTCCTTTCTGTTGCTGTTCTTCTTTACTTTTCTGGCAATTGCCGGGAGGTGGGGGGTGTTGAGTTTGGAGCCCCAGACATGAAAGACAATCTGTCCATTATTGAATTACAGTCCCAGCCACTCAAAGGCTTCAGATGAGCCTTGGAGGCCTGGAAGGGACTCAGAGTTGGGCTGAAAGAGTTAGACAAAAAAAAGAGCAAGAGACTCCAGCTCAACTGCAGCTAGCGGCTACAAAAGGCTTCCAAAGAAGAGACACCAAGAGCAAGTCAAGTCACCAGAGAGCAAGAGTAAGAAGAGAGCAGACACTCTGGGAGCTCATGAAACCTCAAAGGAGCGCGAGGGTGGATGTGTGCACGTAGGCCAGAGCAGGACATCATGTGTTCCTTTACGGCTTTGCCTTGGGATAGTGTTTTTCACTGAACCAGAAGCTTGCCATTTCAGCGAGGCTTCCTGGCCAGAGAGCTCTTGGGGTCCCACCAGTCTCTGCATGACAAAGCTGGTGTTAAGGCCCACACAGACCTGCCTGTCTCTTTATGTAGGTGCTGGGGATGTGGACTCTGGTCCTCACGTTTGCAGGGGAAGTGCTCTTACCCACTAAACCATAAAATCTGCACTTCTTAAGATGAACCTTTTCTGAGGCTCATCTTTGAGAAGCTTATTTAAATGTAGAACATTTGTTATTTTTAAAAAATCTCTCAATTGGTAAAAGTAGGATCATTTTCCATGGTTTTCTTAAATAGGCTTTTGTCCAGCCCTGGTGAGGAAGATCTGAACAGACTCAAGGCTCCAAGATGGAGGAGACAGTGTATGTCACGTCCATGACAAACCCAACAAGAAGTATCAGGTGGAAACAATATTTACAAACTGCACACTGATTCAAAAGCAAAAACAAAAACAAACAAAAATAAACAATCAAAACCTCCCGTTTCCACATGGCCTCGCAGGGGCTCTGTAGTTTAATAGAAATACACAAATAAAAGCCCAGAGAAAAATGATTTTAAAGTCAGTATGACCCATGCCTTCTGTGCACATTCCCTAGAAACACATAAAACTTTTACTGTAACTATTATTATTATTATTATTATTATTATTATTATTATTATTATTATTGGATCTTGGCTCTGAACAGAATTGCTATGTTTATCTAGCCCCCACAGAATTGCTAAGTTAACCTATCATGGACGTCTCCATCACCCAAGCAAACAGTAGGCCTGTGATGTGGCTTTGGTTCATGACACTGCTCCAGTTCCTCCCATCCCTGGGTGGCCAATAGGTTCTTCCATAGAGGAGCACATACGTTGTTGAAGACATGTGTTGTTGGACTGTTGGTTGTTATTCTTTTATGCTTTTTATTCTTTTGGGCTTTCTGGGGGAGGGGTACCCTGCTCCCA
Organism: Dicrostonyx torquatus; assembly: GCA_028555095.1. Taxonomy (NCBI): domain Eukaryota; kingdom Metazoa; phylum Chordata; class Mammalia; order Rodentia; family Cricetidae; genus Dicrostonyx; species Dicrostonyx torquatus. The sequence goes on along the minus strand of JAQHUG010000087.1, from coordinate 3,231,014 downwards.
AATAAATCACACACATGGAGGTTTATTATTACTTATAAATGTTCGGTCTTTGCTTGACTTCTTTCTAGCCAGCTTTTCCTAACTTAAATTATCTCATCTACTTTTTGCCTCTGGGCTTTTTCCTTTCCCTACTTCTGTTTATCTTACTGTCACTCCTACTCTGTGACTGGCTGGGTGGCTAGGTGGCTGAGGAGCTGGGTGCCTCTGTGCCTGGGTGGCTATGTGGCTAGGTATCTTGGTGGCTGAGGAGCTGGGTGCCTCTGTGCCTGGGTGGCTGTGTGGCTAGGTATCTTGGTGGCTGAGGAGCTGGGTGCCTCTGTGCCTGGGTGGCTGTGTGGCTAGGTATCTTGGTGGCTGAGGAGCTGGGTGCCTCTGTGCCTGGGTAGCTGTGTGGCTGGGTGGCTGGCCCCTAGCTTCCTCCTCTCCTCCTTTTTTCATTCCTTGATCCTTCTCCTTCTCTTCCCAGATTTCTCCTTCCATTTATTCTCTCTGCCATCAGCCCCGCCTATCCTTTCTCCCACCTTGCTACTGATGGGTCAGCTCTTTATTAGACCAATGGTGTGTTTTAGACAAACACACCATTGTGTTTGAATCACAGCTTCAGAGTTAAACAAATGTAACATAAAAGAATGAAACACATTTTAGGATTATTAAAACAAATGTTCCACAGCATAAACAATGGAACACACCTTAAAATAACAGTCTTCTATAAAGATATCCATGGATGATGCACTTTCAAGTCAGAGGAATCTCTGAAGAATTCAGGATCCACAGAGCCAGCCTCACTCTGAGATTACCTTATCTTACTACAACATCTCATGCTCACACCAGCTCCAAAGCCTCACAGCAGGGTCTGGTGGTCGGTCAGGTGCCCGAGGGGCTTTTAAGAAACTCTGATGATGTAACAGCCTAAGTTATGTGTCTGACCCCATCATTTGACAAAGATCGGAGGCACACAAGTACAAACTGTTCTGAAATTTCAAAGATAACATGACAATAAAGACAAGTGGCATTCAACTGAAAGCCCTCTTAGCTCCTTCAAAGGACTTTTAATCTCAAAGCATACATTATCTCAAAATACACACGGCCTGAAGCCCAGTTGGGCCAAGTTAAAACCCTGTTTGTTCCCTATTGTTCTCAGGACGGATGGCTTGTGGTTTCATGTTTTTACGGTTAAAATAGTGGCGAACGGTAACTTGAGAGAAGGGCAGCTGTTCATATTATCCTACACAAATGCAGAGCACTGGATTTGCTCACGGCCCAAAATATTAAATGCCAAAACTCAAACTTCATTTCATACGCAAGAGTATATTCCACCTGATGCTCAAATCATGGAGCTGGGGATGTAGGTTAGCATGTATGAAGTCCTACGTGGTGCCAACACCCCAGGTGCGACTTCACAGCTACCACACCAGCACTTGGGAGGCGGAGGCAGGACGATCAGGGGTTCAAAGCCATCCGAAGCTACACGTGAATCTCAGGCCAGCCTAGGGTACATGGAATGTAGTGGGAGGGGAGATCCTGGCTTTTAAATATTTTATAGAGAAAAAGGGTTCTCTGGCCTGTGCAGAGAGCCCTGACCACACGTGGTTTTATAACCTACCACACAGAAAGTTAACTTAGCAAATCGGCCCCAAGGCCAGAGGGAAATTGTTACAGCTGAAAAAGCTTCATCAGCGAGAGAAACTGGAGACTTTCAGTGGGGTCTCCAAGTCTGAAGGGAACTAATGCCAAATTTACAGTCTGTGCCTGGCCTTCAGGGCCTTGAAACTGAGCTTGGCACCAACTTTTGAGAAGACCCCTGACTTACCAACACCTTCAGGGTCGCAGATCTTAAGGCAGTCAAAACAGTATTCTGATGACCCCATTCTACCAAGACAAGTGTGTGGGAAACAGCGGGGAGGTGCCTTCTGAAGTTTATCTCCTCAGAAAAATACAAGCAGCACACGGCCCTGTTTACTGAAAATTCTGAATCTTCACTAGCTGTGAGATCTGAGTAAAAATCCTTGGAGGCAGAGCTTTAGTGAGAGACTTCACTACCAGTAGCTGTGACTGCCTTGAGTCAGGAAACAGGAATA
>JAQHUG010000087.1:3189233-3218492 GCA_028555095.1 Dicrostonyx torquatus | reverse complement strand
CGAGTAGTACTCACAGGGTCACGTGACCTATGGGGTACACTCAGCTAACGAGTAGTACTCACAGGGTCACGTGACCTATGGGGTACACACAGCTAACGAGTAGTACTCACAGGGTCACGTGACCTATGGGGTACACACAGCTAACGAGTAGTACTCACAGGGTCATGTGACCTATGGGGTACACACAGCTAACAAGTAGTACTCATAGGGTCATGTGACCTATGGGGTACACACAGCTAATGAGTAGTACTCATAGGGTCATGTGACCTAAGCAAGCACGCAAATTACAACTCAACAACACTCCTGGCAGACAGTGAGTCGGGAACAAACAGTACCCGCCTTTAGTATTATCTTCAAAGAACTGTAAAATGTTAGAAATATCTCCCTTCATCTCTCTCTTTGTCCTAAAACAAAACAAAAGAATATTTTTTTAAAATTTGCTCTTTGGATGAAACTACCTTCTATTCCAAGGTCAACCCCCCACACTTAAGGACTTTCTTTTCTACATACACGAGCAGCAGAATTTATTTATACGTAAGATATCTAACCTCTCGTGGTTCGGTTCGCTCATTTGAGAAGGGGGAAGTCATGTAAAGTACACGAAACCACCAGTTAACAAATTCCTCCAAAGACCAAGAGGAGAGAAAGCAGGCTCGGGGGAGACAGTGACCCGCTGGAGTGGGCAGGCAGGACAGACAGCCTGTCTTTACACACAGCAGTAAGCAGAAGGTAAGAGCAGGGCTGCATCCAGGGCAGCGAGCAGAAGGTTACAAACTCAATGTGGTGGAAATCTGGAAGAGGGTCACAAGAGGAGAAGGCCTGGCCACCATCTGGAGGCCTCCACCTCACATTCGAAGGGCTGTAAGAAGAGCCTACCATCTAGATGGAACTCTGGACACCAGAATTTCCAAGAACTTCCCAGGTTTAAAGGGGGGGGGAATCAAATCAAATCAATGCAACCAAACCAGGAAACAATCTGGGTCACATCTCTCAGCCCTTCCTTGCAACCATGTGTACCTGGATTTATTCACCACCAGGGGCCTCCTCCTCCTTCTCCTCCTTTTTTCTCCTTCTCGTCCTTCTCCACACAGGTATCTCATGCATTGAGCTGGCCTCAAACTTTCTATAAAGTTGAGGATGACCTTAGGTTTCTGACTTTGCTGTCTGTACCTCCTAAGTGGACTGCTGGCATAAGCCACTACTTCCTGTTTCAAGTGTCCTAGGTATCTAACTCTAACTCAGGCTCCATCCTCAGCCTCTTTTTTGACTTCTAAGTGTAGCTCTGATCACTGACCTTTAAATATCCACCACCTACCACATGTAGGGCTTGGTAAATTTTACCTCCTATTCGCCTAACAACCAAGCAAGGCAGACACTAGAACACCCACCTCTATCAGTCAAAGCCTGGGAAGGCATGCTAACCACAGAGATCTTACAAGTGCTTTGATCCTACGGATGGTGCAGGCTGGGTGAATGCTGGGAATGCAAGGCTTCCACTTGCCTCTACACGGCCCTTGCACAGCTAGGGGAAACGGTACCAAGCCTCACGCAGACTACATCGGGGACTTGTTCTTCCAAGCCCCCTGGAAATTCGTAACGTGAAAATACGGATCAGTCACTCGAAGCCACCGTTTTGAAATGCATTAATACTACCACCCTACTGGTCACAGAGCAGATGAGCACGGTCAAGGTTCCCACGCTCACAGGTGAAGCCACTGAAAGAGGTCAGAGCTGGGCAGGCAAACACTGCCCTTTCTCTCCACGACTCTGCTTAAACGCTGAGGGCCTGGCGCAAACCAGCTTCTGCCTGATTTTGAGATATGTAAGATCAGGCCGTCTGATGTGGGGGAGGCAAGGCTTTCGTGGTCTCCCCTGGACAGAAGCTCGGTACTCTGGGCTAGAACAACTGTCTGCTTGCAGCTGTTCCTACAGCTTTGCTGTCCCGGATATGGGGTGGGGGAGACTTGACAACAGAAATTCTTCTGGACTGTGCAGACAAGGCAAGAGACTATAACCCCATTGGAAAGCACGTCAAAGGGGACCCAGCCAAGAGATGCTGTAGCCCTCAAGATCTGGTAGGACAGAGGTCCTCAGCACCTCTCCCACACACATTAGGAACTGATGAGGTGTGGAGAAGATGACAGAAAATATCAATGTGTCAGTTTTCTTGTCACAGGAAATGTGGCTGGTTCACACACACAGGTTCCACTAGTCAGAAGGGAGGAAGAAAGAAGCTTGGTGGGGTCTGTTTCTAGTTTAAAATGTTTTCTGAATAACTCCAGGTAACAACTGAAACGATGGTGTGTTCCCAAGTTATGCAGAAGCGTGTGTGTGTGTGTGTGTGTGTGTGTGTGTGTGTGTGTGTGTGGTGTGTATGGTGTGCATGTATGTGTGGTATATATGTGTGCTGTGTGGGTGGTGTATGTGTATGGTATATGTGCGCTGTGTATGTGTGTGTGTATGGTACATGTGAGTGCTGTGTGTGATATGTGTGTGTGCTATGTATGTGGTTTGTGTGGTACATGTGTGTGCTATGTGTGTGTATTCTTGTGTATAAGTGTATGTGGGCTGTGTGTGTGGTGTGTATGTTTGTGTATGTATAATTATGGTTTGAGTGCACGTGTGTGTGCATTTGTGTGGGGAGAGCTGTGTGTGTGGTTTGTATATGTATGGTTGAGTGTGCATGTGTGTGTGTGATGTGTTTGTATGTGTGTGTATAGGTATGTGTGTATGGTTTGAGTGTGCATGTGTGTGTGTGTGCACGCGTGTGTGTGGTGGGTTGAAGCTCAAACTCAGTATCTCCACCACTAAACTACACCTCTAGTTCTCCTCTGAACAGCACTGGGCTAAGTCACATCGAACCAGACTGTAAAATAGGGTTATATAGCATATTTTCATTAACAAGCTATCTCTTGAAACATTAATATCTGCTTTCTATATTTAAATTTATGTGCATGTAGTTTCTATATATTTATTATGAAAAATCAATGTGTCCATTTATATCTTGCTGGTAATCCAAACAAGGTCCTGCACTTGTACAGCCTATGCCACACCTATGCCTAAAATAAAAAGCAGAGGTCAGCTCTTTTGGAAATGGCTGGTGCCCCACTGTATTCCAGGCAGCCCTCTTGGTTCTGGAGACGGGAACACGGAGCCCACAGTGAACCTCAAAAATGTCGTACAAGAGGCCTGTCATTTTTACAGCTGAACCTTTGCTATTTACTGTATGGGGAGGTCATTGTTGTTGCGTTTGGTTGACTGGTTTGTTGTGTGTGTGTGCGTTTTATTGTACATAATTGCTTCTGGCCATAGACAGAACTCAACTTTTCAGTCACTTCACAAGAAACGCTGAAAAAGCAAGCTCCTTTGCGTGAGCACACACAATTAACTCAAGAGAGGCCATAAAAACTTAATGAAGGCCATGAAGAAACTGAAACTTGACTGGGGAGTTTGGCACGGTCCCTTTCGCCAATCCTGGAGCGAAGTTTGAAGGCAGCAGTATCAGCTGATTGGCACAAGCCTTGCGAGCTTCCCTGGCCGCCACTGGCCCCTAGCAGCAGGCCTGATCCCAGTTAGAGCAGGCAAGTGCAGACAAGAAGCACACACAGGAATGAGGGCCGTGAGGCAACTGCTTCACTCAGGGCAGCGTGGTTGGGTGTAGCTTTGTGGCTACAGTGCCTGCAGTAACAGCTGCATACATTCTGGGACGTCACCCATTGAGAGGAAGGCTACTAGCACGGAGTGAGCCGTGGCCAGAGAAAGAGAAGCTGTTCTCTTTTGCTATGGATGCAGATAGCCCCTCCGGCACAGAGGTGCCTGGCCCACAACGTCAAAGGGACCCAATTTGCAGAGACCTAGTCCAGGTCTGAGCAGCAGCAGAGATTCGGAAGTGCTTCCTACTTCCTTGTTGTCTGCCTCACACAGTTCATTTTCTAGCTGTTAACATAAACTTCAAATTGTTGGCTAACAAGCAACAAGTCATTATCTCTAAATCACAGAGAAAAGTTAGGGAAGAACTGAAGACTCCTCAGAGAGGAGGAGACCCTATAGGCTGACTGCCCTTGGACACTGTATTTCTGTGCCTTCTAGTCTCACGGGATAAGGAACACCTTCACCCAATAGTTAACAAAATGGTGTTCTAAGACATTAAAGTAAAAGGGTGTGTGTTCAGAGTGTGTCTCCAATCACGACACAATTGTTTAGCTTTTTTACTGCCCTGCTTCTTTATGTGTGGGGCAGAATGCTGACGGCTGACTAGAAATCACAAGGATAACATAAACACACCGGCAGATTAAAAAAAAAATTAACTTCCAGAAATACCAGCCATCAGCAGCGAAGAGAAAGAGTTGTGGATCCGGAAATACATTCTTCAAATAAGGTTCTTGACTAGAAACAGGAAGAATGAAATAGATAACCCGTAAAAAACAAAACAAAAGAAAAAAACAACTTCAATGTTATTTCCAAGATCTCCTCCCAAAGAACCAACGTATAAAAGAAGGTCCTGGAGCTACAACTTAGAGGCCAGGATGCAAGAACTGAAAGGGAGTTATCATGAAGTTCCCACCACTTGCACTAGGGGGCAGAATTCTACCCCAAGGGGGGGAACCTTGAACTCCGCAGGTCCTCAGGTTTAGGGAGCCTTGTCAGCACTCGACAACTACACACAAATTTTCCAAAAGACCACCAAGTTAAGAACTATTTGCCCTAGACACAAAACTTCAGTTTTCTTATAGATAAAAGCCCAGCCTAGCGGGCATTTACTCCTCAAATGTGCCAGTGACTTCCGACAGGCATGAAACAATAGCGCATGAATTGGAAATGCTATGGGGTCACAATTTTTAATACAGTTCTCTTCTTCCTAAGTGATGAATGATTAATTTCCTTTCCAGGCTGCCTTTTCAGGGTGACAGAGACAACCACTTTGGAAAAAGTCAATTCGACCAGTACACAATACATCACTGTGGCTGCCTGAGAATACAGTAAGTGAACGTCAGACCTTGAAACACTATAGCCAATTAAGTCTGATAAAGCAAGTTAGCTAACGCGGAGGGAAATTCTCACTACTCTGATTTGCTGGAAGATTCTAAGACTGTCCCGGATTCACAAAACATCGCCCTGGCTTTCAGCGAAAATCACATCGGTCTCCCTTAAGTCAGCTAAGTTTACTCTGAGCCACTTCAAACCTCTAAACTTAAACAGAATTTATTAAATAAACACAACCGAGAAAGGAGTCGGTGCCAAGAAACCAGAGCGGCTCTCCATCCCAGGGGGAAAGGGAACTTTCAAGACGCGTCTCAAGTAACTGTGGTGTTCTGCCCTCAAAGACCCTAAAACGGGCATCGGTTTCATCTTCTAAAATAACCTTTGTTTGCCCTAAACGAATTTTTATTTAAACTTGAATTCAAGATCTACCAACGAATGGCATTAAATACATGCTCCGGAATTATCCGCAGCCCTTCCTATCAGAGCGCTGCTAGTTAGAGCACGGACTTGAAGGCCCAACGAGGCAGGGCAAGCAGTGATTGGACTCTGCCGGCCCGGCTCGCACTTCGTTAGCCCGCTGCTCTGGAAGCCACTGGCCCCTGCACAGGAAGCCCGCACGTTCGGCAAAGGAAGTTCCAGACCTTTCTTGGAGAAAGGCATGTCCCGGGTGCGCCTTTTACCGTGTTTCCTGCACCCGGGCCGCCCGGCCCGCAGCTCTCCCCCGCCCGGCGCCCGCGGACTCACCTGGCGCGGAGTGTCAGCTAGCCACCCACGCCCGGGGACATGCGAGAGCAGGACAAACCCCAACCTGCCTAGGCTTACTCATCCGAGACTCCGGGCCGGCGGAGGGAGTGGGGTTTCAGGAGACTCCCACAAAGTTTTCCCTCCCCGGGACGCGCAGGCGCCGGGGCGCGCGCGGTGTGCCGGTCCGGGTGCCGGTCTCCGCCAGGTCCTGCCCGCCACTCACCTCGGGGAAGAAGCTGTCCATTGTTCCGGCGCCCGCTCCTTCTTCCCAGGCGGCGCGGCTGCAGTCGCGGAAGTCAGCGCAGCGCGGCGGCAGGTCCCGGGAAGCCACGCGTGTCACGGCGCGCTTTGGGGCGACTCCAGCCAGCGGAGCCGCCGCGCTGCCATCCCCCGGTCGCCGCTGCTCCTCCGCACCTTTTGTCCGCCTCTCGGACCTCCTCCGTCCCAACCACAGCCTTTGTCTCTTCTTCCTCCAAGTTCCTCACTTCTGGCCGAAGTGCTCGCGGGCGGAGAACAGCTGTTGGCACATTCTTCCCGGGCTGGGGGAGGGTGGTCAGGGGCTGCCGACGAGCCTGCCTCCCTCTGCGCTCCGCCGGGGGCGCTCGGTTGAGCGGGGGGACTGCAGATCACCAGCGCGCCAACAACGGTGAGCACTCGGGCCCCAGGCGCAGCCGGCTCTCGCCAGCGCCAGCTCTAGCTTACCCCCGGGCTCCGCCTGCCCCGCCCCGCCCCAGAACCACGCCTCCATTAGTATGGCCACGCCCACTTCGGGACCGGCCCCGCCCCCGAGAGCTCCTCAACCTGGCGGGGTTGAGGGTCTGGTCTCAAATAGATCCAGACCCCGCCCACTCGGGTGCCTGGTCACACCCATTGTAGCCCCGCCCACAGCCTGCTCAGGCTTTTCACACGCCGCGCCCTCTTCCAGCTACCAACCAGAGCACGCCCACCGGATGCCCGACCACGCCCCCAAGGGCCCCGCCTTCGGCTTTCCTTGTGTGTTGCAGCAGCGCGGGCCCCGGCTACCACCTAGACCTCTGAATCCTGCGCTTCTCCTGGGTCTTCTTGCCACCTGCCTAGGCGCCATTAGAGGATTTGACTCTTCCCTCTGGCCATAGAGACTAGATAGTTACAGGGGATGGGGAGAAGGGCCCCGGGACGGTGACTGTTAGGCGCTCCAGGAACCTGCTCTATGCCTATCTCATCAATTCCGCTCTGCCGGTGAGCGATCGCTGGACAGGAAGTGGAAAACGGGAGACGAATCCGAACTTCTGGAAGTTGCCTTTCCGCGTCGAGTTTCTCTGCTCCAAGTCGCGTTAGAAGTTTTCGTGATAGCCGCCGGGAAATGTTTTGTACAGTGGAAGGGGACGTGCCCTATAGCATCTTAAAAACGTAACCCTGGACGTAAAGAAAACAGCAGATGGAAGAAATCCTGGTTCCCACCGAGGTAACTCCTCTAGCTTTAGTGTGGCCAGGAGTCTGGGGATCTGTAGCACAGACTGGGGTTCCTAAAAATCTGCTTTCCTAGCAAGAATCCAGATGGCCCTCCAAAAGTGGTGCTTGACCCAGTGCAGAAAGAACTCCAACAGCTCTGAGGTAGTTTCCTTTTGTAGCAGTTTAGCAGGGCCAAGCCATCCAAGTACCGGATTCATGAACCCTTTGAACCAACCGGCTGGGTGATGCCAGACTCAGGAGCCCAGCGGCGGATTGGTAACCTGCAAACTGCAAACAACAGTGAATTGGTCAGCGAAGTTCTAGGGACTTGCTAACTGCTAGCAGGTCGTGAAGACTCCTTCCAGAGGAGACTTTCTGGGAAATGACTCAGCCCTCCCCATCCCAAGCTACACCCCACCTGATTAGGAACCAGCTTCTCGGGTATATTCCAGATGTTGGAAGACCAGTCTCATTATGACTTTTTCTTGATGTCCTATCCACCTGCAATTGGGAGAGCGGAAGCTTCTGGAGAGAGTGTATTGTGCTCAACGACCGAGTGAAATGACTGAAGAAATGAACCCTCTTGTAATCCTCGGTTGGAAATGTAAACGTCTTCGTAACACAAAACAGTTATACTAGTTAGTCCTCTTACTCCCATCTCAGCACTTTGGAGGAAGAGTCAAGCTATAAACTAATTAATGATACATGTGCTGTGTTGTGTGGTTGGTTTCTCCCACGGGTTTACACCAAGAAGAAGCAAAGTTAAGATGGAGCCAGGATAAATAGCAACAATTCTCAACACCAGCCAAAGCACTTGGTCAAAGGAGTTCTGTCACACCAACTGTGTTCCGACAGTGCAGCTGAACAATTAAGTCATTATGGTATTAATCTGCACACATCTCTGCAAGAGAAATGATTTAGAGCGCTTGCTGGAGTTGTGTGGGTGTGGCTTGTTGGAGTGTGTGGGCGTGGCTTTTTGGAGTGTGTGGGTGGGGTCCCAGCATCAGTCCTGCTCCAGACTTGTTGGCAGCCTTGGCCTTTCAGAAGTCACCATCCAAGCCAGGACTGGCTACTCACATGAAACAGAAGTGCTAAGCTAATACAACTGTTGGCAATAGAGGAGCCTGGGGCTACTCTGGAGCATGGACACTCGATACTTTTCCTTCTCTTCCCGCAAATTTAAAATAAAAAAAAAACCCTAAAGTCTGTTCACTTTTATTTTAGACAGAATCCCAAATATCCCAAGATATTCCAGAATTCTTTATGTAGCTTGAGATGACCTTGAACTTCTGATTGTCCTGCTTCTATCTACCAAATTTGGGTCCCATGTTCAGCTTTTGCATTGCTGGGGATAGAACCCAGAACTTTGTGTATGCAAGGCAAGCACTCTACCAACTGAGCCATAGACCCAGACCCAGCTGTTGAAACTAAGCAGCTAAGGCCTGTTTCAAATTCAGAATCCTCCTGCCTCAACTTCCTGAGCACTGGGATTACAAGAATGGGCCAACACTCTAGGCATGGTCTGTTGTTTTTAAAACGCTATTGTGATTGTTATTATAATTTAACAATACATAACTACATGTTAAAACAATGCAGTTTGTGAACTATATGGTCAAAATAAAAATTATGGTAAATAAAATGGTATTGTTTACATTTTTCCTATTTAATAAAAATATTGAGTTATTACATGTGCTTTTATTCTGTATTTATTCTGATTTAACATTTTATTTTGGTTGAACAATGATAATCTGATCATATGTATATATTTTTATGTATTTTAATTTTTTATATAATTGACTATTCTTTATACCACATCAGAACAATAAATACTTTGAAGTGTTCATTCATGACATGAAATTTGAAGCCATATAAATGCATAGTTTTCATTTTTTGTTTGGGTTTTGTTAAGACAAGATCTCTTTATCCCTGGCAGTCCTGGAACTCACTATACAGACCAGACTGGCTTCAAAATCAAAGAACTGTTGCCTGTGCCTTCTTAGTACTGGAACCAAAGGCATGAGACACCATGCTCAGTTCGTAGTTTGAACTCTTATAAAAAGTATTGGCATTGCTTGTCACATAAAGAAGATATGGTTAATAGCTGCCCCCTACTTAACTCATATAGAAAATTGTACATCAGATCCCATTTAGGAAGTTGAATCTATGTAATCATTTCATTTCCTTAAAAAGATGTTTAACACCTTATACAAACACCCTGGGACAATGTTATATAAGAGAAAGGAAATACAAACCAGACAAAAGCCTGGCCCTAAATCCCTGAAGTAGAATGGGTGCCTGGGAATCTGCATTTATTGAGCACACAGGCAGCCTACTCGAAGCTTGAGGATCCTTGCAGAGTCTGTCAGATTTTCTGTCTGTATGCACATTCTCAAGAAGGTAGAAAGATAAACCTTAGCAGTAAGACTGTTTGCAGAACAAACAGCCAAGTTATTCTAAGCATTCCTGTCGGGTAAGCAACCTCCAAGCTTTGTGGATGGAAGAGGTTCCTTGGGAGGCCATGTTAAACTCCCAAGGTCTCCAGCAAGACTAACAAAGAAAGGAAAGCATTTTTAAATCAATAGATGTCTAAGAATATCTACTCTTGCTACTTTTTGTGTTTGGTTGGTTGGTTTTTAATCTGAGTTGTTAAACTTCCCCTTGGGGCCGTGCTACTGATGGGACAAAGCTAAAGGTCAAAGCCTGTCTCTGTCAAGTGACAGTCACAAGGACATTAAGTCCAAGACAAGCTTTGTTCTCAGCTCTCCTACACAGAACTCAAAGCTATTATATCAGGCTTATAAAGTGTAAAATGAAACACCTCAAAGGCAAAAATGAAACTTTCTTACTTATTGGTAAATAATTAATCCATAGCTGGAAAAAATATTTGACTAACCACTGGATCATTTTCCCTAGCCCAAGCTATTTATGTGTATGTGTGAGTTGAGTAATATAATTTTGCCCCATTTGCTCTCCACGGTATGTGTGCTTGTTTTCAATTGAGAGGTGTTGTCTTAATTCCCTTTATAAATTCAAATGGAGTTCTCTGCTGATGTTAGCTCTCTTGCTGCTGATACTTATCTTGAGGTGTGCAGGTGGAGTGTTTCCACTATCTTTATCTTTATTAAATACCCAGCGCTTAATTGCTCCACGGTAATGCTTTAATTACTAGTTAGAGAAAGGGAAAGTTCTGCAGGGTTTTTTCACACAAATTAGAAGTTAATAGCTGACACAACTTAAAATTCTTTTCATGTTTTAACAAAATAGTAGACCATCCTTTCGGTTCACTTACAGAACGGAGCACTTAAATTTTCAATGGATTTTGTCTCTTTCAAAAAAAAATTAAGAATGAAGGGGATTTGTAACTTTAAAGTTCTTGATGTGTAAAGTATTTTGCCTGCATATATGTCTGTGCATCATGTGTGTGCCTGGTACCTGAGGATTCCATTTTCATGCCTGGTCTGGTCCTGTTGAGTATAATACATCAGATGATAATCTTGGAAAGTTTGTACGGTTTTCTCCTTATTCTGTTCTGCCTGTGTGCCTCCTTCTTCCATTACTCTAAAATGGCCGCAGGCTGCCGTTCCGAAGTCTGTCACCTCTCATCTCTGTTATCATTCACCATGCAGTTGCCTTTTCCAGACCTCAAGCTCTCACTTGCTCCTTTCTTGTACTTTCTGTCTTTGCCACAAACACAATTGTGTCTATTCTGGAAAAATTTGTTTGTAACCCAATTATTCCCTGAATCATGAGACTGTCTCTCTTCACATTCCCTCCTATGGTTTGCATATGGTTATTTCTTCCCAAAGGTTCCTGTGTCAGAGGCTAGGGCCATAATGGAATGGTACTGAAAAGTGGTAGAGCCTGAGAATGGAGCTCGGCTGGTAAAATGCTTGCTTAACATACAGGAAGCCCTGGGTTTGAGTTCCAGCATCCTATAAACCAAAGTGTATTGGTTACTTCCCTCCGGTCGTTGTGGTAAAATATCGCGGCCAAGGCAACTTATAGAAGGAAGAGTTTATTTGGGCTGACAGTTCCAGAGGAATAAGAGTCCTTATTAGTGGCAGGGAGAGGTAAGAGAGCGAATGAGCAGAGCTGGAACCAGAGAGCACACCTTCATTCATTCCGAGAAGTGGAGAGAGAAAGAGAAGTGGAAGTAGGGGTGAGACTATAAACTCTTAAAGCCTGCCCTCAGTCCCATAATCCCTCCAGCATGGCTGCATCCCGCCCTGCAAGCATCACGAACTGGTGACCATGTGTTCAAACACCCGAGCCTCTGGGAGACATTTCTCATTGATCACATAGACACACACACTGAGCACTGTGTGTTGCAATGATGGCATCTACAGCCTCCAGTATTTAAACACTCGGTCCCCAGTTGGCAGTCCTGTTTGGGAAGGCACACACTAGTAATTCTGGCATATAAGAAGTGGAGGCAGGAAAATCGGAAGTTCAAGATCATCCTTGGCTATATATCAAGTTAAAGGGTGATTGGATACAATTTGTTGTAGAGGCTCCACTGTTGGTAGGAATTAATGCCCACCCCCTGAAAAGAGGTTATTATAAAGCGGGGCTACCCCTCCTGCTCCGTGTCTTTTACACATGCCTGCTTCCCATCATGCTTTTCTTGCCATAGAGCAGTATCATGCTGTTTGGCTGTTTCAAGCACCAGAATCATCAACCAAGCAAATATTCTTTACACGCTATCCAGCCTCCAATGTTCTATTATGGTAAGGCAGAAGGGACATAGTCCTCAGTCCTCTGCGCATACTCTATCTGGCAAGCTGTCAACACTTTGGTCCTCTGTGCTCTGATGTTTGTCCTCTGCCCCTGTGTTCAAATCTCATCCTCTTTGATGTGTCCTTCCTTTGAAATTCTCTAGCTTCTTAATTTCAGGGCCAACGTCTAGCTGTGCAACCTGTAGAGTTAGCTGCAGCGTCATTTCCTTTGATGTAGCTATCTTAGTACTTGAGATTTAAAAAAAAAAAACAAAAAAACAAAACAAAGTGCCCTGCTTTTAATCTGGCCCCGGGCCCTACATACTATGTGCCCAGTCCTTCGTAACTAACTCTTAGGACACTGCACTTCTCTGCGCTCTTCTCTCTCTCTCTCACTCTCTCTCTCTATCTATCTATCTATCTATCTATCTATCTATCTATCTATCTATCTCTCTCTCTCTGTCCTCATTATATGCAGGGTGCTGGAAATGGAACAAAGAGCCCCATGCATGCTGGACAAATGCTCCAGCCTCATTCTGGTCCTACTACAAGCCCTTCTTCCTCTCTCCTCCAACAACCAAATCAATTCCAAGCATAGAATTTCTCCCTACTTCTAACATCCTCGCCACCAATTCTCATCACTCCAGCTACCATTCCTTTCTAAACGATGCCTACCCAGGCCGGAATCCGCAGTTTAAGCTTTAAAATGGCTCAGGTTCTTCTTCACATTTTATGCCCCAAAGGAAAGCTTCTTCTCTCTCCCCATCACCTTCTACCAACTTCCCTGAGTTTGTTAAAGCAGTGGCCAGAGTGAAGGGACGTCACACAGCCTTTAGGCCTGCCCTACAGCATTTGATTGTCATAATCATGTACAGAGAGTATCCTACCTTAGGAATCTTGTCCAACCCAAAGGAGAATTTCCAAACCACCCTTACTCCAAATACATGGCTTTCGTTCTACTGATTGATATAACCATGTAAGGCTTAATCAAGGAATCTAATTCCAAAGGTTAGGGTAACTGCACAGGGCATGGTGGAGGCAGTGGCCATAAGAACATCAGTACTGTAATTAAGTCAAATATACACCCATATACCCAGAGGGAAGGCTTGAGTTGCTGCATTAGGAAAGCACAGGAGTGGCCACTGCTGTGTGAAATGTGATGGCTCCTGACACATATCACTGGGTGGCTTGAAGCAAGCGCTCCTTAGTACCCGGAAAGCTCTTATTTCCTCTCATAAGGCTGCCGGGAAATACCACCATTTGTTTTGCTTCTTGAAAGAGTTGAGACTGTGTCTGAATTTTTCCTCCTGAAAGCTTCCATGTCGCTGTTGAGTCTCAGGACGGGGGTTCAAGGAAGAGCAGAGTTGTTTCTCTAAGGATGTCCGGAGCAGAGTTGTTAGAAGCTAAAAACTTGGGCACAGCCGATGATGGCCTTTCAGAGGGGTTAAGTACACAGTGGCAAACATACATGGCAGCATATCCTTTGGGGTAGCTACTATGTCTCAATAACCAGCCACCCAAACTAAGGGCTGAAAACCACGGTGGGCTTATTCGCAGTTTTGTGGTGTGACTTGATCCCTGCTGTGGCTGTCACCAGTTCAGTCACAGGGAGGCTGCAACCAAATGGTTGGTGATCCAAAGTGGTCCCTACATAGGAGGAGCCTCCATGGAAGAGTTCGAACACTCTCCCTCCCACCCGCACCCTCATCTCCATGAAAGAGCAGCCTCTGCATTCCATCAGAGTACACAACAAACTTTTTTTCTTTTCTTTTCCTGGAGAAAGTTGTCTCTACTGTGTGGCTCTGGCTGTCCTGGAACTTGCTTTGTAGACCAGGCTGGCCTCTGCCTCGGCATTAAAGGTGTGCATCAACCTGCCCAGCCTGGAAGACTTTTTGAGAAGTGGTACAGAAATTGAATGATGTTAGCCACAAGTAAGTGGTCAGACCCTAAACTGGGGCCAATGGGGACTCTAAGCCCTCTTAACAGAGGAGTGTGCAAGGAATCTGTGACCAGATTTCATGGGAAGGGGAAAGTGTTCATCAGTTATTTGTCAATACAACAACACAGTTGGAAAAAGCAATGCAAAAGAAGGAAACACTTATCTAGATTCATGGTTTCTGAGGTATCAGCCTGTGGTCATTGGTTGCTTTGCTATGGGCCTCTAATAAAGCAAACATCATGGCATGGAGGCGTTGGTGGAACAAAGCTGTTCACCTCAGTGTGGCCAGGAAATAAAGAGGGCAAAGGGACAGACCAGGAACAAGAAATAGAACACAGGCCGGGCGGTGGTGGTGCACGCCTTTAATCCCAGCACTCGGGAGGCAGAGGCAGGCGGATCTCGGTGAGTTCGAGACCAACCTGGTCTACATAGAGTTAGTTCCAGGACAGGCTCCAAAGCCACAGAGAAACCCTGTCTCAAAAAAAAGAAAGAAAGAAAGAAAGAAAGAAAGAAAGAAAGAAAGAAAAAGAAATAGCACACAGCTCAGTTGAGAGTGTGCTTATCCAGCATTCAGTCCTGGACTGATCTCAGCACCACTTGGAGGTAGAAGTGGAAGGCTCAGGAACCCAAGGTCATTGTCAGCTAAGTAATGAGTTTGAAGCTGGCCTAGGATACATGAGACCCTGGGGTGAGGGTCACTACAGAGCATGCCCTCAGTGACTTACTTTCTCCAGTTAGGTCCCTTCTCTACCTCCTACAGCTTCTACCCCATCCCCAGAGTTCATTCTATCACAAACCTAGACGGATAGATTAATCCACTGACAGGGCTAGAGCCCTGATGATCCGCCAGTTCAAATACTGCCAAATCAGGGCCTGAACCTTCAACACATGAGTCTTTTCAGGAATTGGAAGGATGCTTAATACCCAGGCCATAATAAGGAAGTGAAGTTGACAGAATGCCAGGTTCATAAGTGTGCAACTCAGTGGCATCTAATATATTCATAGTCTCATACAAACATAACCACAATGTGGTTCTGGAGTGCTTTTCATAACCCCAAAGCAATCCCATACATAGCACTCTGCTAATTTGCATTTGTGGTGTCAGTCTCTAGACACCACAAATTTGCTTTCTATTTGGAGGCACCTGCTCTGGATATTGTGTACATATGCAACCAGGCAACAGGTTTTCTTTTTTGAGATAGGTCTCATTTTGTAGCCCAAGCTGGCCTGGGACTCATTATGTAGACCAGGCTGGACTTTAACTCACAGAGATCCTCCTGCCTCTGCCTCTGTTGAAATTAAAGGCCTAAACCATACAGCCGACCCTGTACAAATTTAATCCATATGATTTAGAAGCTAAAATAATAAAATTATTGGCTATGAATAAGTAAAAGAAAATTTATAAAACATTGTTTCACTTATCTGTTATAAAGGGGTTTTGTTTGCTTGGTTTTTTTGATAAAGAAGCTTGAAACATATATTTATTTTTCATCACAGACAAAAGCCTGACAGGCTGGACTATTCTAGAAGACCCTGAGGGACATTGCATCCCAGGTCTTCCTGACACATTCCAATATAGACTTGCCTCTGTTTCTGGGATAATAGGAAGCAGCAGGAAAAATACCAACAGCACAATGCATGCATGCAGATTCTAAATGAAGATTCTAGTTCTTTCCAATCATAATTCTCATTTTTATTAGCAGAACTCAGTTGTCAGTAGCAAGAAAAACCAAAAAATATCATATTCATTTTGTGTTATTTGCCTTCAGCTAAAAAACATTACTTAAAAGAAGGAATAACAAGATATTAGGGAGCAAGAACGTGTGTGTGTGTGTGTGTGTGTGTGTGTGTGTTTCCTGTAATAAATTAAGAGCATAATGAGCTGTGGGTGAAAGGACAAAAGTGATTAGTGGTGTTATTTCTAGATGACTGTGGTAAGGGCAACTGGACTTATTCGTTACCTTCTTCTGCAATTTCCTGATCTTTGCGTAATGCCTGAAAATCATAAGAACAGTGCTAGTTAGAAGAATAAAGCTCATATTTCCTCTGTAAAATAACTGTACTCATTTTTCTTCTTTTTCTATTGTTTAAGAAAACACTGACTTTGTGACTCTGGTGTCACACATTAGGAGTTACAGAGAAGAATAAGGTAGAAAGTCAATAGGCTAGTTGCAGAGAGAGAGAATATGCTAAAATGGCTGTGGACACTGCTGGGATTAAAGCATGTGTGAAATTATACTGTCATGAGTTAAATAGTATCTTTGAAAAATCATATATTGAAGCTCTAACCCACAGAACCTCAAACTGAGATTGTATCTGCAATCAGGGCTTTTAAAGAGGCAATTAATTTTGTTTTTTAAAAAGAGAGGTGATAGGGAGGGCCCACACAATCATTTTGTAGAGAGAAAAAAAAGTGCATGCCTTTAATCCCAGCATTCAGAGACAGAAGCAGGTGGATCTCTGAGAGTTCGAAGCCAGCCTGGTCTACAGAGTGAGATCCAGAACAGCTAGAGAAACAGAAAAACCCTGTCTCAAAAAAACCTAAAAGAGAAAAAAATGTTCTAGATAAGGTTTCATTATGTAGCCCTGGCTAGCCTGGAACTTGCTGTAGACCAGCCTCGAATGGAACTCACAGACATCCTCCTAGTGCTGGGAATAAGGGGGCGCACTATAATGAGAACATTTGACTCTCCAATGAGAACCAAGTATGCAGAACACACTGGGGGTGCGGGTCATACAAAGACTCAAGGAGAAGGTGCCTTGTGCAAACCAAGACTAGAAGCCTGGAGAGAAACCAAACTTGGATTTTAAGCCTCTAAACTTGGTGGTGGTGGTGGTGTGTGTGTGTGTGTGTGTGTGTGTGTGTGTGTGTGTGTGTGTGTGTGTGTGATTAATTCTGTTATTTAAGCCACGCAGTCTGCGACACTTTGCTCTGGCAACCTCACCAAACAAAGGGGATCAGAAAGGAAGTTTCAAAGAAAACTGCGCTTGAATCCCAACTCTGCCAGGGAGAGAAGGGAGCGCACGTTCCAGCTTAGGTGTGAAATGCATTTTAGCAGATTACTGGTCTGATGTGGATATGGTCCATCCCGCAAATACTTACGTGAGGGAACTTGGTCCCCAAAATGGCTACACTGGAAAGTGGTATGAAACACAAGGGGCTTGGGGCGGAGCTCGGTGCAGGGTAAAGGAGTCTCAAGAGCACTGACCTCACAGGAGTTAAAGGAGTACTCATGGCAGCCGGCTTAGTTCTCCCAGGAAGGTTGTTATAAAGGAGCAAGGTTCCCATTTTTCGACCTCCTGGCTCCTCAGCTCTGCACCAGAGCCCTGGCTTCCTGTCTCACCACATGATCTCTTCCTCTCTCCTGCAACCATCACGATATCATCCTTCAAGTTGTGACACAACCAGGGCTGATATCATGCTGTTTGCATTTTTCAGCCTCCACAACCGTGGACTCAATAAGCTTCCCTGGCCTCAGGTATTTTCTTATAGTAATGGAGAATGGGCTAATACAGGCACCTAGCAGTGAACTAGTAAGGTTGAGTATTCGGATGTGGATTTAACAGAGACAAACATGGAATGTCTGCTTTAAAATTCCATTAAGTCGTGCACCACCACCAAAAACAAAACAAGACAAAATTCCATTAAGTCAGGTTACAATCAGTATGCTGGTATTAGACAATAAACTCTATGGAAAATTGTCCTCCTGGGTTATGGCATTCAACAGGCCTTGTGGTGTCAATATCCTCACTGGTTTGAAAATGCCAATGTGGATCTCTAAACATGGAGCTGGAAACATATGAACAGTTAGTGCACTATTCACTGGGGTTTCTACCATGGAAGCTACAATAGACAAAAAGAGCCTCCACTACACAGATAATAAGTAAAGTGTAGCCATGATAATTTAAAAATAATGAGCTTCCGGTAGTTACCACCTTTTGTTTTAATAGAATGTATTTAATTATATGTTGTGCAACTTCATTTTGAACAATGGCTATGGTTAACAACTTGCTCACAGAATTCCTGATAATTTAATCTGCTCCCATAGATTAGTATGAAGAAGATACCTTTGTAGTATGAGGTGCGGCAGGCTGTGTTCCCAGCACCTGAGAGGAGCGCTAGCCCTTTGTCCCACCCAGCTCCCAGCCGCTGGGCTAGCTTACATTTGAAATAATTACACACAAACTGGATTCATTTAACACACTGCCTGGTCATTAGTTCTAACCTCTATTGGCTAATTCTCACATCTTATTTCAACCCATTTTTAATAGTGTGTAAGTTACCACAAGGTAGTGGGCTTACCAGGAAGATTCAGCATGTCTGACGCTGGCGACTTCATGGAGGTTCTCCCTGAGCCAGTCTTCTTCCCAGCATACTGTTCTCTTTTCCCTGCTTATCTAAATCCTGCCCTATCAAAAGGCCAAGGAAAGCTTCTTTATTAACCAATGAAAGCAATACAAAATACAGAAGAACTCTCCTACACCATACCTTCTTTACAAAGACTATTTTATAATTTATTGTTCTTGTCCTTGTGAGTTAGGACTCAGAAAATAAAGCAACACACAGATAACTGAACATCAGTTTCAGGAGATCACACACACACACACACACACACGTATATACATACATATATATACACATAGTAAAAAAGAACTTGAGAGCTGGTGATATAGATCAGTTGATACAATGGTAGATAGATAACATGCACAGAGTCAGACCCCTCAGCACTGCATAAACACTGTTTTGTGGCATCAGACTGTAGTCCCAACAGCTGGAAAGTGGAGGCGGGAGAATTAGAAGTCTAAGGTCATCCTTTCATGCAAAGTGAGTTGTAGGGACTAGAGAGATGGCTCAGACACTAAGAGCACGGGCTGCTCTTCCTGAGTACTCAGGGTCAGTTTCTAGTGCTAACAACAGCCTGCAACTTTCAGTTGCAGGAACTGGACACTGTTTCCTGGACTGTGTGGGTTCCAGGTACACACATACACAGGGTGCATGGACATACATGAAGGCATGACATCCATACACATAAAAGAAACAGAAAGAAATAAGGTAAGTTCAAAGTCAGCATGGACCACACAAGATCGTGAATCCCAAAACTAAGAAAGGAAAAAAAGACTTGGGAAGAGGACTTGCTTTGCATGCATGAGAACATGGATTCAATCCATAGTACCACAAAACAACAGCAATAATAATAACAATAACATGGAGATATTACTAACAGAGTTCTAAGACTGAAAACCCCGGAGCAGAGAGACTCTTCTCATTTAGCAGAGGTGGTTAGAGCGACAGAGGAGATGAGATTAACCTGAGCTTTCCAGAAGAGAGTTTGGAATGCAGGAGGAAGATAAGAAAGGCAGGGCTCTAACGAGATAGGCAAGATAGGCATGGGGCATACTGTGAACCTGCAAGGAGGGTGGAGGAGGAATTTTCTGAAGGGGTACTCTCCACGGGTACTTAGGGCACTAGGAGATAAGGTGGCTTGATATTTACCTTAGTAAACCTATAGGCTAAATAGTGTTTATCTTGGAGTCCAGAATATTGCAGCTTTCAGGGTACAAGGAAGAGAATAAGGGATTCTGGCCACTAAAAACCCCTGGGTGAAGGGAGAGACAAACCAGGCATTCTCCATGGCTCAGGATCAGGCCCAACTAACAAATGAGGTGATATCAGGTGAGAAGTTGCCAGAAACTGGACACCCCTTTGGGAGATGTTCTGCAGCGACCTGACTGCTCTGTCATTTCCTGTTCCCACTAGGGACCCATGCCCCCTTCTTCTCCCTGAAGCCTATAATTTCTCACCCCCAGAATCCTTTCTCACCATACCATCCTCTGCTCCCCAGCCAGAACACTTGCATCAATGGCTAGCCTGCCTGAGTAGCCCTGGAAATGGATGCTCCCTCTTCTAGCTACTGCCTCAAGAGCCAGACATATCTGAAACTTCTTTCTCCACGTCTTCTTTACCATTGTCACTTCTCTACTGCTGCCACCACAGCAAGAGTGATTTTTTTGTTTTGTTTTGTTTTCCGAGACAAGGTTTCTCTGTAGCTTTGGAGCCTGTCCTGGAACTAGCTCTTGTAGACCAGGCTGGTCTTGAACTCACAGAGATCCGCCTGCCTCTGCCTCCCGAGTGCTGGGATTAAAGGCATGCACCACCACCGCCCGGCAAGAGTGATCTTTAAAACGTGGTGCAAACTGGTGGCTGACCTAAGCCACATGAGGCTTGTCATAAACCCTCAAGCAAACCAACAACACTGTATGTGGGGCCCTTCCAACTCCAAGGCCACTCTCTCATACTCAGAATCAGTGCCAGCTGTTAATGAGGCTGACAAAGCCTGCCAGGACCTGCCTTCTCTCTCTCAGCCACGACACTCTAGCTTCTTTGACTAAAGAGCAATAACCATGGAGTTTAGCATTGTTGGGGCCTTTGCACGCGTTTCCTTTACGTGTGGCATTTTTCCGAGGTGCACTCATCTTTATTTACTCTCTGAAGCTGTCTTACCTCCTCCCTGGGGGCTCAATACAGATGTTAGTTCATCAGCCTACCTAACCTGAGATAAGACATTAATCCCACCTCATTTCATCCACAGTATTTATCATTCTTTGAAATGACTGTCTGCACTCGTCAGCAAACGGTGGCCTGTGGGTAAAATCTAGCACCAAGTTTGCTGAAATGAAGTGTTAGCGGGACAAGCCATTGTGGTTAACTTACAGGTTGAATGCGGACGCCATTCTATTGCAGTGCAGACCGGATCACACCAGTTGTGAAGATGGACTTCCTAACCAGCAAAGGCTAAATATTTACTTCTGTCCCCCTCACAACAATCTGCTGATCCAGGCTTTATGTTTACTGTATCTCCAAGCTTGCTGTCTGCCATCTCCCACTAAAAAAACTGGGTTTCTGATCTTAGGGGATGGGTGTGTCAGCTGTATCTCCTGCTGTGTCCTCAAACACACAAAAGGAGCCCTGTCACTGAAGCATAAACGAGAGGAATAATGAGGCGGGATCAACTTGTTAACCAAAATACTCAAGTGAGAATCGTTGTCAAGATGGATCACAAGGCTCCCACCACCACTATTACCACTGAGGACTACGGAGAGAGCAGACGCCAGAGCCGAGCTGGGGAGAGCACTGAATGCTTTGCTTGTGTTACACTGTTGGACGCTAACAACCACTGGTGAGCAGTCTTCATTCTACTCATTTCCGATATGAAGAGACAGATGGATACCCGAGTCCTAGTCAATGGTCTTTCAAGTCTTTCCTCTCTCTTCTGCTATATCCACTCACAAACGAAAGGCCACAAACTGAGTCTGTAGTGGGACATTTCAGCTCTGCGGCTGAATCTCTGGTGATTTCACTTTACGTCATCTTGTGTTTTATGAGCTTCACAAGGTACCTAAATCAGTGCCTGACACATAGTGGGTATTCTAAGAGAGTGCCTGACACACAGTGGGTTTTCTGATGTCCCAGGCCTCCAGCCTGGGGAAACACAGGAGCTGTCCCCACGCCACCACAGTCCCTTCTCCAGACTCTCTTCCTTCTGATTCTGGTCACTGGCCTTGGTCTGGAACAATCCCACTGTCACTCCACTGCTCTCCCTTGGTGGCACAGAATTCTGTTTAGATTTCTTCTGACTCCACCTTTCTATAGCAAGCAGCTCAGGCTGGTCACTACCCAAGGACAAACAGAGAACTTTAAACAGAAAGCAACGGCGTAGAACTCTGAGTCCCTGATCTGGTGTTTGGACAAGTACAGTAAATCACACAAACAGGAAAAGGCCTGGCCGAGGTGTGCAGGAATTCTAATGTTAGGAATATAGTAATTCTGTGTTCCTGGATAAACCATTTGTGGGGAGATTGAGGGAAGGCTAAGAGAGTAATATATTATGGATTGGGATTATGATGTGGGATTCCCCTCTGTATGCTGTGAATACCATTGATGAATAAAGAAACTGCCTTGGCCTATTGATAGGGCAGAACTTAGGTAGGTGGGGGAAAGCTAGGCTGAATGCTGGAAGAAAGAGGGTGGAGTCAGAGAGATGTCACATAGCCCCACCAGAGACCAGATGATGGAACTTTACCCAGTAAACCACAGCCACATGGCCATACACAGATTAATAGAAATGGGTTAAATAAGTATGTAAGAGTTAGCAAATAAGAAACTAGAGCTAATGGGCCAAGCAGTGATTTAATTAATACAGTTTCTGTGTGATTATTTCAGTTCTGGGTGGCTGGGATGAATAAGCAGTTCTTTACTACAGGATTAGTCAAGGAACTCTGAAGTGAGCATGAAAATTAACCCTGACAAACTTGAGGAATGAACTCATGAGTGACAGTAAGTGGGTCTCTTGAGGGACCACAGGATAGGGCTTCCCCTCCTCCTTGGACCTCACCTGAGTGACAAGGGAGTGATTATGGAGCCACAGTCAGCAGCTGAACCAGCATTGGATTCAGGTGCAGCCACGGTGCTGGTGATAAAACAACACCTCTGTCTTTGCTTCCGTTTCTCAGCTTCTCTTCATAACAGAACTCCAGGCAAGTATGTCCATAGCATTATCTATTGTTTTTCTGACAACATTTACTGTTATACGCATTCTGGTCAGCTTGATAGGAAGTAATGAACCTGGGCTGGGGAGAGAGCAAAGTGGGTTAGAGTGCTCGCTGTTCTTGCAGAGAACCGTGCTTTGATTCACAACATCCCCACGGTGGCTCACAACCATCTGTAACTCCTGTTTCAGAGGATCCAGTTCCCCCTCTGGCTTCTGCACCAGGCATGCACATGGTGCATATACACATCTCTGGGACTATACCCATAAAGTAAACATTTAAAAATTAAAAGAGGAAATATTAAAACAGAAAAAAAAAACTGGAGGTATTCAAGAGACTTGAAGAAGGCCCCACCCCATTCTACCAGCTCTGTATAGCAGCTTACCTTCTTATTTTAATTATGGGAAAATAAGCGTTTATACATTGAGGTCCTGATATTCTAATATTCTGTTTGATGAAGTGTTCGTATAGGTTGATCATCTATGGGAATTACTGTGATATTGGGATGAGGGTGTGTACTTCCAAAGTATTTGCCACACAAGAGCTGAACCACAGGGTCTTAAAGTTAATATTTTTATTTAGATTCTCCTGAGACTTTTGAGTATAACTCTTTAACTAGGTACTCTAGATTGAGTGACTTAAGAGACTTAAAAAAGAAAAGTTCTGGAGGCTGGAAGATCAAGATGGAAGTGTAGGTTTGGGAGCCCAGCACAACACCAACTATTCCTGATTTAATCACCAGCGTGGGTGGGTGGGGGACCAAGTATGACAACATTGGCAGAAAGAGGCCAAGGATTTCCCTCCAGCAGGTGGTACTTCAGCTATTGTGGCTCTGCTAAGTTTCCAACACTTCCAAAATAGGAGATCCCAGCTGTGACCAAGCCTTCAGCAAGAAGGAACCTTCTACATTCAAACCCTAGCTGCATGTGTATAGGAACTGACTTACATGAGTGTGGACACAGTTAGTTCAAACGCCGCCAGGTAGGTCAACAAAGTTGCAGTAGAGTCCAAAGACCATCTGCTGGCAGGATTTCTATTTGCTTGGATGAAGTCAGTATTTGTTCTGGTTAGTTCTTCAGCAGATTGGATGAGGACCCTATTATGCGAGGAGGCCTTCCATATACCAAAGCCCACACATTTAAATGTAAATCTCACCCCCAAACATCCGACCAGAAACATTAATAATGTTTGACCATGTGGACACGGGGAGCCATCCAAGTTGAAATATAAAATTAGCCATCACAAAGGGTATAATTTTCTACATTTGGGGAAGTTTGGGATTTGTAGTGAAATGAGTACTCACTGTCTGAGAGTGGCTGTTGCTTTTTTTGGAACTCTTTCTGCTCAGCATTCACCCTCAGAAAGTAGTTTTGGGAATGAGACAAGAGATCAAGGCCTGTCTGTGACCCATGGTGCCCAGTATCAGGAGCAGTGAACCAGTTTGAAAATAAACAAAGCAAGTCTGGAAAGTTTTTAAAATCTGACAGCTCACATATACAAGAAATGTGAATGAAGTCTGCCAAAAATGTCCATCAACCTGAAAAGGTACCAGGCGTTAACTTTTATTCTGTGTGATGCAGACAAACTCCTCTGCACTATCAATGGTAAAATGCAGTTTTCTGCTAATCATGCTAGCTAGAGTACAAACTAATTTCCTTTCAATCTCCATAGCAAATGCGAGCACAGGCGAGCTATCCTCTACAGAGATGCTCAAGGAGTGTCGGGCTTTCCTCTCTCTTGCTGTGACCAAGACTATGACCCAAAGCAACCTGGGGAGGCAAAGGTTATTGTCATCTTGCAAGTTTTATATATAGACCATCATGAAGGGAAGTCAGGGCAGGAACTCAAGCCAGGAACCGGGAGGCAGAAATTGAATCGGAGCTTACTGGCTTGCCCATAGTGGGCTTATTCAAGAAAAATGCCTCTCAGATTTATTTACAGCTGATTTGATGGTGACACTCTAAGTTGAGGTTCCTTCTTGCTAGAGGACTCTAGCTTGTGTCAAGTCAAGGGAAAAAAACTGTCCAGTACAAACAGCATGCAGTCTCCCAAATAATAAACTCTTAAAATGTATAACTTGTGGTCATTTCTTCATTCATGCTACTTAATATTCAATTTTGACCCGAGTTTGTGTTGGTGATTGGGTTTTCAGAGACTGGGACTTTTACGAGACCAGAATCTGTCCTCCCAAGGGGCTTGAGGCCAAGGAACCAATTGGAAGAAGAAAGGTTCCCAGGAGAAGTGAAAGCGGGATGTTTGCAGGACAGTGTTGTAGGCTACGGCGGAGTTCCTCGGATGTAAGAATCAATGTCTTTCATGTCGGCTCTTGCAGAGTGTGCCAGTCACCTTTGACCTCCGCTTCTAAAAGTCTTTCAGGAACTCCTGCGTGGTTCATGTCACGGAAGCTTTGTTGCTTATAGGCAGCATGTCTGGAGTGGAGTCATTAGGCGTGGACTTGGTAGGTTTAACCAATAGAAACTTAGGACAGCCAGCTCAATTCAAGCTCCAGATGGATACCTCCATTTCCACTTTGGGCATGCTCCATGAAATGTTGGCATCTTGCCTGGAGATCCTACCTAGGGCGCTTCCTTAAAAATATATGTTGGTAGGTTGGTTCCTGAGGACATTTGTATGTGTATAAAAGTGAGCAAAGGGGCAGAAGAGATGGATGACTTGGTGGTTAATAGCCCTGACTGCTTTTCCAGAGGACCTGGGTTCAATTCCCAGCACCCACACAGCAGCTCACAACTGTTGCAGAGGACCCGACCCCCATGGCAAAACACCAATGCCCATTAAAAACCAGTAAGCAAATGTGGGAAAGGTTCTGAAGTCCAAAGGATCTTGAGAGCACTCACGATAAATCTCTCCAATTCTGCTTCCTGTATATCTCACAGAATCCCTGTGTAGTGTTTCTAATTGAGATGTTGAAATGATTAATTCAAGGCTAGTGTGGGAAGGCCTTCTGGATAGGTGTTGCTTTTATTGGTTAATAAAGAAGCTGTTTTTGGCCAATGGTTTAACAGATTATAGCCAGGCTGGAAGAGAGATATAGAAGAGGGCGTAGTCAAAGAGAAGCCATGTAGCCACAGCCAGAGACAGACACCTCTGCAGGAGCCCTTTAAAACTTTGCTGGTAGGCCACGATCTTGTGGTGATACACAGATTAATAGAGATGGATTAGTTTGGGATATAAGAGTTAGCTACAAAATACACTTAAGCTGTTGGCCAAACAATATTGCAAATAACACAGTTTCTGTGTGATTATTTCATGGTCTGAGCAGCTGGGAATGAACAAGTGGCCTCTGCCCACACCTGGCCAAGCTAGGTAGTGGATTGCAGCAAGCTGCAGAAGAGCCCCAACAGGACACTAATTTATCTGGGGAGACCTGTGGTCCTCATTTCCTACTCACTGTTAGCCTCAGGCGATAGTCAAGCTGTTTCACCAAGCAGTCCCTGAACGCTAACCTTACAGCATCCAGGGCCGTCCTTGGCTGTGTTGACTTGAGGTTGTGCAGTTTCCCAGGGTTTCCTAAGCTTGGCTTAGTTCCTGTTGACCACCATCTTGACGTTTGTCATGGTTTTATCTTTGAGCTTAAATTTTGCCAGTAAATTCTAATGGGGCAAATGGAGCAGGAGTCATTCTGTTTGTTTGGTTTGGGGGTTTTATTTTTTTGTTTTTTTTTTTCCAGACAGGGTTTCTCTGTGTAGTCCTGGCTGTTCTGGAACTAGCTCTGTAGACCAGACTGGCCCTGAACTCACAGAGATCTGCCTGTCTCTGTCTTCCAAGGGCTGGGATTAAAAACACGTGCTACCACATCCAGAGAAGAGTCACAGTTTTAACGGATGCTCAATATGCCTATCATGTGTGGTCCGGTGTACCCAGGATGCATAACATTCAGGGGAATTCAAAGTGAGTATAAGGTAAACATGTTATGTTCACAATTGAATTGAGAAGGCCTGCTCAGTGTCTCAAGAGGATGTCCTTCCATTCAACCCAAATCTGTGTGTAATGCAGACAGGAAGCAATGGCATTTTTAAAAAGTATGTGTGGAGGAGGGGTGGGGGTAAACACTCTAACTGTGGAATCATCTCTCCAACCTTAGAAATGGCATTTTAAGAAACTTGAAGGGGGCTGGAGAGACGGCTCAGTAGTTAAGAGCACTGATTGCCAGAGAACCCATGTGGAGGTTCGCTGGTTAGTAAGTCCAACCACAGGAGACCCAGCAGCCTCTTCTGGCCTCCATAGACACTGCATGCATGTGGTACATAGGCATATATGCAGGCAAAACACATGCACATAAAATAAATAATAATTCAAAAAAGAAAATGACTCAAGGAACCAAAGAAATCAACCAAGCCCTTTATTATTTCTATGTATTAGCCAATAATGTGTTGAAACTGATGGTATGGAAAGAAAGGGACGATGGCCCACACATCATTTCTTTTCCTTAGTCCTAGATAAATAAAATGTATGCACCAAGAAGTGAAAGCATTGAACAGGGTGTGATGGCAAACTCCTTTAATCCCAGTGCTGAAGAGGCAGAGGCAGGCAGGATTTCTGTGAGTTCAAAGTCAACCTGGTCTCATAGTGAGTTCCAGACAAGCTAAGGCTACACAGTGAGACTCTGTCTCAAAAAACAAACAGTCAGGTGGTGGTGGTTGATGCTTTTAATTCCAGCACTTGGGAGGCAATGGCAGGTGGATCTCTGTGAGTTCAAGGCCAGTCTGGTCTGCAAAGCAAGTTCCAGGACAGGCTCCAAAGCTATACAGAGAGACCCTGCCTCAAAAAACCAACAAAAGAAACAAAAAAGCAAACAACAATCAAATCAATGAATGAAACTGGATGGCTTATTGGGTTTTGTGCAGTACTTCCGTTGTCTGTCCAAGAACAAAAAAGGCATGATGCTTGTGCAAGGAATGGAATATGGAAATTCTATAGGGGTTAAATGCTCTGATAATTTAATTTAAAATTGTTATTATACAATAGAGAGAAGAATGGCAAAATCTCTGCTAGTAATTTAAAATTCAACTTCTTCAGTCACAGAGACAAAAGAACAAACAAAAAGGGCATGACAAGGGAAGAGACAGGAGAAGAGAGAGAAAACTTCTGGGTTTTGTACTTTGAGTGGTACTGTTTTCCTCTATGTTTGGAACAAGAGAATCATGCATTTTCATGTTGCACTGACCGCTCGGAGTTGGGCAGCCAGCACTGACAACTCTGACTTTTCAGATACTACAGCAGCAGGCTTACATGCAATTAGGGTCAGAGGCAAGGGTGGAGGTAGACCTCACAGCCTCAAGCTGTTGTTTTCAGAAGGGTGGAGCTGACTGGGGTTTCGTGAAGGAATGCAGTTCAGAAAATAAGTCTGAAGATGAAAGAGTAGGGAGAGCCAGGCTTTCATTATGTTCTGTCCCGACATTCTCTTCACAAATGAAGGACAGAGATCCCACGCAAGGAGAATTAAAAGGGAGAGGTGAGAAGGCCAAGCCAGACTGGGTTCCTTTTCCAGAAAGCTTAAAGGACCACGAAGTGATGCTAGCGATGGATACATGAAAATAATGATAGGCTCCGTATCACTGATGTTATTAGCCATAAAAAATCACATACATGTTTTTCTACCCCCAAGTCAGCACAAATGCCAGTCTTGTGGGCACCTAAGAAGATTTTATTTAGGTTAACTGATCAATAAAATAAAAATAGACTCGATGATCATGGCTGGTGCTTTTAGACTGCTTAGCATAAATATTTTATGGAAATTTTAAGCAAGCCCACAAAAATCAGAAATCATAGTTCTACATCCACTCCCTTGTCAGATTTAAAAATCCATTTTTGCCCCTATTCCTTTTGGAATCCTAAGTATGTCTTAACTTTGAAAACCAGGCTGTCCCGAGGGAGGGTAAGTTATAGGAAACGGTGTCTTTTCCTAGATCTCTCACAGCTGCCGCCCTTACTCTCCAACCAACAGAAATTGTCAGGTGAGAGTTACAAATAAAACTGAAATGTGTCTGATCTTTACAACCTCAGTTGTGGAGTCAAAGCTGCTTGTTAGGGAGTAAGATCACAAAGGCAAGCAAATGCACACTGAAGGAATTTGCTGCCACATTCCCCAGGCAGTAAGCAACATCTGGAGTGGACTTAACTCTTCATCTCCCCACCTCCTGACACACTTATTGTACATAAAACTGTGATAAGGAATAGATGAGCTATTTCCATGTGCCATTGACCAAGAAATTAACTTACTGATTGCCTTTCTCCATGTCCTATAAAATCAGGGGGACTCTTACTTGATGTGAGTTTATTTATTGTGCTCTTACTTCAGTTTGGACAATATTTCTGGAGTCTCTGATCTTTTTAATGACAGTGTAAGATAACCCTGTAATTGTCCCATATTAGAGAAGGGGACACCCAGGATTAGCAGTGGAGTAAGTCGTTCAACCTCAAACTTGAGAGTGATAAAGGCTGAATTCAACTCTCTGCTTTGGGGTGGGATCTTTTGCACTTAACTGTTAAATAGTTTCTTAAAGGATTACCCTCGCTTACCCACTACATAGAGGGTAAGGTTAGCAAGTGGACTTCAGAATGGGCTGGATGATGGTGGTGCATGCCTTTAATCCCAGCACTCGAGAGGCAGAGACAGACTCTGTGAGGTTTCTGTGAGTTTGAGGCCAGCCTGGTCTACAGAGTGAGTTCTAGGATTCCCGGGACTACACAGAGAAGCCTTGTCTCAAAATACCAAGAAAATAAAAAGATTAGCAAGTAGATTCTGGATGAGTCTTTCCTCTTTCTCTTCTCAAGGAAGACTAGGGGTGTGTGTGTCTGTGGGGGGCAACCAGAGACTAGGTGTGTGTGTCTGTGGGGGGCAACCAGAGACTAGGTGTGTGTGTCTGTGGGGGGCAACCA
>JAQHUG010000087.1:3170816-3184682 GCA_028555095.1 Dicrostonyx torquatus | reverse complement strand
CCTGCATCTGCCTCCTGAGTGTTGGGATTAAAGGCACGAGTCACCATGCTGGGCCCCCAGTGTATCTTTGTGCCTTCTGTTTGTGGATCAAAACATGAGCTCTGAGCTGTTCCTACCAACCTGCCTTTGCTCTGCCATCATTAACTCCAACCCTTTGAAGTTGTATGCCCAATTAAATGATTTGTTTTATAAGTTGCCTTGGTCTTGGTGTTTTGTATCAACAATAGAGAAATCTCTAATACACTGCTTAGTCCCTCCATGTTTCAGCAGAATGTAAAGGCTATGCCACATTTCTCCATTTTTCAGGGCTCATTACCAAATAATAGGGCTGTGGCATCTTCCATGAACATAGGCTACAGTCTCAGCTGGGTGGAGCGAGCTTGTGCACAGACCATTCAACGCAGACCAGCAGAATCCACTGCAACAGAGCTCATCTTTCACTCCCATCTATCTCCTTGCCACAATCTGATGTCTGAGACAGTAGCTCCAAGGGGCTAGAATGGTCAGGTAAGGAGACAGACCCAGAGCAACTCTCTTGATCTTATCAGAAAAATGAAAGACCTGACTCGGCTACATTAGCCATTAGCAAAATCACAAGGCATGGGAAAGCAGCTAAGCAAATTGACTTCACATGAAAAAGAACCACAGCATGGAAGAGACAGATGAGTACCACCTGTATGTGTGTGACAACCTAAGAAACAAGAAAATGCCCTGGCGTGTTGCTTTGTAATTATAGCAAACCAAGTGTCTACTGTGTTCTAGGCATTGTTGCAAGTTGTTGACATGTTCTGTCCAGGCATGTGCTGTGCAGTATCATGATTTTAGTTTTGTAGATCAGCTGTGGTCAGGTTTCTTAGAGGCAGCAGGTGGCTGATGGACCTGCACAGTCCAACTTCAGAGGCCTGGTTTTGCACATTTGCACTAGACTGCTTGACAATCACTCAAGGGATAGCTGAACAAGCTGGTCAAAGCACAGTAAGAAACAACTGGCTGAAACAGAGAGGAGACAGCACAGACAGGACAATGGAGGGCTAGGTAAACACATTTCCATCTGGATAAATGGGCAACGGGAACTGCAAGTGAATGGAGAGACCAGGCTAAAACAGAGTGAGATGGCAGCTAGCTTCAAAGCTGAGGTAGGGTTAGCCTAGCAAACGTGAGGTCCTGTGCTTGTGATGATCACCTTGAACACGGAGGGAACATTTATGCCCTGTAGTACTGTGTATTAGAGTTGGTGGTTAAAGAGGACAGGCATCGTGCAAATAAGAACGTCCAATAGCAGAGAACTGAAATCATCAATTGGAAAAAACAAAAATCAACAAAACAAACTAACATTTGAAGAAGTTACAGAAGAAAATACTCTAGAAGAAAAGGAAAACTGAATCTGTAGCCAGAAAACAACAAGAACAAGAACAACACTGTGCTGTCACAAAAATTCTATATATAGAAATTAGACTCTGAAACACAAGCTGATTAAGCCAATGAATTTAGGGGCCAATGAAATTATTCTAAAGGGCTGGCTATGTAGCTCAGCAGTACAGCCCAGGGACTGACCCCCAGCTCTAAAACAAAGCTGGAAAGAAAGAAAGTAGGAAAGAAAAACTATTTCGAGACTCTAGTAGGTATCCAGGGGAAAGGTCAGCTCTCCTTGGTGGAGGAAGTAAGGTCATATGGTTTGACAGGAAACACAATGCCAAAACGCACAGGAGAAATGTCCTGAGGGAAGAGACGTGGAACATAGATGTTTGAGGTCAAGTTGTGTTCAGGTTTCTTAAGTCTGAGGAAAGTGATTGCTGCCCAAGTGTGAGGACATGGGTTCACATCCCCAGCCCGTCTGTAAAAGCCGAGTGTGGTAGTACACACTTATAACCCTGGTGCTGGGAGACCAGAGACAGTGTGATGCAGTCTAGGCATGTGGAGTTCCAGGTTCCGTGAGAGACCTCGTCTCAAAAAATAAGGTGGAATGTAACTGAGGAAGACATCTGACATTTACTTTACAGGGCACTCACAAGCATGCAAACACACACACACACACACACACACCTGAATACACACAATATACTAGGTTTTAGATCATATAAACAGCATTGAACTTATTTAAATATGGGACTAATGGTAAACATTCGTAGGAATTATGTTTACAAAGCAAAACATTTTCTGCTTGGAAAAAAAATTTAATCACGTAGCTATCAAAATTTTGGAGATGATCTTGACATTCTCTTTTATCTCATAAGAACTTTTCCCCTCCTCTATTAAAATATCAGTACCGTATTAGTACCATCTAATTTGAATACTCATTTTAATTTATACAACCTTTTCTGCTGTTCCAATGAATAAATAAGCCTAAGGTGGCCTATGATTGCTAATAGCGGTTATTGGGTGGTGGTATTGGGGTATTAGATGATTTGGTCTTTTAGTGTTTGTATTTTTCCATCATGTAAATGTTTCTGAATGAATGTATGCCTTTACAGAGTAAAGCAGTAATATCTCTCTCTCTCTCTCTCTCTCTCTCTCACACACACACACACACACACACACACACACACACACACACTCTACATTAAACATAACTAATTTTGAAGACCTCACTGGCATTTCCTGAGGGTGCCCTGAGGAAAGAGTCATACCCTGCAGGTGCAAAGGCTAAATTCCGACTTTGATCATTGCGCAACGGAAGCGTGTGTCTAACTATCACACTGGACTCCATACAACGATTCTGTCTCAATCAAAAACGAATCTATCATATTAAAAAGCCCGTCACTGTGAGTGCTCTTTCCTGTTACCCATCTAAGGAACTCAGTGTGCCCTCCAGAGAGGAGAGTCTGGCTGTGGGTACAGAATAGGAGTGCAGGAAGAACTCACAGGTTTTTGAAAATGCATGGGTGTTGGGGAAAGGAGCTAGATTGCTCATGCTGTTGTTTTTTTCCCTTCAAGCTTCTACCTCAAACCCAGACACAACTAGAGGGAGAAATCTTCCCAGCAGGAGTAAGACTTCCCTTATGGAATTTTCTTGACTTTTCCCCTCTTGCCCGGGGAGCTTCAGCTGTCTTGGCTCCTTCCTGTCGCTCACTTCCCTTTTCTGCCTCGGAGGCAGTAATGATTCAGGCATTAAAACAAAACATTGCAGGGACCTGTATTTGATTCTGGCTACTAGTGGCTTAGATGACAAAGGCATTCACTAATGACAAAATGCTAACATGATTAATGTGACCTTAGAGCTACCGGCACTGAACCCTCTTTAGTAACCACAGCGCCGTCCGTGGTGAGAGACATATTGCTTACAGGCCCTGGCTTCTTCATTTTAGAAAATTTGTAAAATGAACACATATTTCAGGGGGAAGAAAAAAAAATTAAAATTGAACCAGAGATTCTGGAAGTGTTTCTAAACAACTTTTGTTCCTTGATCAAACGCCCAACAATAAAATAACTGTATTGATTTCTTCTCTAACGTCATACCTCTAGAAGAGAGTAACTAGTTCAAAATTTAGAAAAAAAATCAAAGGAAATAACTTCTCTATGCAGCTTGCAGCTAGCTAGAGGAATTCGCTGTCACAGATGGTCAAATAGAGACACGCCTTCCTTGGATGGCGTGCAAGGCCTCTGAGCTGAAGGTGGTAATAGCTGGGGGAAGGGAGGTGGTGGCTCTGGGTAGCTGACGGTGCTGTTCCAGTGGCAGCCTAGGGGAGGAAGCTGTCCAGCTGGAAGGTGAAGCCACATTTCAGCTTAAACTAGAGACAGGCATGGGCTTCCAGTTGTATCCTCAGAATAAAATCTTACCGAGAAACAGCCCATTAAAACAAGAAGCTCCTTTAGTTTTGAATTGGACTGCCCTGTACTCTGCCCTGTTGGCTCACACTCCCTGGCCATGTGGTGGTCACTGTTTCTCAGGTGTATGCTTGCATGTTTCCCGAGGGCACTGGAGAGCCTTGCACCTCATGCAAATCCAAAGAAAAGAGCTCACAGGCTTCTAAAGAAAGCTAATGTGTGAAGAAATAAATTTACAGCTTTGCCATGGTGGTGCACACTTCTGGTTCCAGCAGGAGAGAAGCAGAGACGGGAGGCTCATGGATTTGAAGCCTGTCTAGACTATACAGTGAGACCATATCTCAGAACTCAGTAATAATCTGGTCCAACAAGAAGCCGCAGGGGGTCACAGGCCTTACTGTGTGTATTGGTTAGCTTTTGCCATCCTGACACAAGATAGAATCACCTGGCAAGAGAGAGCCTCAACTGAGCCATCGGCTCCATCAGCCAGTCCTGTTGGCAAGCCTGTGAGGCCTTTTCTTGATTAATGATTGATGTGAGAAGGCCCAGTCCACTGTAGATGGTGCTATTCCTGGGCAGGTGGTCCTGGGTGTAGTCAGAAATCAAACTGAGCAAGCCATGAGGAGCAAGTCGGTAAGCAGTATTCCTCCATGGTCTCTGCCTCAATTCCTGCCTTGAAATCTTGCTCCCCCCACCCCCATGACAGACTGTAAGGCAAAATAAACTCCCTTTTTTCCCAGTTGTTTTTGATCATGGTTTTACCCCAGCAACGACTAATATATTGTGCAAAACTGACTACCTGAATTTCTTTCCTGAATCCATATGGAAGGATAGAACTGACTTCCCAAAGTTTCCCTGACCTCTACACACATGCTGTGGTGCGTGCACACCCCCTCCCACTAGTGATAAATTTAGGAAATAATTTTAGAATATGCATCAATGCTACAATCCAAGCAGGATAAAGCACTATGAAAACGTAAAACTAATGAGTTTGGGGAGTGTGTGTGTGTGTGTGTGTGTGTGTGTGTGTGTGTGTGTGTGTAAGTGGAGATCAGGAAATGTGATTTCTAAAACATCCTTAAAGCCAATGATCCTTCAATACCTGCTAGAACAGCCAATTCCTCAGCTGTACCCCAAATGGCCTGCAGGAGATGTTTCGCACAAGCAGGTGGAAGGGAATCCAAACCTGCATACTTAGATATCCAGGAGGACTACAAACTTGACACCATTATGGAAACCTGTGAGGTGGGAGTTATGGACAGGATTCGTGTTGGGTCAAGCAGCCACACTTTCCAGACTCTTTCTCTGTGTAACGCAGATTGTGACATGGTAGTAGGTTGGAGTAGGATCCAGGATTCCATTTCTCAACCTCTCGCAGGTAGGTGACACCGAGCGGCAGGCTTATCTTTATGCCTAAATTGGCTCCTAAAGAAAGCATAGAAACCCGGACGCAAGATTTGGTATCCTTCTTGGTGTTCTGATGGTACCCCAAACTCTTCTTGCCACGCTAATCTGAGGACTGCTTGCGAGTCTGACCTCCCTGCATTCCGTCCCAAGTCTCTCACCAATGCCTTTCTTTATTCTCAGAACACAGCCTAGCCACATAGAATGGCTTACACAGTTGTACATGAACTGAACTGTGTTGCACGAGTTCTAATTGCTATTAATAATAAAATCCCGGAGACAGATATAAGGGGGTGAAAGCTGAAAGATCAGAGGAGCAGAGCAAGCGGCCCCTAGCGATTTTACCTCTGCGACTCTCAGCCCCCAAAGAGACCAAGCTTCTCTCTCTATCCTGCCTTATCACTTCCTGTCTGGCTGTCCAGACCTCCAGAACTCTATGGTTAACTAATGGCTAGCCCCTCCCTCTGATCTCCAGGCACGCTTTATTTGTAGATTACAAGCAAAATAACCCCACAGAACTGGATTCAGCTGAAGATTCACATCAAGCAGCTTGGAAGGAATTCTCACTGGCTCAGTGGCATAAGATTGGATTGTTCAAGGTGCTCTGGGGACAGGAAAATAACGTAGTAAGTGGTGCTTGGACCGAAGAGGGAGAACAAAAACGCAGTAAGATGGGAAGTCCTGTTGGATGCTGCAGGTCAAGCTGGTTGTGGAATGGGTTTTGAAACCCAAGAGCTATGGACCCCTTCCTTGACAGATGGCTGTAGTTACGTAAAGACGTAAAAAGAAAAAGTGTAGGGCTAGTCAGACAGCGCGATGGACAAAGATGACTTGTGGAAAGTATGAGAACGGGAGTTCAGATTCCCAGTACCCATGGCCATGGCAGCTCGCCTGGATTTTTAGACTGCAGGAGGGACAGAGGGAGAATTAGCAGACCCCTGGGGTCATTTGGTTAGGTAGATGGGACAAATGGGTAAGCTCCAGACTCAGTGAGAGACTGAACTTCAGGGAATAAAGTGGAGAGCAATCAAGGAAGACATCTACGTCAGAACTCTGGCCCTGTATGGGCACTTTTACCCAAACTGAACATAAACACACACACACACACACACACACACACACACACACGAGAGAGAGAGAGAGAGAGAGAGAGAGAGAGAGAGAGAGAGAGAGAGGAGACGACTGACTATACATATACATGTGCCAAAAGAAAAAAAGAAAACCTTGCAAATGACTTGAGGGGACAATTTAGGGACTCCAGATGCCTACGGACTCCAAAGTAGGAAGTTGGGTATCAAAGAAGACCTCAAATGGCATTCAATATAAAGATGTGAAGTAAAGAATGGATTGAATCAAGCACCTGGGGCTGTTTTGAAAAACAAACTACAGGAATCCTAGCTAGGCCTATTCATTTTCAAATTGACTACCTTTGCTTTCCTTTATCACACAGAGATAAATAATGGTAGTAGAGACCTGAGGGCTGAAACCCAGGTTGTAAGAGGTGCAGCTGCTGTTCCCAGCACCTGAGAGGAACAAGGGCCCTTTTGTTCCTTCCCGGCCCAGTTCTAGGCCGCCAGCTAGCTTATGCCTGAAATAACCACACGACAATTACATTAATTTGAATTCTGCCTGGCCCATTATCACTAGCCTCTTCTTGGCTAACTCTCACATCTTATTTCAACCCATTCTTTATAGTCTGTAAGTCATCATGAGGTAGTGGGCTTACCGGGAAAATTCAGCATGTCTGACCCTGGTGGCTTCACAGAGGCTCTCTCCCTGACCCAATCTTCTTCCCGGCATCCTGTTCTCTTTTCCCCACCTATCTAAGTCCTGCCCTATCAAATGGCCAAGGCAGCTTCTTTATTAATCAATGAAAGCAAAACAAAATACAGAAGAACCTTCCTACATCAAACCCAAAATGCTTGCTGCCTGGCAGGAGTCTTGGTGACACCTGGGCAAATGAATCTGACTGTGGCCAGAGGAGGCCTGGCACATGTGGGGGTCTGAGGACTTTCTGCACTCAGTTCTGCAGTTGGCCTCTTTAAAAAGAGAAAAAGACACTGTGTACATTTTAAACAGCCTTTCCTTTTCTAGGTTCAAAGTAATAAATCAGGCATAAACTAACAAAACCCAGAAAAGCCTAATGGTTTGTGTTATGGTATATCATTTTAACTAGGCAAATATGTGTTACATTTGTTTATGCTGCCTTTATTAATGAGGTAAAGATGTGTTACATTTGTTTGTGCTGCATGTGTTTAATTATATAAAGATGTATTGGATTTGTTTCACCTTGCCTGCCTAAGATTGATCTAAGAAAAAAAGATGAACAGCCAATGGCTAGGCAGGAGAGGAGTAGGTGTGGATGGCAAGCAGAGAGAATAAGCAGGAGGAGAAATCTAGGCTTGAGAGAGAAAAAGAAGAGAATGAGGGAGAAAGAGAGGGACATGCCCCGGATCAAAAGCCAGGCAGACACCAGACAGACAGACATGAGAAGCAGTGAAAGGAAGATATACAGAAGGGAAGAAAGGTAAAAAGCCCTGAGGCAAAATGTAGATGAAGAAAAACAGGTTAAGCTATAAGAGTTATCAAGAAAGAAGTATAAGATAAGGCCGAGCGTTCATAACTAATAATAAGTCTCTGTGTCATGATTTGGGAGCTTGTTGGCAGGCCAAAAGAAAAAGCCTGACCATTTTAAAATTCAAACACTAGAGAGTTATAATTAGCTGAGCATATTAAAAGGCTTGCTTCAAGTTGAACCAGAAGACTGCCTTCTAGGACACAGATTCTCACTATTATTCCCAGCTTAGAGAGAGTTGTGATCTGGAGGGAGGGCAGGTTGTGTCAGATAGATGTGGCATATGCGGTTACTTTTGCAGCATCTCAGTGTTTCACTTTCCTCTTTTGTAGCGTAGAAGAGATGCTCACTTTCCTCAGTGCTGTTGTGAAGGTAAATGATGTCGTGCAAGTCTAGCAGATGGTCCTCGTGCAACATCAGTTACTAATAACACTGGTGTCTGAATGAAGAGACAAGTGCTGGTGTCTCATAGTCCTCCTGCTATCACACAGCCTACATTCCCACAGAAAAGACTGATTTCCATGGGATTTGTTTGTTTGTTTTTGTAACCCAGACTATCCTTAAACGCATGTTCCTCCTGCCTCTGATTCGTGGGTGTTGGAATTATAGTTATGCAACATGGTGCTTGTCTAACTGCTGGATATCTAGTAAACTGGGCCTGCCATTCACAGACACCAATGTATGGCTGATTCTGTATAAAAGCCTGATGATTAGATGGTTGAGGGATGAGACATGGGGGAGTCACTGAACTGTAGAAGCTGAAGGATTGGGACTGTGACTTGGTGGTAGAGCATAGCCAAGCGGTCACATAGTCCTGGTTTATTCCTCAGCACTGTGAGGAAGGGAGGGAGGGAGAGAAATAGAGAGAGGAAGGAAGGAAGCAAATGTGACAATGTCTGCTAGCACCCCATCTGAAGATCCCACTTTCCTGCCTCTAGAGCAATGATGCATGAAATCCAAGCATGATCAGAACAGGGGCAATTCGGAAGTAGATGATGCTGAGATGAGAAATGAATGACAGAAAATACAGCTCATCACCAAGTCATAAATAAAGAGGGGAAAAGGGAGTCATTGAGGAGGTGCGCTGGGAGCGGCCCAGAGGGAAATTCTCCATTTTCATTTACCTGACACTCTGCCCTCTACATCCCCCTTTTCCCCCTGTATTGGTCATAATTCACTTCATTCCCATCAGAAATATTTAAAGAACCCTTTGTAACAGCTCGGCAGTTGTAGCTTGGAACACAATATGTCTCTTAACTCCATCACAGGGCCCCTTTGTTTTCTGCTTGCCCATAATCTCTGCACATGGATGTTGAAACAGTTTATAGGATGTGCTTGCATTTCCTTCCCCCACCCCCACCTCGGACCTTTGAGTCAAGTTTCCCAAGTTCTTAACTCTACTTATTAACATATTAACTCTATTTAGCTTTCAGATGACTGAAATATTGGAAAAATAGATGAGGTTATTTGCAGTCAGAGGAAGAAAGAGAATCTTTAAGAAAGAGGAGAATTGGTCTACTTTCTAAAAGATTCCCTCCTGGCCCCTTATAGATACATTGCCTATAGCGAGCAGATGGGGGAAGCTTCAAAGTTTTAGGAAACCAGAGCAGCCAGAATCACAGTGGCAGGAAGGTGGTGTGAGATGAGGACAGTAAAGAAATCAGAGTCTGTGGGAGCTGAAGGAGCTGAGTCTTGTAAGCCGAAAGTCTTTGAGGCACACTGCCATCCTCAGTGAGTTTCTTAGGTAAACCTTCTGGGCCATTCCTTTCCAGCGGGCCAGCCTGGCTTCTTTCCTAGTAAGAGAGTGGTCTCTTCCACCACATTTCACAGCCCTGGAAGAATGGGAGAGAAAACTAAACATTGCCTTTTTAAAGCAAGCTTTATATTCTTTACACCTTCAAAAAATTATGAGAGGTTTAATGCATTCACCTCTATAAAGGTCCTTTGATGTCTCTTCTAAAGAGTAAGAAGTAATTTGACTGTGTCCTGTCATGTATGTGCTTGTGAGCCATGCTCATGTGACGGTCAGAGAATGACGGACAGGAGTTACTTCTAGGTATCAACCTCAAGTTACCAGACGTGGTGGCAACGTGATTTTACCTGTTGAGCTATCTCCTGAACTCCGTGTTCACATGTAGAAAAGGAAAATGTCCCTACACTAGCTTCCTCCTTCACAAAATGGAATTCTTTAAATTCCAGTGGTTTTGAATGAACACCTTTTTTGTTTTTTAAAAAGAGATATGGTTTAAAATTTTTCTTTAAAAAGTGTGTGTGTGTTAGAACATGAGTGCAGTACCCAAGGAGGCCAGAAGAGGTCATCAGAACCAGAACTGGTTTTACAGGAGGAACAGAACTTGGGTCCTCTACAAGAGCAGTACATGCTCTTAACCAGAAAGCAATCTCTCCAGTTCTGGAGACAAGGCTTTTTAGAAAGTGTGAGCTCCAGGTGACCTTATCAGGACTGCTTAGTTCTGGGTATCTCATGCTTCCTATTTCTACTCTATCCTCACGCCAAGGCCCAGAAGACAGATGCATATTGAATGGAATGGTGTCACACTCGACCCCTTTGCCCCTCTTCCCTGTGTCGCTATACTGAGCAGCTCTTCTTTTCCTGCTTTCCGCTATTAAGAAGAAAAGTGTGAGTTAAGCATCAGCTAGAAAGTGTTTTCCCCTGGAGAGTGCTCCACTTTCTCCTGTGAGTTGCCAACAAGGAAAGGCTTTAGGAAATAAGAGCAATAGCATCTAGCCTGGGGATGACAGGTTAAGGGAGAGGGAAACAAGAGTGGTGCGGGAGAATTGTCTGTATTCTGTCAATCATGTTTTAAATAAATGCTGATTGGCCAGGCAGGGAGTATAGGTGGGAAAACCAGACAGGAAGTAGAGGGGAGAACAGGAGAATTTGGGAAGCAGGAAGCTCTCTTGGCATTCCTGCACAGATCACCAAGGAAGCAGGATGTAAGCTGCCCAGCTGAGAAAAGGTACCGGCCATGTGACTAACAATGGGTTGATACAAGAGCTAGTAAGAAGGCTGAGATAATGGGCCAATCAGTTTATAACCTAATGTAGACTCTCTGTGTGATTTTCTCTGGGGCATGCTGGCTGTGGGGTGCCGGGCAGGACAGTAACCCCAATGAGGAGGCCCCTCATGTTATACAAGAGCATTAGCATCTAGCCCAGGGATGACAGGTTACGGGAGAGTATACTCTTTCCTTGTAAGCTTTATAGAAAAGCCTGTGAAATGGACGTAATTTGTTTCAGAAACCTTAAAAAGTAACAATTCAGTGTTCTACCTACAAGAAAAGCATTTGAGAAATTGAAGCCTATGACCCAAGTATTTTTGTGTTCAACAGGAGAGTAAATACTTGAAGCAAATAAGCAAAACTATTAGAGAATATGACATATTTTTGTCTTTATTTTGCCAAGAAAAATCATTTTCTACTACTGCTTTTGTCATTTATTTTTTTTGTCTCATTAGTTTCTTCACTAAAGAAGGAGAAAAG
The DNA here is from genome assembly GCA_028555095.1 of Dicrostonyx torquatus. Classification (NCBI taxonomy): domain Eukaryota; kingdom Metazoa; phylum Chordata; class Mammalia; order Rodentia; family Cricetidae; genus Dicrostonyx; species Dicrostonyx torquatus. The sequence continues at coordinate 3,173,438 of JAQHUG010000087.1, read as the reverse complement.
GAAATGGGGACATGTCATCTTTTAGTTTCTTCACTCCTCTCTCCCTTCTCCTCAGTCCCCAGCTTCACCAAGCTCTACAGGACCTTTCATCAAAGGCAGATGCAGGGCGGGGATGCAGCATCCGATGTGGCCACAGTGACTCTAGCAGTTGGAGAAAAGGAACACGACACCTCCTGGAAAAGATTTTCTTTTTCTTTTTTAATATTATTTTTTATTTCATTTTACATTCTATGCACAGTTCTCCCTCTAGCTGTACTCTCCTTCCCCTCTCCCCTGCCGGCATTCCTCCAGCACCCCCCCCCATCCACTCCTCCCAAAGGGCAAGAGCTCCCATAGGAAGTCAACAAAGTCTGGCACATTAAGTTGGGGCAGGACTAAACCCCTCTCCCCCTGCATTAAGACTGAACATGGCATCCCACCGTAGGAAATTATGTCCAATAAGCTAGATCATGCACCAGGGGTCAATCCTGGTCCTACTGCCAGGGGCCTCACAGATAGATTTTCATGCCAGCTTCTGTACAGAGGGGCAGTGTGGGCTTGTGCTAAGTTCTAACTAAGTCAATGTGTGGTGGAGAGACACTGGGAGAGGGGTATTAGTGATGTCACACTGCTATCTACTCCTGGGACTGCTCTGGGGTAGGAAGACAACGAGGGATTGGATTTAGTTACAAGGAGATATGCAGAGAAAAGAGAAATAGATTTGCCTCCTTAGGCAGCACATCACATCATTGTTTGATATAAATGTGATGTGTCTCATTAGAGGATGTTATAACATCTCTTCTGTCAGTTGGAAACCTTTCTTTCTCTCTCTCTTTCTTTCTTTCGTATTGGTAGCCTCTCGGCTGTTTGTGATTTTCCTTCTCAGTTGCATTGTTTTTTAGATGCCCCCTTGCTTACCTTTTGTGTGACTGCAGTTCTTAAGTCCAGTAGTGCTGGCTGCACATGGAAACCTCGTTCCACGAACATCAATTTTTTTTTCTGATTTATGAATGAACTGTTCCCAGAGAGCTGGTAGCTCCTGTTTAGCATATAGCTGGTCCAACTGTCATTTTTATTTTCAGAACTTTTCCTCATGGGCTTGCTCATTTCCTGCAGCTGGGCATGACCTGTCACTTATTTCAATAAGCCATTCCCCTGTCCCTCCCCTCAGTGGGGGAGAACAGGATGGAGGGAAGTGAGTCCTCCGTCCCAGCTGAATCCCGGGGCTCTTAGAACAGGGTTACATCACTTTTCCAAGAAGATTTTATTTTTCGTTTACTTTCCTGCTATCCCCTCCTTATCACGCTTCTGTTTTGAGTCACAGAAACAGTCCTGGATTCGGTGGAGGGAAATGCTCTCCTCCCTTCCAATCCCCCAGAAAATACTGCCTACTTCTCTCCTCTCTAGTAAGCCCTGTCTGAAAGCCTTGGTGGATCCTCAAAGGCAGGTCTTCGGGAAACAGAAATTGAAAGAAAATGGGGGGGGTGCGGAGAAAGTGGTTGATAAGATCAGAGAGACTGGAAGGGTGACAAAAAAAAAAGTAAAAACTTTTACATCCTAGCACTCAAGGCCAACTCGGTCTTTATACAGAGTCCCAGGCCAGCCAGGGCTAATAGTGTCTTAAAATAAATAAATATTTAAAATTGGAATGCAAGAAAGAGTGATTCATGTATGGGTGTTTTTCCGGTGTCCTGGGGCCATAGAGATTCATTTCATTCCCTATGCCCCAAGAAGTTAGGATTAAACAGGAAACTCAGGTGACCCAATGTAAGTAGGCAGCTGCACCTGTCACTGCCCCTGTTGTGTGTGATGTATACATTTTCAGGGCTGCCAACACAAGCATTTCACAAGTCGAGGGCTTCACATGAGCAGAACAACTCACAAATATAAAGAACTTCCAACTCGGGCCTTGCTTCCTCTCACATCCCTTTCTACCCTCCAGCTGTGGGCTCTTGGGAGATCCCAAGGACAAGCCCAGGGCTTGAGAGACAGTTGCAGGCCTCTCTCCCTTCCCCTCTTACAAGAAGGCAAAATCTGAACTGCCTGATAGCGAGGAGGGAGAACACAGAGATATTCTCCTCCTCTCCCTAAGCTGCTCAAATCCTGTTCTCCAATAAATAACTGTAACAATTGATTTCTCTGTGGTGAATGGGGCAGTCATCACATCTTGCTGAGCAAGACACTAAATGGGCAGAATTCCGTTTCCAATGACCTTTTCCCTCCTCTTAATGGTTCAGTTGTCCCTGTACCACAAGGCCTTGTTGTTGGCCCAGATCACCGCGCACAGCCTGCAGCCACACACACAGGAGAGCAGGAAAACGAGAGGGCTCTACTCCTTTAAAAGCCGCTCAGTGTGCACCGTGCGGCAGACAAATGGCGCGGGTCCTAGTGGTACTGAGAGGAGCCGGAGAAAGGAAGTTTGCCCGTGGAGAGCTTGGGATATTTTTGGCAGCAGTTTTTTTTTTCTCACTACCTGTCCTGCGTGTTTGTGTCTCTGATGATGTTTACTGTGACTTGCGAAAAGAATAGCTGCTAAATTGGGATCTGATGGGCTTTGCAGCTGGGGTGAGAACTAACTCTCACAGAGGAATGGCATTTAGGAGGCAAGACGCTGTGTTCTCTTTGTGGTAACTGTTTGTTTTT
>JAQHUG010000087.1:3146177-3169916 GCA_028555095.1 Dicrostonyx torquatus | reverse complement strand
GGGGTTCAGACAGCGTTTCTCTGTAGCTTTGGAACCTGTCCTGCAACTTGCTCTTTAGACCAGACTGGCCTTGAACACACAGAGATCCTCCTGCCTCTGCCTCCTGAGTGCTGGGGCTAAAGGTGTGTACCACCAACACCTGTCAATGAGACCCTGTCTTTAAACAAATAAAACAGAGCAATAGCCATAAAGCAGCGGTGCGTATGTGGACCTGCCTTGAGGTCCCCTCGCACTTACACCACATATTATGTCTACATTGTATTTCATGTATAGTTTAATAAAATGGGAAAGTTGTGTAAATGCGTGTGCTCTGTCACCCTGGTGAGATCTGGAGATGAGCGGTGTTTTCTAATGCAAGCTACCAATGACAACACATGCTGCTTATCCAACGAGGCATCTGAAAACTGACTGTAGAGCTGCCCTGTTCATGTCTCCCGTGTCATCAGACTTTGTCCCTTGAGAAGAGGAAAGATGTATGTGTGCCCGTGGTTGCAGCCCAGGGTCGCTGGCTCTGGTGAGACCTGGAATGGGAGAGGGGAAGGGAGTGAGACAGAGACGTGCGCTGTAGATCGGTAGGTCGTTCTAAGGCGCCACCCTCGTGACCTAGCTTCTCCAACAGGCCTCACTCTAATTCGCACTATGGAACGATGAAAAACCAAGAGATTAATCCATTGATTGAGAATCAGTTCTCATTGATTCTATCCGTCGGCTGTTTTTTAAACCTTCAATTAATTTTTCTTTTTAAAAACAGAGTCTCATTGTATAATACTGGTTGACCTGGAAAGGACTATGGCAGGCCAGGCCGGCCTCGAGCTCACAGAGAATTGTCTACGTCTGCCTCCCTAATGATGAGATTAAAGGCACGCGCTACCACACCTTACTCAATTTGTCTTTTGAGCAGACAGTTCATTTCCAAACCATAGCACTAGGTAAAGTTGGGTGGAAAATTAAGTTTGATCATAGTTGAGAGATTTGGAGTGCAAACAAATCTGACTACCCAAGCTCTAATTCCCCTTACTTATATGAGAAGGAGAAATGACTTTTCTGGTGGTCAAAATGTCAGTGTTAAATGGTCCTACCTCTTTCTCCACCCACTGGGACTCCCTGGCTGCATCTGGCTTTCACCCTGAGGCAGGAGCATGGCCTCTGTACTTCACATTCTGCCTACTTAGTCTTCAGAATGAGCAGGGCTCTGCCTAGCTCTTCCCCTCAGACAATGAGAAGTTGCTTCCCTGGTTGCTCAGTCTGACTGACTAAAGCTTTCCTTGTTTGTGGCTTTCTTCTGAGGATCGCCATTTTGCCTGTTTGCCAACATGCCTGGGCAGAGGTAAAAAGACAGACATGTAGGAAATGTAACGAAAGTTATTATTTTGAACCCTGTAAAAATCATGCTTTAAATAGTAAAAATGAGCATCATGCATAAGTGAGTAAATTGACTACCTGGACTTTAGAAAGTGCTTATTTAGCCACAAATGACAGTGTCTAAGAGGAGAGATGGCACTGAATACATACAGTTAAAAACAAAACAAAAACCCAAACCGGGACTGGAGCAATGGCTGTTCTGCCGGAGAACTTGGGTTCAATTCCCAGCACCCACATGGCAGTTCACACCTGTCTGTAACTCCAGTTCCAGGGCTTTTGACAGCCTCACAGACGTACATGCAGGGAAAATGCCAACAAACATTAAACAAGCAAAACTTTAGTAAACAGATGGTATGGCTTTGTTGCTCTAGTACTCTTTATATTGGATGAGACCCCAGTATTTTATTTTCTCAATATTAAGAACCACAAAAATCTCACCTAAGGAAGTATCATAGGCAACTGGATAATTAGAAATCAATGAGATCAAGGAACACTTACGAATTTACCAATCCAAAATTGAAAATGAAAGTTTTTAGTTATAAGATATTAGACTTCTTTGTTTTAGCCTTATTCTGTCCTTGTAGACATATCATATTTATTAAAACTTAAAAGTATCAGAAAGACAATTTCATGAGAAAGAAAATTGAAGGTCATAGCTGGAGACCGAGTAGGTACAAAGAGAATTCCATTTAGTGAGCACAGGTTTCAGTCTGGGAGGATGAAGATGTCAGGATTGTGTTGATGACCACAGAATAATCTGAATTTATTTAGCGGCACTGAAGTATACTCTCAAAATGGCTCAAACAGTACATTTACAAATGTGTATTGTACTGCCGTGAAAACACCCCTGAAAGGAGGACTAAGAAGGAAAATGAGTAGTGCTTGAATCAGCTAGAAGAGGCTTGGAGTGACGTCAGCCAGAAAGGCTGCTGTCTGAACTTTACCAGGAAATATAGGCAATCATCTTTCTGAAATAACCGTTGGGACAGAGTTCTGCAGAAAGTAACGCGGGGGCATTTTAGCTTGGCATTTGTAGCGAGCTCAACTGGAAGCAGAGCACATGTGAACAACATGATAGAAGGCCTTTATTTAAAGTGTGGTTGAAGGCCACTGAGTCATTGGATAGTTCAAGTATTTGTGGCTTGAGTAATGGGCTCGCCAACAATCCTGGAATCAGACAGACTCTTTTTTTGCCTTGGAAGAAAAAAGCAGAAAGAATAGACCAACTAGTTTCTAAGCCATTCAGGGTTGCGTATCGTGTTCAGCGATTACTTTGACCAACTTCAGATTCCTCAAGTGAGGAAGGAATGCTGTGTTTCCTTAACCTTAACTGACTACCGTAGTCCAAACAAGAAGGAGTTCCCATCTGGGTCACAAGGCAGGACAGAGAGAGCTAAATTGGGAATCTGGTTTTGTTCCCAGTCTGTGATGGATGTCTCATGGTTGGGGTCGAAGCCACATCTGATCTCATCCTGAGAAGACATTCTTTAGTTATCCAGGCAAAATATATAGATTCAAGAGTGAAGCAACTTGGTTGATTTACTAAGCACCCAAAGGTCACCTTAAATAACTCTGATGGGTTACTATTTATCTTCCCAAGGTGGCATTTTTTTTTCCTGCAGGTTTTCTGCCTAGTATGTTACTTAAAACACACAAAGTGCTTCTAACAGTGCCTGGTGTGCAGGAGGCAAGCTATAAAACTTGTTCTTGTAACTGCTAATTGCTGCTTCCTTTCAGGAAGATGTGCCCTCAAACGGTGGGAGTGAAAGTTGGCATTGTTGCCTTTGGGTTTTTGTCCTGCCCTGTTCCCGCAGTCGTTAAGTCCCAAAGAAATCACACAGAGGTCTACATTAGTTATAAACTGATTGGCCCAGTATCTCAGGCTTCTTATTAACTCGTACAACTTATATTAGCCCATTATTCTTACCTGTGTTAGCCACGTGGCTCAGTACCTTGTTTGGCAAGGCAGTCACATCTTGCTTCTTCTGTGGCTGGGACAGGACTGCAGACTAGGATTTCCTTCTTCCCAGAATTCTCCTCTTCTCATTGACCCACCTCTACCTCCTGTCTGGTTGTCCCACCTATACTTCCTGCCTGGCTATTGGCCAATCAGTATTTATTTAAAATATAATTGACAGAATACAGACCATTGTCTCACACCATGGCATGGTGACCATGTTGCTCATGAATCAGTAACCATTTATCATTTGCACCAGCAAGCTTAAAAATTCATGGCTGCTATAAACATGCCCAACAGGGAACACAGCTTTGATTATAATCCACTCATTTATTAATTCACCAAGCATCAAGATTTTGAAAAATCAAACTTTCATGGGTAGGCAAGGTCCTTGATCCTATGGTGCTCAGGTCTATGATAGAAGCACTTGAGGAGATTATTATGAAACATGAAGAGATGCAAGGGTGAAGATGGGTATGAGGCATGACTGTCTTGTGATGGAAAGGAACCTCAGTTTAAGGGAAGGACAAAGGAGGGGAGGAAAAGCCAGCATTTTCTGAAGAAATAGTCTTAGAAAACACCAGCTGTATTTAGAATAAAAATTAATTTAAAAAATTGTGTTGGGGCTGGAGATGTAGCTCAGAGGATAGAGGGCTTGCCTAGTGCATACAAAGACCTAATTTTCATCCCTAGCACCATATAAATGGGGATTGATGGCGCATGTCTATAATCTCAGCACTTGGGAGATGGAGGGTCATCCCTGGCTACACAGCAAGTTTGAAGCTAGCCTGGGTTACATGAGACCCTGTCTTTAAATATTAATTATAAAAGTAAACAAATAAATCTATGTAATTGGTCTCTGTCACTAAAAGATGAAGATTTCTCTTGACATAATCAAGATACTATTATTAATCCCAAAAACAAGCAACAATGGTTGTTTCATAGTTATCAAATATGGAGTCAGTTTTTAGTGGGCTCACGTGGGTCCTGTGTAGTTTGCTTGGTTTGTCTGAAGCTGGAATATGGCATCATGCCTGATGACAGATTTATGTGACTCTTTACTGGCCCTTAGTCTTTGAAGATTTCTTCTTTATCTTAAAAAAAATCCTTGTGTTTAATTTGCTGAGGTTACTCAGCTGTTTTTCGTATAGAGATGTCCATAGATGGGTTTTGTCTGTGTTGTCATATAACACTGCACTTCAGATCTAGTTAGACCTGAAAGCTTGTGCAAAGGGGAAGGTACAGAGCTACTGATAGAGAGCTTGTTTAACACATGCTGGGTCCTGGGTCCAATTCTCATCCTCAGTGCTAGCAGAAAATAAAGTTTTTCAGAGTTAAGTTCAAATCTAGATGGTGTGGTACACTTCTATCAGGAGATAAGGGGTGTCTGGTATACCGTTTGCTCTACTGATGAAATTCAATGCGTGGATCCATTTCTTCACAAATATCATATTGTGGAAGTATCCCAGTTCTTTCCTTCCTTTTCCTTTGGCCATTTGAGACAAGGTCTCCAGTAGCTTAGTCTGTCTTTGAACTCTCTATGTAGCTTAGGATAACCTTCAACTCAGATCCTCTTGTCTAATCCTTTCAAGTGCTACAGTAACAAGGGTGGGCTACTGTATCCAGCTATCTTTCTTCAGAGGAATTGTATAAAGAGAAAATTTCCTTCATTTGCTACTTGTTTTCTTAACTTCAGTCTTTGTTAGGGTTACTATTGCTCTGAAAAGAGACCATGACTAAGGCAACTTACAAAAGGAAGCGTTTAATTGGGGTCTGGCTTACAGTTTCAGAGGGTTAGTCCATGACCATCATGATTGGAAGTGTGGCAGTAGGCAGACAGGCATGGTGCTGGGGTAGTAGCTGAGAAATTGCATTTCATCAGTAAGAAGTGTGTGTGTGTGTGTGTGTGTGTGTGTGTGTGTGTGTGAGTGAGAGAGAGAGAGAGAGAGAGAGAGAGAGAGAGAGAGAGAGAGAAATTGGTGTGGGCTTTTAAAGCTCAAAGTCCACCCCTAATGTCATACCTCCTCCAACAAGGCCACACCTCCCAAACCTTCCTAAATAGTCCACCACCTGGGAACCAAACACTTAAATATGTGAGCCTACAGGGGCCAGTGCTCATTCAAACCACCACAGAGGTACAGTCACTGCCTCTAGGAAAGGCACACTCAGACCCAGACTGAGAAACTATGGTGACAGTGGCCTCATGATACTGTAGGCCAAATCCTATCTAAATACAGTTTTCCCAGAAGGGCATAATGCATATATAAATACCACCTGTCATAGAAAGAAGACTTTTCTGTTATAGCAGAGCTTTAAAAACAGGTTTTCAGTCCCCTATGCTTTTAGAATTTTTTTACAGCAATTACACAAGATAATCTTGCTAAACTGAAATCCTAGACAGCATCTGATACCATTTTGGTTTTCAGTGACCTACTTACTTCAAGGCATGATTTGCAGTTAAGGCTTCACTACTTTAGCAATTTGTTTTGATTGTCCACTTAAAATTAAAGGCAGCAGAGCAAAACTAGAGAGCAAAGTAAAACAAACCCAACCTAAGAGAACAGCCCAGAGCCCTCCCCATTTCATTCACAAAGGTCAAGTTCATCTGCCAACAGTTCATATGATTCAAAAGTTAAACCCGTTAAGACAGCTTTGTACCTCAGGGCCATCATGTATAATAGAGCTTGTTCTTCCTAAAAGACAAAGGAAAGAAAAGGTATTTCATCATTTTTATCACTGTATGCAGGATAAAAAATCTCTCTCTCTCTCTCTCTCTCTCTCTCTCTCTCTCTCTCTCACACACACACACACACACACACACACACACACACACTCACATGTACTAGAAGTCTTACATTTTAGGAATTCTTAGAAGTTCATGTGAAATCCATTCCTAAGCACCAACAGTTGTTTGCATCTGGTTGGTGGTATTAATGTTAATAGCTTCAGAAACAAGAATGGCCGAGCTGCTTCTGGGATACTCTGCTTTGACCTCAGGTCCCCCCATTCCTGCCAATGGGACACTGATCACCCTAGATCCTTACCAGCTTTCCTCTTGCCTCTTCCTCAACATCACTTCAATCCTTTGTCTCCAATTACATTAGATCCATTGAGTGTCTCCCCTTTTAATGCTTTCACAATTTCTTAATATCTACAAAGAGTGAATTGATTCTGGAATATGCCAGCAGGAAGTAGCGGGTGTGTGTACTGGACCAGTCCCAATGGGAAGATCGAGCCAACAAGGGGAATATTGTCCTCTTTTCCATTATTAGTTTTATTTTTTAGCATACTTTTCTTTATAGGGATTAGTTGGAACTCAGCAGAAGACAACTACATACTGCATTTATCAGTAAACTTGAATGTAACCTGAATGCATTGCATGGGTGGTTTTCTTTGACTGTATAATACAGTCTTCTCAATGGAGCCAGCCTAGCCCCTTGCTGCCCTTACTCTGCTAGAAATACTTTGCTGGAGCGATTATGATGTCTTATTTTTAAGCCTGTCAAAAACAGAAGCACTAGAGAGCTCAGAAATAAGGAGAAAATATTCTGTTTAAATGGCAGAGGACCCTTCTCATACTGGTCTAGAATGAAGATATTTTCTTTCCAATTTTACCTCAACAGAGTACACTAACTGAGGCTTCCCAAGTAATTGAAGAAGAGGAAGAAGAACACCACCACCACCACCACCACCACCACCACACACACACACACACACACACACACACACACACACACGTTAGGGAAATGCCCTGGACTACAACATTAAACTTCATTTTTGCACCTGTAGCTCAAGCAGTTCCAAAGCATCGTTAAATAATGTACACACCAGTAATTCAAACTGCAGCTGTGCTCAGTTTCACACACCCTAAGGGCAAGGCCTACTCTAATCCTTTCTTTCCCCACATTTTCTTCAAATGTTAAACCCTAGAGAGTGCTTCGCTAAGGACTGATGAGTTATCTTAAAGCTGACAGATATCGCTAGGCAATCATCCATAGCCGATAAGACCCTTATAGTGTTTGTTTCTCGGCAGACAGAAATGGGCTTGCATACAAACAGTCTTGTCCTGAGTAAATACGCTGCCAGAACACAGAACCCAGGTGGGCGTGTAGAGCAGAAGCTTCAATTCTCTCCAAAGGGCAGGGCTTCTGAGCACAGCTGTCACGGCGAGCTTTGAAACTGAACATTGACGGAATAACTTGTTTTAGTCTGTTAGAGGTCCTCCTACCAAATGCGGTGAACTCAACAGCTTATTGGTCAAGAACTGATTTCTTTCAGTTTCAGAAAGCTGGGTTTTCAAAATCAAGATATTGACAGGAAGTCGATTTTGAAATGACACATATATTTGGGTCAGAGCACTTGGCACATGAGAGCTGAAGGAGAAGCATTTTCCTCTTCTGTTGGAGAACAGGGCTGATCTCAGGCAATTGCAGTGGGTTGAGGAAGCAGGGAAAGAAGACTGGCTGGGGTGAGTTTCTCTGAGTGTCCCGGAGCTTGTGCTGTTTGGACTGTCATTGGGTTCAAAAGAGGGAGCACTAGAGATATCTTATCACTTGCCCAGAGAGAGGATGGAGAAGGCAAGTGACCTTGAGGGATTGGAAAACTGTTAGCAGTAAGACCTCAAAATGGGGTCAAAATCTATTACACCTCTTTTTTACCTGAGGACCTGAGACACTCAGGAGGATAGGAAGAAAATATTTTTAGAACGCTGTTTAATGCTGCTGGAAAAGAGAGGCTTTTAAACACTGTTTGCATGTCCTTTCTGGGCTTCGAGCATCAATAAAAAACATCCAGTCATTTTCTAGGCTGAAATGGTCCTTTCACTCCAGCTTCCCAAGTAGTTGAACAAATACTATTATCTAATGCCTAATTGGACTTATTGTTTAAATCACAGTATCACGAGTTTCTTCTACTCCAACCCACTTCCCTTTACTAATTACATCTTACACGAGTATGGTAATAGCTGCACCAATATTAATTGACCAGTATCGATACTATATTACTAACTAAAACTCAGGCTCCATTTACATCCCTTTAGCTTTTAGCTAGTCCTTTTCTATTTTGAGAGCTCCTTCCAGATAGCACAGCCCATCTAGCCGTTATGACTTCTTAGGCTCCTCAGACTTGCTTTGTGGCGATTCTACAGTGTCAAAGAGTGCCGTCAACTGTGTGGTAGACCGTCCCTCAACTGGGTTTTGCCTGATAATTTTCTCTTGATTAGATTGGAGTTGTGGGGTTGTTAGAGGAGGCACACAGAGGTGAAGTGCCACTTTCATCATACTACACCAAGGGGACATACCATCAGCATGACTTCTCTTGCTGGCATTAACCTTATCATCGGCCTGAGGCAGTGACTCACAGAATCAGGGGAAGTAGGATGCTTGGGTCACACATGGATGACTAGATGGGAAAGATACATGGATTTCTTTATAGAAGTCTTATGGTCTCCTTCCACAGTATACCTTCTTGACATTGTTTGCTATATTAACTTAAGGAATGGGAAGTTAAATACTACCTTAGAGTGAAATGTATACGTAAATTATTTGGAATTATTTGCCAAGGAGATTTTCCTATTTACTTCCTTCTTCCTTCTCTCTTCCTCTGTCTCTCTTGTTCCTTATTTCCTTCCTTCCCCTCTCTCTATTTCTTTCTTTCTTGTTAATTACTTTACTGTTGCACTGATGAAATAATACAACCAAAATCAACTCACAGGAGAAAATATCTTAGCTTACAGTTCTAGAGAGGATACAGTCCATCATGGTGGGAAGGCATGGCAGCAGGAACATGAGATTAACCTGGCAATCAGGAAGCAAGTAGATCACATTTGGTTCACACACAGGAAGCAGTGAGGAAGTGGGATCAGGCTGTAAAAATCTCTAAGTTTGCCCTTCCTGATGTAGTTCCTCCAGCAAGATTCTACACATTCCCAAACAGCATCACCAACTGGAGATCAAGTGTTCAAATAAATGAGACTATGGGAAACATTGCCCATTCTATCTATCTATCTATCTATCTATCTATCTATCTATCTATCTATCTATCTATCTATCTACCTATCTACCTACCTATTATCTATCTATCTATCATCTATCTATTTAGCTAGCTATCATCTATCTATCCATCTATCTATTCATCTATTATCTATCTATCTATCTATCTATCTATCTATCTATCTATCTATCTATCTATCTATCTATCCATTTAACTAGCTAGTCCATCCATTGTCTACTATCTTTATGGATATGCTGATTTTTAATTTAGGCTTTGCATTATAATCTAATACTACTTTATTTATAAGTTATTCCAATTTTTGTTATTAGTAGCTCTTTCAGTTGACTCTTGTGGTTCCCTGGTTTCAGTGATGGTTTTCCTTTTAACAATTCCTATATCCTGTCACCGTTGCTCATGTTTCATCATCTTCCATGAAAGTCTTAGTGTCTCTGACAGAGGAACTTCTTGATTTATTGTTGCTGATGTGGATATATTATTCAGACAAAGGGACAGAATCATGAGGGGAAAACAAAATGATTGGGATGATTAGCTTTAGTGACCAGTTTGGAACAATCTGAGATCATCTGGGATGGGAGACTCCATGAGGAATTGTCCAAATCAGGTTGGATTTCCTTAGTTAGGTTAGTTGAGGTGAGAGGACTGCCCTGAATGTACGTAGCACCATTTATGGGCCAGGCTCAGATTCAAGCTAAGCACTGTTGAGCAGGCTTTTTACTGTTCTCTTTTTCTGACTGCAGGGTAATGTGGCCAGTTCTCTCAAACCCTTGCCACTGTGATAGACTTATCACTTGCCTGAGGTGATAGACTGTAATCTGGAACTGGGAACTGAGTAAGCCTTTTTCCCTTCTAAGTTGCTTTTGTAGGATTTCCTGTTTCAGCAACAAGACATGAAACTATCAGTGATATTCAGCAAATGGGAAAAAGAGAAGAAAGAAGGCAAGGATGACTACGATATTATGTCTTGGTGCTGGATAGATCAAGTGCTCAGGACTTTATTGCATATCAATGATAGGGGGCTGAAAGCTACTTAAGAAGGAACACTGAGGGGATCTGGAGAGATGGCTCAAGACCTAAGAGTACCTTACTGCTCTTGCAGAGGACATGGGTTCTATTCTCAGAACCCACATGGAGGTTCACAACCAGAGGATCTGGTATTCTCTTCTGTCCTCCCTAGATTCCTCCATGCATGTGGAGTCAACTCCAGGCTCCTTATGCATGTGCTTTCCTCCCCAGACTCCTGCGTGCATTCAGTATTCTACTCAAACTCATGCATGTGTGAGGTGGCCACCTCAGAATCCTGCATGCATGTAGTGTTCTCCTTAGACCCCCTGCATGCTTGTGGTATCCTATCAGACTTCTGCACACATGTGGTATGCATAAACTCATATAGGCAAACACACATACATATACATATGGAAAAAGGAAAAATATTGAGGAATTTTGAGACATATGCATTAAAATGATCACTATCAAGACTATTTACTAGCAGTGTGAGATCACAATGGTAAATAATTGAAGGAAGATTCAGAATAAATTATGGCTTAAAAATAATTATGGGCTACGAATGTTTGTTGAAATCTGAGGGCTGTGTTGACTGGGGCCCCAGCTGTGGGAGAACTGAGCCTGTATCTCATTGGGAGAGCTGTTCCTCCCACTCAAAGGGCTGGTTCCATCCCTCACCATGGGCATGGGAGAGCTCGCTGAGGAGGGTGGTCACAGCTGCCCGGACTGACCAGCTCAGCTACCACTCAGGCATACATGCAGGGCTTTGATTTGGCCCACTCCAACATCTGCCTTATCTATGACCTGCTGAAGCACATGAAAGCGTTGATCTTGGGGAATCATAGCCACAGAATCTCCATGACTCAGGGCAACAGCAGGAACTCTGAGAGGAGTTTTAGTGAGTGTCCAGTATTGATAGTGTAACAGAAGCCAGAGGCCTAGAAGCCGGCCACCAACTCATTCCAAGATGAACATTTGCAGGTAAAGCTGTTTGGACAAAAGGGTGACACACTGCAGCTCCCAATGCCACTAAGACAAAAGAAGAGGTGACAGAGAGGAAGAAAAGACAGAGAAGCAAGGTGATTTTTGTTTGTTGTTGGTGGTGTTTTGTAATTAATGCTTTTATTTTTTACTTTTAGAATTTTCCTTGTGGGGGTGATGCTATAAGGGTGGGGACAGATGTGGAGGGACTGGGAGGTGAGTGGGATTGGGAAGCATGATATGAAATTCCCAAAGAATCGATAAAAATATGTTAAAAGAAAAAGAAAATGCATACTGAAAATGAAATAAAATGATTATGGGCTTTACTTAGCATTCTGGAACCCAATGAATGACTCTCTAGGAATGACAGAGTAGTTTTTTTTTTATTAAAATAAGTGCTCCTTTATCATATTAAAAAGCATTGCTTTTTACATGCATTTCCCCACCAGGAACATTTGTTTGTAGGGTCAGAACTTAAGCTTGTACCATTAGCGACAGTAATGTGTCCTGGCTTAAAGAGAAAGCAATGCTTTAGGAAGGATAACGCTAGTAAGCAGACTGAATACACAGAATGGCTAAACCACAGTGTAAGTTCATTATTTATTCATATCAAGTATGAAAATTAGACATTCCCAATTGATGATAACATGCTTCGGAGAACAGAGGTCCAGGCTCCATATGCTGTCCACATGTAGCATCAGGATCCCTGATGCTCAGCTCATCAAGATGGCAGACTGAGAAGGAGTGGGATGGAAACAGAAACACAGTTTCTTACCAAGTTGTTGAGGATGTGGCATACACCATCCCTTCCCACACTCTGCTCGTAATACAGTTTCTAATCACTGCCTGCTTCGGAGCTTGAGAGTTATACAAAGAGAGAGGGAGCTCAGGCTTAAACAAACAAACAACCATTTCCCCAAAGACAGATATTTAGGATTTCTTTATTTGTTTAAGATTTATTTTATATGTGTGTGAGTGTTTGCCTGTACATATGTGTATGCCCAATGTGTGTGTCTGGTACCCATGGGGGCCGTAAGAGGAACCTGATTCTCTGTAGCTACAAATGTTTGTGGGTCACCCTGTGTGTGCTGGAAACAATCTTCGAGCCTCTGCAAGTCCACCCCTCATATTGAGAATTTGAATGTATATCTCTGTTATCAGAAATTTGTGGGGAGTCCTGGCTAAGTCACCATATGTTACTAGGGAATCAGGGTCCCCCCTGGGTTCTTAGTCTTGTTAGTAAAGTATTTCAGAATGGACTCAAATAAAAACTTGTGGACAATATTATTAGAGTTTAAAAGAAAAACCTCAAGGCAAGCAAGCTGTAACTCTCAGCTTCCTGGAAGGTGGAGATAGGAGAGGAGAAGACAGGTCATCTGAGGTAAGCCAACGGGAGAAGTCAGCCAGCGCATGGTGGACAAGCAGCTACATAGTGGGAGAGAGACCTTAGAGAAAGAGTGAAAAAGAACAGCGTGCCAAAAGGCACTCATAGGCTCTGGCCAGCATCTGAGAAAAGGAGACAAAAAAAATTGGACAAGTCAGGTCTTCTGTCAGGACTTAAAAGGCGGGCAGACCCAACAGAACCTCTTGGCTATACCAAGGGCTGGGATTCTGGGAAGGGAGAGTAGGTTATCTCTTTTAAGGGCTAATTATTCCCCTGTATTTTTAGTATGGCTTTAAGTGGGTCCTGTCTTCCTGAGGAGTGATGGCTTAGCCAGGTTGCTGACCTGCCCAACCGTAATAATAGCTCTCCATCTTTGTCCGTCTTCTTGACCAGGAGGACACTTTTCCCTTTGTTGGGCTTTACTGGTGTGGTTACATATCCACTATCCTGGACAATAGTACGTAATGCTGCCTGAGACTTTTACCAAAAAGAAAGAAATGAAAGACCCCCTCATCTGTCCCTTGAATGTGTCACCGGGGAATATATTGAATTCATGGGAGAAGAAAGAGGATTCCGGCTGTTTGGAACTGAGTCTGGCCAGTTGTTGATCTTGGTTCTACTTGCTCAATATTCTGGTTTGTATCCAGCTGGGGTCTAAACCTGAGACTTCAGCTTGGATTTTTAGATAAACTGTAAAACTTTAATTTTCCCAAAGGAGGTCAATGGTGCATGGTGCCGAAACTCTAAACACAGTACCGAAGCTATGGGAAGACTCACTTCGATTGGGGCTGATGGAGAGATTTCGGCGGAGTTGCCTTTCGGTGATTTGCCTGCTGCCATCCCAGTCAAGAACAACAAGTTGCTTAATTCAACCTTTTCACAGACCAGAATCCCCAACTTTTAATTTAAAAAGAAAAAAAAAACCCTCCATCAATGTGGACTTTTCTCATGCTTATTTGAGAGAATGGAGCTGTGTCATTTTCAAGCATTTGTGGCATTTCAAAGTGTGGCAATTTGTCAATCAGACACGATGAGAGTAGATGAAGAGTCTGAGGAGCTTGGGAGGAGCCTATGGTAGTAATTTAGGGTCCATTTATACCTGTTTCTTTAAGACTTGGACACTAATGGAAGTAGGTCTTAAAAATGTCAAACTATTTCCCTTCTTGGCTTCTACCCCGCTGCTCACACTTTCCATTCAATTGCATTTGAGTGTGCCTAGGTTCCCTCTTTTTAACTTTTTTTTTTTTTTTTTTTAAAAACCATCTTCTTCACTTCCCCTTCAAATCAGTTAACCTCTCTCAGCCACTGGGTTCTGCTTCTTCCTGTGTCATGGCCTTTAATTTCAAAGTATTCTTTTTTTTAAAAAAATTATTTTTATTTTATGTGCATTGGTGTTTTGCCTACATAGATGTCTGTGTGAGGGTGTCAGGTCCCCTGGAACTGGAGTTATAGACAGTTAGGAGCTGTGCAATTGAACCCAGGTCCTCTGGAAGAGCAGTCAGTACTCTTAATGGCTGAGCCTTCTCTCCAGCCCTCCACAGCATTCTTAATTGTCTGAATGAAATGGCAACAACTAAGCCATGCATTAGAGAAATATAGTAGCCAGAAAGTCCCAGAGAGAGAGAGAGAGAGAGAGAGACAGAGACAGAGACAGAGACAGAGACAGAGACAGAGCTGAACAGGGATTAAAGTAAAAAAGAAGCTGGGGAAGAGCCCTATGGACACTGGGATAGGTATGAGTAGTTGACAGGACCACACTTCTGATACGATCTTCATGGGAGCCAAGATCTCTCTCTTTAAGTGAAGAAGCAGAACAGTAAGGCAAGGACTGTGTCTCTGTCTCTTTGAAGGGACGCATTTTCTTTTAAGGCTTCTGACCTAAAATCTATTCATGTAGTTTCTGTAGACAATCTTTTCATGTAGATCCCAGAACTATTTGTTAAGGTTGAGTTACTGATTGAGTACAGTGTTAATTTTCCTGAGTAATGTCTTTCCGGTAGTGCCTGTGAGCTCTGACTTTAATTTGTTTATGGCAGAGACATCATACAAAGATGTAATAATGAAAGAATATGTCTTCTAGACTTTTATGACAGCATTATTTCATTTATATTTTCTTCAAATTTAGTTTTGGTAAAATTATTGCTAGTAACTTCTATTCCATTTCTGTAATTTATTTATGAAAACTTTTACAGACAAAATTATCTTGTTTCCAAATTCATATTTCATTGGTTTCCATAGTAGCTAATTATGACTTCATTAAATCAGCAATAAAGCTAATAAATTCAACTTAGATAAAAAGATTTGCAAATAAACACAACTGGCTTTTACAAGCATTGGGTTCCCTGGCTCCATCTGCAAACAAACTTAACAAGCACCAAGGAGCTAATGAGTTAGCTGGTTTTTTTTTTTTTTTTTTTGTATATCAGAGGGAAGCCTGCTTGGTTCCTATTGTGAGGACACCTCGGATCTTGGTCAATGTGCTTTACGGATGTGTTAGAAATGTTGCTGAACCCAAGAGGATTAAGTGAGGTTCGACTGAGAGCACATTCATCCTCTTATGTAGTTCGCAAAGCTGACTGTGGATTCCAGGTTCAAAACCCAGGGTCATTGCACTGTAGCACAAATAGCTACTCATACAATCTATATGTCTGAGACACTTGAGATACCTCTAAGTACCATATATTTACCTCAATGATATACATGAAAGGCAGGAAAGCCCTTGGATTATTGTGATCATACACTGTGATGCCTGGGCATCCTCTTTTAAGTGTATGTGCCTTTAACTGTTCATACCCAGCTTTATTCTGAACATCTTATTTGAATTGGCTTGTTGAAGTGGCCTCGCTGTCAGGAAGAGCCTTGGAAAGTGTAAATGCCTTGAGAATCAGGGAGAACAGAGAATTGAGCGCCTCAAAGACCATCCCATTCTCCGTTTCCCAATAGTGCTGAGGACTGAACCTGAACAAGAGACTTCTGGTCATAAATGAGAACAAATGGGAGTCTTCGAGAGCTTGCCGTTGTCCCGCACTGAGCCTGCTTCCAGGGAATACAAAGCCGTGTCGGTGAGTCACGGGTTTGTTAGTAAATATTTATGTGACTATTATTGGGTCTGGAGTTTAGGCCTGGCAAATGTCTAGCTGCAGTAAGTTTTAAAACAGAACAGTTTACCAAAAGGCTTAGCAGAAATAAGAATGAGGAAAGT
The DNA here is from genome assembly GCA_028555095.1 of Dicrostonyx torquatus. Classification (NCBI taxonomy): domain Eukaryota; kingdom Metazoa; phylum Chordata; class Mammalia; order Rodentia; family Cricetidae; genus Dicrostonyx; species Dicrostonyx torquatus. The sequence continues at coordinate 3,154,016 of JAQHUG010000087.1, read as the reverse complement.
AATTCCAGATGTAGGGTGATGGAAGGCTTTCTGGAGGCTGCCTCTGGGCCGGGCCTCAGAGAGTGAGTATTAGGAAGACAAGGGAGCTGGGGGATGACACCAGAGGCATGGAGTATGAATTTCCTCAAGAGATGTTTGTGCCATTGAGCAACTGTTTGCTTTGTAGGATAATCAGGGCCTGGGGTCAAGCATTTCAAAGTTTCTTATTCATTTTTCCCTCCTACAATGCTCAGAGCATGGGACAGTTCTTCCCAGCATAGATGTATATAGTCTCTTGGGGCCTGGATGCCTAGGAATTTATGTTGGCTATAGTGAAAAATGTGTGGCCAATGATGTGGCTTCAAGTGGCCACATCTTCCATTGAGAATTCAAATGTTTTGTAAGAACATGATGGTGGAGGGCTTAGAGCCAACCTTTATCACCTACTAATGTTGTAGAATTGTATTTGTTGATCTAAATACATAGAGAGAGAAAGCACTGACAGTTTGGGGAGTTGTTTTCAAGAGGTGAAGGTAGATTGGTTATTGGATTTCTACACACACCTGAACTTTGTTGTTGAACATTGCACAGTTAAGTAGTTTCCTCACCATGGACGACAAACAGCTTCGTCATTTGGAATTCGACAGTGGAGCGGGTTTTATTGAGTGGAAAAATGGAAAAAGACCCTTGCAAGCTCCTTCCATCCTTCAGGATGGATACTAAGCATCTTCTGTGTGTGGAACGTGATGTCCTTTGAGTTGTAGGCTTCTAGCAATGATTAGGGCAATGACAATTATAGTAATAGCTAACCTTTATTAATTATGGACTGAACTGAGTTGTTTTACGTCAATTAAGTTATTGTCCTCATTTTATAGATGGGTAACCTGAGAGTTAATGAGTTTTTAACCTCAATTAAGTTTATACATTTAGCCTGCTGCTGAGTTGCTAGACTATTTTCAATGCGTATATATACACCCATTATTTCTTTAGTATTAACTAAACACTTCTAGTCAAGACTTCAGAGTAATTGTTTTGTGTAGGTAAAGGTAAAGGAGAGTATTTTTCAAGGGGTTTTTAGACCAACTTTATAATGGATATCAGTCCCCAAAAGGTGATTAACCAAGTGCTTTAATTGGTGTGTAGCTGTTACAGATCTAAGTAGATAAACAATATATGTACCCACATCCAAATATTTGATTGTTTAAACAGGATCTCACAATAGCCTGGGATGGCCTGAAACTCGTTATGTAACTCAGGCTGGGCTTGAACTCACAGCAGTCCTCTTGCTTCAAACTTCCCAAGTGCTAGGGTTACAGACATGGGCCACCATGCCTGGTAAAAGTGAATAGATGCTAGGAGTGGGAAAGAAATCCACTAGATGCAGAGGAAGGAGTAGCACACATGCTGGGTTTTTATACAAAGCTAAGGAAAGAAAAATCCTTCCCCACAGTCTAAGGTAGCATTTGGTCCCACTGAGCTATGACAAACTAAGGTAAGGAAGAAAAATCCCCACCCTTGAGGAAGCTTGCTGGTCACAACATCCTGGAGCGCTCCAGGGTGCAGAGCAGAGTCACAGCCTTCTCACCGGGGCTGGCGCGGGGCTCTCCTATGGCTCATTTGTCGCCCCTTTTTAAATGCAAAGAAAACAAACTGGGCTGACTTAAATAGACAAATATTCATGTTGACCAACGGTTTTTTAATGTGTATATACCATTAACTGCCTTGTCTACAAGGGCAAAAATGACATTTTCTGAGTGTTTTAGAAGGAGAATGTAAGGGAGTCAGAATGACAGCTGAAACGAAAGCAGAACTGCCAAGGATTCAATTGAAAGTGGCTTTGTTCTTCATTGATTCACTCACTACTCTTGCAACACTAAAGGCTAGACGCTACGTACGCTACGTACGCTAGCTACGTACGCTGGCTATGTACGCTACGTACGCTCTCTGATAGGGCAGAGTTCAGACCTTTTAGGACTCTACCCTTGGGGAGTTTACCGTGGGGTAAAGAAAGAGAGGAGTCAGAAGTAGTCAAGAGAAGACATCTGGCAAAATATTACATGGACATGTAATATTAAGTATTACATGTAATATTAAATATGAAAGTGTCACAAACACTTTAATCTAGAGCTGAGTTTCTAGAAAGAAGTGTCATACAAGATGCAAGCCCAGATCTGAAATGTGGGTCAAGGTTAGTTAGGAAAAGGGTGGGTGGAACTGTTCTTGGGGAAGGATATTAATTTGGAACAGGGCTTGGAATTTGTTGCCAGCAATCGCTAGAATTGAACTCTAATAGCTAGTCTATTTGTGTTCCTTCTTTGTGCCAAGTTATGTGTTGACAGTTGTTCCCCTTACACCTTTATTTGACTTTTGCAAGGTACATGTTATATGCATATAAAGAAACAAAAAAGCCTAGAAAAATTAAGTGAGGGGGAGAAATGGGACCAGAATTTAAGTTTGAGTTGTGCATATTGAGGAAGGAGATCAGAAAGAGCTGGTGATGTTGGGGGCTCTTCATTTCAAACAGTCTTATTGATCTCTTCTCCGAATCCATCCCAGGACTGTCAGTCCAGCTACATGGCAAGTCCATCAGTCCCTGTAGCCTGGGACTCTAGCAGGTGATGCCAAAAGAAGAGAGACTCTCGAGCTGTTCCCTCTAAAGTACTGCAGGTCAGTTTAGCTGTTATAACATCATAGATCTGGGTAGATCAGATGGCGAACATTTCTTCTTGGTATTTGTAGAGGTGGCAGCTTGAGATCAGGGCTCCAGCACGGTCACTTTCTGGTGCGCATCTTCGTGTTTTGCAGGTGACTGTCTTCTTGCTGTGTTCTCTTCTTTTCATGTGGAAAACACACAGAGAAGCAAAGTGAATCTCTCAGCAATGCTCTCACCCTATAATATGGGCTTTGAGACTCACCCTCACTTTGAGACTGGCTTTGGTGTGCATGCAGAACTTAGGTGTGATGATGAGTTACACTGTGACGAAGGTAGGTGGGACTGTCATACTACAATGAGGCATCCCCACCAGGGACTGATGGAAGTTAAGCCTAGCTTGACCCTAAAGACACAGACTTCAGTTTTAATTTGCTTTTTATCAACATACCAATAATTAGATTTCATTGCGGTATTTTTTAAAGCAAAAATCTGTTGTTGTTTCCCTTTCCTTACTTCTTCCCTATTCCTCCTACTCCTTTGTGCCCCACCCCAAGAGTCCCATTTTCACTTTCATGTCATCTGTGCCCTTATCCCTCCCCTGCCACTTTCCTAACTCACTGTGTTTCTCTCCTGGTCTCCTATCTAGCGTTACATACACACAGATGTTCAAAGTTAAGGTATGCAAAGAAGAGAGAACGTGTGCATTGTGTCTTTCTCGGTCTGGGTTCCCTAACTTAATATTGTATTTTCCAGGTCTGTCCATTCTCCTGAGCATTTCCTAATTTCATTTTTCTTCACAGCCGAGTAAATTTCCACCATATGTATATGCCACAGTTTCGCTTACCCATTCTTCTTGCTTGACACTCAGCCTGGTTCTATTTTCTTGATATTATGAATAACAGAATAATAAACATGGATGAAGACATAAAAACTTCTAACTCCTAGAAGAAAGAGACTTGCAGGTAGGTGTCTTACTGCTCAGGGCCTCTGGCCCTCACAGACTAGCGCTCATGATGCTTGAAGATGTTTATGGAGTCAGGGTTGCGGAGGGCCATCTGCTGAACTATGTAGGCATTTCCTGTTGGGAAGAGGACTTGTTGAACACAGAGTTTTTGCACGACTGATAAATGGGCTTTGGCATAGTCTAACCTAGCCAAATCAGTAGGCAGTCTCTCTCTACCGTCTTTTACCCCAGGAAACCTTTGCCTCGTTTGGTCTGGATGATGAGGTCCAAAAGCAAATTCTGGGAAGCAATGTTGTTCTTGGCTCTGTGAGAAGGGACCATCAACAAGCTAATTCCAAACCCGATGGACTCTCTTATCCCTTCTCCTAGAAAGGGGAATCACTCAAGAAACTGTCCTGAATTTGGGGCAGATGTGCTACTGTGGATCAGAGGTCAAGCTCACCAGATTTATATGTCTCAGTGAACACAGAAACAAAGACAGGTTGGTGGCTTCCTCTAAAAGAAGCCATTCTGGACTGTGGTCAATGCAATATGAAAGCACGGGGAGGTGAAAATACAATTATTAATGTCAGAGGTATACTCTGAGGAATGTATCACTATGTGACTTAGTCATTGTGTGACCATCCTGGGGTGCTTATGCAATCCTAGATGGTGGGGGTTAGTGACTCATTGTGGCCTTTGATGCCATTAAGAAACATCACAGTCACCATCATATTGGTTAGTGGTACACAGAATACTGGCTTACCTTGCATTTGTTTTAATAAGAGGAGAAAAGGTACCCTCTAAAATAGTACAGTACAGTAACACATAAACATATACATAGTCATTTAATATCATTATCAAGTACCACCCACCAAATGCAATTGCATCTGCTATTGCCTGATGTGCCTGGTGGCAGTGTGCCTGTCAACACGAGCATCACCATGAGTATGTGAGTAATACCTTGCCCTATCAGGTTATGATAGCGGCAGTGGCCCTCAGGAGATAAGCATTTCCCAGCCCCACTGTAGTCTCTGGGATCACCAACATCTATGGGGTTGGTCATTGACTCAGTGTTCCTGGTACATGACAAGACTTTATCATTCAATGAAGCGATAAGATAACACAGATGACCTTTCTGTTTTGCTTCCTTTGTAGGCTGCAGGCTAGTTCTATGTGAAAGGTGATACGATTTACATTAAGTCCATGTCTATGATGTTAACTTTTAAAATGAACACTGGCAACTTGGGAGAATAGCAGCAAGAGACAGTCTTCAGTGTGCTTAGATTATGTTGCCTCCTTTCTGAACAATGAGATTTTTCAAATCTTACAATTGCTAACTTACAAACTTAAAAATGAAGTTAGGAATGGAGACAAATGCCTATAATCCTGGTACTCAAGAGGCTAAGCAGGAGAATCCCAAGTTTGAGGCCAGTGTGGATTATGTAAAGAGACCCTGTCTCAAATATAAAACAGACTAAGCTTGCTGTGGGGAAGCAGAGACAGATGAATGTCTATGAATTTGAGGCCAGCCTGATCTACATAGTGAGTTCCAGGCCAGCCAAGGCTACATAGTGGGACCCTGTCTCAAAACAAGAACAAAGAAACAAACAACTTTCCCCAAAGCAAAACCAGAATGAAAAAGCAAAATAAAGCATATTCTTAAAACAATAAAAATAAAGCAAAGCTGAAAATGAAATAGCTTATCTAGGAACCTAGTCTCCATTCCACAAATCTTAAGTCTTTGCATTAAAGAGAAAGAAAATGGCCAGTAAGTTAACATTTTCTCTCAGGCAACTCTGAACAGCAGCATCTTTAACAACCATCAACATCAGTAACCCAAAAACAATGCTGGCCCTGGACTGGAAGCCAGTATTGTGTTCTAATTGCTATTCAGAATCAGCTCAATGAAGTCATACATCATCATGGGATGTTTCTATGACCCCAACTTGTGTTTTTCAAGACAATGCCAGATTTGTCAATGACAAATATGGTCTCCAGAACATTTATGAAGCAGCAACTAAAACAAGGGTGATCTGACACCGTGTGCTCAACAATATCATATTATACTCAAACATTTTTATCTAAAGGGGCTGTCTATCTGGATAAGCATTTGTAGACTTCATTATTTTTCTTGAGAAGATACTGAATGGAAGGGTGTATTATGTTCATTGGCACCCCAAACGTCGATAGTGAACATCCTTGGATAATGGACTATAACTTATGAGCCAAATGAAACTTTTCCTCTCCCAAGTTGCTTTTTGTCAGTGTTTATCACAGCAACACAGAAGCAAGCTAAAACAGAACTGAAATAATGCAATGATATCTACTTTACATAATTGAAGTGTATACATTTGTGCTAGGAGATGGCTTGCTACTAAGCCTGATGACCGAAGTTCAATCCCTGGAACCCACATGGTGGAAGGAGTGAACTCACTCCCCCAAGTTTTAATTTGGCTTCCACAGTCATGCAGTGGCATGTTTACCCCCTTTTGTACTTTGAACTATGGTCGGTCTCACTAGTTTGCCCAGGGTAATGATGAACTCACTCCTGTGGTCCAGCAAAATCTTGAACTTGTGATTCTCTTACTTCAGCCTCCTATGTAGCTGGGATCACAGTCCCAAATTTAGCAAATTAGATACTTAAATACTGTAAATACTTAAAAATAGGCACCAAGATAAATGAGGTAACTCAAGACACAAATGGAGAGAGACTGCTAAAGATCCTGAGGTTTTGTTTGGTAGGGTCAGGAATCTTTTAGAATTTTGGCAGATAGATAACCCAATAACAATAAATAAATTATAGTTTTTTTTGCTTTGGAATTGATCCCACGGACTTAGACATGCTAAGCAAGGGGTATACTTTTGTGGAATGGCAGCAATGAAGTGTGCTGTTTGAAGGCTTCCTATATAGTTTGAACAAAGCAGACTCACATTGCAGCCTGTTGTGAATAGCAGTGACATGGATGGACATCTTTGTGTCTTTCTACAAGGGCTGAATTTATCAAATAACAATAGCTTCAAGCTGTGTCACTGGCTGGCTTTAAGTTACTCTATTCTTATTTCACCTGTCATTCATGACCACTGGCTAACGACAGTCTCTTTCATTCCGTTGCAAACGTCGCTCTGATGATGAACTCAGATACATTGTCATGTATCACACAATGACATATAAGTAGCACAATGGATAAAATAGGGTTAAAGCAGCAGCAGCAAGGTTCAAAGGGGTCTCCCTGGAGACAGAGCCAGAGGGATGATAGAAATCTCCAAGAGTCCATTGCAGAGGGTCAGGTAGAAATGAAAAGAATGAGCACACTGAGCTGGTCCGTGCAGGATTGCTGAAACAATTAGGTGAGGAACAGTGCTGATGTAAAGCCTAGAGTCACTTCAAGGCACTCAGCTAGCTCAAGGCCCAAACAAGCAGGGGTTGCACTTGACCATGTCAAGCTGGGGGAATCACGCTTAGCTGCAACCCTGGGGACAGAGTTAGAGTCCCCTATCAATCCTGATTATATGTCATTTTGGCTTACCATTTTTTCCTTCCTTTCATATGAAGGAGCTTTATCACTTGTTGGTCTGACTTGGTTGGAGGTAAAATGCTCCCCACAAACCCGTGTGTTTGAATACAGGCTCCCTAGCTAGTGGTACTGTTCTGGGAGTCTGTGTAGCCTTCATGAAGTGGGTCACTGGGTTGAGCTTTTGAATGTTACAACCATCTCTAGGTCTGGCCTCAGCCCTCTGGTTCCTGGTCAGTCAAGAAGTAAACCAGCATATGCTCCCACTAGCAGGGACTGAGCTGTTTCTGCCACTAAGCCTTCCCACAGGACGGGCTGGAGTCCCCTAAAACCGTGAGCTGGAAGAAGTCCTTCCTCTTCTAAGTCGTTTCTGTGTGGTATTTTGTCACAGAAATAGTACACAGTTAACACAATGAGTCTAGTTCTTTTTATACAATTTTAACATAGTCATGTGCTCATGTGTCCCTGATATAGTCTCCAAGTTCATTAATGGTGGTTTTTATTTGCATAAATAAACTAGATGGTCAATATTTGCTTATATTCTCACTCAGCAAATGTACTCAAAATAGAATCAAGTGTTACTTTATAAAATGGAGTCACTCTGGGCAAAGCACACACTGAAAGCTGCTAGTCTGTACAATATGGAGTAGCCTACAACAGGGCACAACCTGTGCTCTTTATTGTCCCCGTGGAACATGTACTCTTGCAGCCAGGGAGAGCTGCAGACAAAGTAAATATGAAAAGATATA
>JAQHUG010000087.1:3117676-3142052 GCA_028555095.1 Dicrostonyx torquatus | reverse complement strand
CGAGACCAGCCTGGTCTACAAGAGCTAGTTCCAGGACAGGCTCCAAAGCCACAGAGAAAGAAAGCCTGTCTTGAAAAACCAAAAAAAAAAAAAAAGAAAAGAAAGAAAAAGAAAAAAAAAGGCTCTAGCACACACCATTTCCAATCTTGTTTAACATCTTAAATTTAAACATCCCTTCCTCTTAAAAATTCCCTTTAGAATACTGGCCTGTCCTTTCTTAGTTGTGTTTCCAGAAGACTCACAGCCCAAGGGACACCGGGAGTTGAAATCTCCCAACACAGCCTGATCTCTGCAATGTTTTCAAGACTTTAATTAGCTCCTTACCCTAGTTTCTTTAGCTAGTGTCTTGCCGGCACCTTGAGATCATTCCAGCGACCTGAAATCTCATCAGATTTGTTCTAAGGAAAATGAGAGCAATATTCCCACCAGCTTTTCATTGTTTTCTCATTTTGTTTTGTTTAGAACAGAAATATCAAGAGAATCATCTATTGTTCCCCTTATGTGAAAAAGACATCATTCAGCAAAAGGTTACTTTTCCTTGTGAAAATCTTCATAATTATCATTTGTGTTAACAGATAATGAGGTGGAAGCATGGAGAACTTAGCTGGGACTCCAGCAGGCAACGGCTTCCGGAGTCCACCACTAGTCACTGGAAGGCAGTGCTCAGCAGGCAGTGGTCTCCAGAACCCACCCCTAAGCACTGGGGACAGTGGTTAGCAGGTAGAGCCCACTCCTAACCACTGGGGACAGTGCTCAGCAGGCAGAGGTCTCCAGCGCCCACCCTTACGCACGGAAAGCAGCCCCTTCAGGCTAATCAGCGGTTCTTCTCCCCACATGATGATTCCTCCCAGAATTCCTAGTTCAACAGGGAAATTAGTGTGACAGAGAAGAAAGGCGCAAATGATCTGGGAAGAGAAGCCTGAGTTTGGTTTCTAGTCCTTTCTCAGCCTCCCTCTGTGAAGTGGATATGTGGGATAGCTCTCGGTACCAAGAAGTGATACACACGGAGAAATTAGCATAAAGAAGTCAATAAGCATTAGCGCTTGTTGTAGATAACGTGTTTCCCCATGCTCTCGTATTGAACTTCGGATCCTCGATGCCGGGGTGGGGCTTCTGGGAATTGAAGGGATCATGAGTTTCTCGCTTCGTCAGTGGATTAATCCTGTGGTACATTCGTGATCTGATGGCCCTGTTTGGAAAGTGGAAGCAATGTCGGGTGGTGAGGCCTGTGGCAGGAAGTGGATCCCTGAGTGAAAGGCATGCCTTTGAAGGATGCATTCTGTCCTCTACCCCTTCCTCTCTGTCCCTCTGCTTCTGGCTGCCTCAAGGTAAGGATTTTTTCTCCACTGTGTTCTGCTGTCATATCGAGCCTCATCTTGGGTCAATAGCAATGGATCCAGTCAAACCTAGACTGAGACCTCCAAATTTGCTGTGGGCCATAGCTTTAAAAGGTTTCTCCCAGATACTTTGTCATGGCAAAAACAAGCAATCAAACAAACCAAAAACCAAAAATCTGGCTAACACAATTTCTTGTTGCTACTTGAAGGTATATGGAACTGAGTGCCAGGAGTCTTAGACAGCCAGTGAGCTAACTTTCTTATACAGTAGTTTTCTTTATGGACAGTAGAAACAATCATACATAAATTTCAGGGTAATTGATGGGGTACATAGGACATTATCTGGCATATTACAGAGCCTGAACAAATAGAAGTCTTCATCAATATTAGTTGCATGAAACCCTAAGTTCTGTATATAAGCAATATTTTATAATGGAGATTTTCCCTGTCATTAAGCAAAGGATAAAAGAAGAGCCCAAGTTCCATATCTAAGCCAGGGATAACCCTCTTGACCAAATCCCTTCAAGTGGTTTATCCATTCCTAAAGCCCCTTGAGTATATATCATTTCCAAAAGTCCTGTTATCACCACCACTAAAGCCACCATCATTCTAGCAGGGAAATAGCAAACACTGGAACCAGTCGACCAAATTCCAGGCTGCTTACGTGAGCCTGGCCAGGATGGAGCCAGGGATGGGAAGTGCACCACGCAGAAGCCATGCTGTGGACATCAACAGACACTGCGGATGAACACCACGGACGCGTGTTTGCTGAAGGTGGTCACGCTGCCGACCTCTATTTATACCATGTCTGTGTGGGGACATGCTCTGGAAGGCGCGCTGCTGAGGATGAGAGAGTTTGCGAGACAGCCCTGAAATCTTTCAGGAAAGCATGCTCGATACTCTCACATAGGATCACAAAGCAAAAGGTCTTATTCTAATTCAAAGTCACTAAAAGCAAACAAGCCGAGGAAACACTAAGGGTGAAATAACAGATTGTAGGCCAGTTAGAAACTTGATTTGAAGTATATTGGGTGAGTCAGGGAGAAAAATCCCCAAACAGCAGCCTGGATTAAGATTTCTTTCTTTCTATTTTTTCCCCCCAGGTGATGTGATGTTATGTTAAAACAATGACTTCCACATCCTGCTGTACCAAGCGTTAAAAATAGCACTTGGAGTTTTTGTTAGCAGCTGTCTTGGGCATCGGCTTCAGTACTGACCACCTTTGTACACAGAACTGCTTTGATTAGGAAAAGGGAAGTTGAAAGTCGCCAAGAGTGGTTAAAATCTTACAGGAAGAAAACCATGACAGCTTAACTTCAACCCCCAGGAACACTCGAAGACTTCTCCAGCGTTATTCCTCTTCGGCCCAGCGCTTTCACAAAACTGTACACAGTTCCCACACTCTGACTCTGTTGTAGACATGGTGGGGAGGCTGGAGAGCAAGAACTCCCCTTGGGGGATAGGCCTGTAGTTTGCTACGGAGAAGCTGTTTGATGAGGTCATAGGACTGACGCTAGGCGTCACAGATACAACCACAACCTCCAACTCCTGAAACCACTTTCATCGCGAATGTATTGCTAGCGTGATCCGTTTTCTGGATGTTTCATTTCAGTCTGAGAAAAGATTCTAAACTTCACGGTGCAGTCTGTCGAACAACCCACCAACATCCTCCCGTGTCCGGGACTAATTTGCTGCTACTAGGGTAGCATGTGTAGAGAGGAGTGGTTCTTTCAAGTGTGGTTTCTGCACCAGCAGCATCAGTACCACTGGAGAACGTGTAGACAAGAATATTCACACAGTCCTGCTGGTCCTAAAGCCACTGGGACTGATTTCTAGGGGCTTCAAGGTTCAACACGGATGGATTATTTTAATCATTTGGAAATTTTATTCTGTCACTCCAATGAATCAAAATTCTGTGTAAAGCCTGATGAAGAAACCCTCCCACTGATTTCTTCTTATACTTTCCAATATAGCTCAGACAGCTGGAGTCACCTATCATAGTGATAGCAGGGCGATACCGCAAACCACCTTTCCCACACCTTTAAAATGTTCTGTTCCATAACAAAGTTTAAAAGCCTTAACAAAGGAGGAGATTAAAGTGCCCTCACGTGGTCTGCAGACACGTGGATCTACAGATTATTTATAGTCCTTCCACAGGGAGTAATGAGAACCGCTGCAGGACTGAGAGATACATCTTGTCAACCAGAGATGAGTGAAATCACAGGTAGACTAGTCCCTTCTCCAGCAGAGCTTGAACACTTGAATGTGTGTGTCCGTAGGGTCAGCTGACTTTAACAGGTTTTGTTGGTTGAAGAATGACCCAGTGTTCCTCAGAGCTGGCTGATACTCATCAGAACAGGGAGCCAGTTTGGTGTTTGGCAGAATGGTGCTGCTATTAACCAGGGTAGGTGGGAAAGCTTACACCATGGAAATGGGCAGACCCTGTAACTGAGGACTTATATACCTATGTAGATTTATGAGAATACAAGGTTCTTAGGAATGCCTATTGGCTGAGGTCATCTACTCAAGACTGGAGACTCATAATTATGAGACTGGAAAGGTGTGCTAGGGCTTAAGATCACACACTGCTCTGGCAGAGGTGGAGGACGGAATTTGATTCCCAACACCCATGCCAGGCTGTCCACCACAGTCTGTAGCTCCTGCTCTGCAGAGGTTCAGCGACCCAATACCCTATTCTGGCCTCTATGAGCACCTGCCGTCACACAGCCACATGGACACACACATACATATCACACGTACATATCCACAAATGAAAATAAAATAAAGCTTAAACATGGAAAGGATCATGCTATGCGTGTCAGGTTGACACCCACACTGGGATAGAAGAAGATCTGCTGGGGGACTTCTTAGCACAGCCTGACTGCTGTTGTCTTTGCTCTAGCGATAAATCCTCTACCAGCCACCTGAACATTTCAGTACAGGCCATCTAGGTATGTGACAGTCACTCTTGTGTCCTGCCGGCCACCACCTATTGCTACTGCCAAGAAGGAGGCCTAAAGAGTATAAGAACTGGAGGGCTTGGCCACCTGAGAGACCTTTCCCCAACTCCTCATTCCCCATCCATGCCTTGTCTCCTCCTTGCAGTTAGCTCTCATGTCAACCAGAGGACCATAGCTTTCACTGAAAGGACTATCTTCATTTGATTTAGGACATCACTGGCTCTGCTGCATCATGTCTCCAGATGTGCTCCAGTCTCAGCTCAGGATTAGACATAGTTCAAGTTCAAACGAGGATGCCTTCTTCTAATTAGTCTATAGGTGATTTATTGAGTCGCTATTTTTGTGATTTTTGCTTACGATATCCCTAAGACCTTTTTAAAAATAAAACATAGATGCTGCAGACTCAGCTCATAAATCCTGGCTTATTGGTTATAGTTGACCTGGGAATTTTAAATAAGTTCTAAAGTGTGATGGGCCATTAGAAATCACTTCTGTGTTAGATAACTAAAAACACCACAAAATAATTCATAATATCCTTTGGTTTTAGTGCATATTTTTTTTTTTTAGTGCTGGGGATAGAACTCAGAGCCTCAATCACTGTAGACAAATGTTCATACAGAATCCTCTTACAAATGTTGTATAAAAAAGTCTTCTGGTGCCAAAATCATAGAGAGAAGTAGAAGCCAGTCTATTGAGTACACAAGTTAATTCTGTGTCTGCTGGTGACCAGGTCTGAGAGTGCCAAGAGGCCAACCAGTGGGAAACTAGCACCTTCAGGTTAGTTAGCATCAGATGCATGACCACATTGCTGAGATGAATCTGTGTTGCTGCATAATGTCATTCTATAATTTCTTCACTACACCATGATATTCTTGCTCACTCTCCTGTGAGAGGACATTGGGAAGTTCTAAGGTTTCTATTCCTTTAAAAAGGATTTAATTTAAGTGTGTGTGTGTGCATGTGTGTGTGTGTGTGTGTGTGTGTGTGTGCGTGCATGCGTGCCCTTGGAGGCTAGAAAAGGACATTGGATTCCCTGGAGCTGGTGTTACAGCCAGTTGTGAGCAGCCTGATGTGGGTGCTGGGAGCTGAACTCTGGTCTGCTGGAAGAGGAGGGACAAATAGTCTTGGACACCGAGCCATCTTTCTAGTCCCATGATTTTTATCCTTAAGCACTTATGCATATGTGTTCATATGTCTTTCAGCATACATCAGCCACTCTTCTTAAGGACAACATATTTTAAGCAGAACTCCTAAATCCATTTCACTTGCTGTCTTCCCTGGGATACACATCAGCAACTGGACTATACGCAGCATTCCACTGTGCTGGTTAAGAGCGGATGCTATATACATGTGCCAGCTATGAAACACAAAATCTTTCTGGAAATAAGTTAAACACTCTCGATTTTATATCTTTGTGCAATATAAGAAAAATCAACAAAATTCACTAAAATTTCATTTAAAAAATTTATTTGGGGGTATGTTTTTCTATTGTTCATCACCTTATTTTTTATTTTCAAATAATTATTACTTTTGAGATAGGATCTTATTGTGTAGCCCTGACTGGGCTTCAGCTCCCTAGGTAGATCAGGTTATCTAACTTACAGAGCTCCATCTCCCTGCTTCTGTCTCCAAGTGTGAGGGATAAATGTATGTGCCACCACATCTGTATGCCTATGATGAAAGATCTGTTGTAAATTGCTTGGGTCTGAACTAAGCCTGGGAGATTTCCAGTGTTTGATGTCTGGCGCTCCATTCCTCAGCTGAGCAGCCTGTTATTTGGGAAGGCTTTGGTCAGTAACATAGAGTTAGTGAGTCAACTCGAATGAGTCTCCCTTTTCCTACCAAGTGCCTAACCTATTATAGAACGGGACACCCACTTCCTCCATCTGGAAGCTGCTTTTTCTCTTGTTGGATGTTGTTTTCAAAACACCGTGAGCGTACGCCTCTGAAACTGGCTGCAAGTCCAAGCACAGCAGAGGTTCAGTTGAGATTATTGCCAAGCCAATTGGGAGCCAAGCTGGGAGCCCAGTGAGAAGAAGTCAAGATGGGTTTCTGGGAGAATGCAACACCTAGTGTCAGATGGTCCCATGTGCATAGCACTTGTCACAGATTCTCTGTGTGTCTAAAAGATTGTCCACAGAAAATTTCTAATAAATTCACATATCTTAATGTTTCTCTCTGGCTATACAGCTGGGCTTTTAACTTCAAAGTTCAGTTTAGAGCCTCAATGAGTCCATTTTCAAAACCATTTTGTTCACATATGTTTGTGTGTGACTTTAACGGTAATTTTTTTGTGTTCCTTGTACAACAAACAGAGAAACAACAATGACAACAAAAGCCACTCCCCCCAACAAAAACTCTATGTTGTGGTGATTTTGAGTGAGATGTACCCCATAGTCTTGGGCATTTGAATACCTGGTTCCCAGTTGGTGGCACTGTTTGGGGAGGCTTAGGAGACGCGGTCTTTTGGAAGAAGTGTGTCAACGGGTGCAGGTTTTGAGGTTTTAAAAGCCGTATATCTCTCCTAGTTTACCCTTTTTGTTTCCTGCTTTTGGTTTAAGATGTGAGTTCTCAGTTTAATACTCTAACTGTCATGCCTGCTTCCCTATGCTTCCCTGCTGTGACGGTGGTGGGCCCTTAGCCTTAGCACTGAACTGTCTACCCAGGTAAGCCCTTCCTTCTATAGTCGTCATGGTCACAGTGTTCATTGCAGCAACCAAAAAGTGGCAAAGACAGCACGAGGGCTATAGTTTTAACTTCGCTTGTAATTAGGAGAGCATGGTGCACAGACTGTCTTAGTAGCCCTACATCTTAGGCTTTGTTTCAACTTCACCTCATGTACAAATCTGAGGTTTGGAGGTATCTTTACAACTCTGGAGTTCTATCCTATGATATTTCTTTTACTGTTCACGTTAAAAAACAAACTATCAACCAAACCTACAACATTTAAAAAAACCATTTGGGTTGTGCTGGGGAAGTAACATAATAGTAGAGCACTTGGCTAGCATACACAAGGGCCTTGAGCTCAACCCTGAGAACTGGAAAAGATAAATGAAATCAAAATAAAATTTAAAAAGTTGAAAGCTGGGGAAGGCAGTCTGCAGGGTGACAATGTGTAATAATACACATGCATGAAAATGTCATAATGAAACCCAGTTTTTGGCATGCTCACCAAAAACTATTTTTAAATGTGCTAAGATAATTTGGGGTGCTTGAGGGACTTGCTCATTGATTTTTATAAAATACAAACTTGTTACAATATTATTATGAATTAAGAGATGTAGCATATACTCTGGTATTGTGTACGTCAATGTCTGGGGCTAGAGAAACGGATCAGTGGTTACAACATATTGCTGTTCCAGAGGACCTAAGTTCAGTTCACAGCATGCATGTAGGGTAGCTCCCAACTGCCTGGGATCAAACTCCAGGACTCCAATACCCTCTTCCAGCCTCTGTAGGTACCCATATATAAACAGCAACACACACACACACACACACACACACCCTAAAAAAGAAAGTCAAAATCTATTTGTCAACCTGAACTAATTTTAGAAATGTCTCATATTTTCTACACAAGGCTTTAAAAACTGTTTATGTAATATCCAAGAGAGGAAAATGAGACCTTTCTCTGTAAGTATTTGTTTCTCCATTTGGTGATAGACACACATTTGTAAGGGGTGGGCTCCTATTTTCAAAATTTATTTTAAAACATTTATCTTTCTCATTTTACATGCCAAATCCAGTTCCCACTCCCCCTCTCCTGCTCTCTCCACCTTCCCCCATCCCACCCCCATCCACTCAACAGAGAGGGTAAGGCTTCCTATAGGGAGTCAACAAAGACTAGCATATTGCTTTGAGGTAGTATCAAGACCCTCCCCACTATATCTAGACTGAGATAGGTATCTCTCCAAAGAGACTGGGTTCCAAAAAGCCAGTACAAACACTAGGGATAAATCCTGGTGCCACTGCCAGTGGCCCTACAGTCTGTCCTAGAAGGCTGGGGTCTTAACAGGCAGAAGTACATTAGACGAAGCTTAATACCAGTGGATCTCTCCGCCAGCCACTTCACAGTGGGCTTCCTAATAAGTTCTGCTAAGAACCGGGACACTGCTTCATTTCTCTGCTGAGTTTATCAGTCAGGTGACTCTGTATCAGCCCAGAAAGCTAGCTGTGCATCACTCTTTAAGGCACACTCATAGGAAAGGCAGTCCAGCATCCACATTCCACCTCCTATTTTAGAGGTTTATAGTCTGGAAGGAGCCAGTGGACCCTATCACAGCAGGACTGCCTCTTGGGTCACCCACACGGTGTCCCTGCAGGGCTGAGGTCATTGCTACAACACAGAGTGACCCTGTGTTGTAGGATATAGCTTAAGTTTCCTTGGAACACAAGGTCTGCCTGGGCTGTTTGGAGCATATTAATGATTATCTGGAGCAAAAAGCAAGCAAAGATCAAGTATATATTAAAGTAAATCCAGTAAGGAAAAACTCCCCGACACTCTTGGCACCCTCCTAAGAGAGGGAAGTGTAGCAGCTGCCCAGGAACTATACCCACGTGCCTTCCAGGCCTTGGGAAATGTGGCTGCCATCTACAAACCTTCCCTCAAAGAGAAGGTGGTGCCATCCTAGATCTTCCTTCTTCCATTCATTTAGTCTATCTCCTCTCTTTCTAAATACTTCTCAGGACAACTGTACTCGAGCAGACAGCTAACACGATACATTGCCTGGTTTTCTGGTCTATTGTTCTTTTCTTCAAATTGGAACTCTTTGGGTGAGGTAGAATGGAATGATACACCAGATACCAGACACTGTAACTTGTAAGGAGATAGATGCATCCAATAAGTGTCCTAGAAATAAGTGTGAAGAATGCTACTAGGCTGGAAAATTTAGCACAATGCCTAGAATGTCTAGGAAGGTTGCCCAGGCCTGGGCTGCATGCTAAGGTGGAGCTGGAATCTCTGTTTGGAGTTGTGGTTTGGAATCCAAGGCTCCACAGTGCTTCCTTTGGGTGGTGCAATGGTCTTCCACTATTTGCTTCTTTCTGGCTGAGCTCCTCTCCAGGAAAGGGAACCTTTATCATTTCAGCTACATACGCTTGTGTGGGTGGCTGTGTGTGGAGGAGTGCCTGTGTGAGTGTTTGTGGGGGAGCCAGAGGTTGCCATCAGGTGCCTTCTTCACCTTCCGCTTTACTTTTTGAGACAGGGTCTATACCCGAACCTGAATTTGGCTGGACCAGCTGACTGGCCAACAGGACACATGACCCTCTCTCTGCCTCTGTATTCCTAGAACTGGGGTTATAAGCATATCCTTAACACAACAACAATAACAATCATGTTTGAGTTCAAGGGATTGAACACAGGTCCTCAGTCTTGCCTGGGGAACACTCTATGGACTCAGCCATCTCCATAGCTCTTGGGTTTGTGTTTTTAATAAGTTCTGTGACTGTTTTTTAAAGATAGGTTCTAAAGAAAAAGCTGTTCCCAACTCAAGGAGCATACACATAGCTGGATGGATTTAAATATCAGTTTCATGATAAATTAAAGAGAAATTATTTTAATTGTTCTCTTGATTTTGTTGACATGGGAAGGACAATGCAGAACACACATTCTTATTTGATGAAGCAAACGCTGTCAACAATAGCATGACCTCACTCCACAGGTTCACACTACCAACAGGGATGCCAAGTTTTGTTTCCAAGCTTTTGAGTTCTTGGGGCAGTGTGCACAACACGCACAATACCACCGGCAGTGTGGGAAAAGCTAACGGTGGTTATCAGATCTCAAAGGCCACAGATGAGAAAAGCCCCTCTTTGTTTGGTGCTTATTGGTAAGAGGGAATGCAGCTGTTAAACTCTGTACATGTGTGTGAATCGTGCTGGGCTTTCAAAGGCGCTTTTGTGTAGAAAGCTTGGGGACCTTTTCCACTAGGACATCAACCTTCCGCTAGGTTCTCAACCTTCCTGATGCTGTGGCTCTTTAATACAGTTCCTCATGTGGTGCTGACTCTCAATCACGAAATTATTTTCATTGCTACATTATGACTGTAATTTTGCTACTGTGATGAATTACAATTTATTTATTTTATTTACAATGTAAATATCTGATATGCAAGTCCTGTGAGAGGGTCACCACCTACAGCTTGAGAACCACTGATTGGGGACACGATGACCTCTTGTCACCATGGGCTATCGGACAAGGACACTACTGATACTGCTCTCAGGATGTGGAAAGTTACACCAAAAATACAGATGTAGCAAATTTTTCATTCGCAGATACAGCGAGGGATCATGGGATTATCTGTGTTTTTCCCAGCATACTGCTGTGGTATTCATTGAACTTTACTGGGGAATGTGTTTTTTAACTCAGACTGATTACTTCTTAGCAGGAGAAGGAACTCATATTTTTTCCTGAAGCACTCTGGGAATTGTGCAATTTATATTAACATACTTTCAGTTTCTGGAATTTCATAAGCTCTAAGTGAACAAAGATGCTGTTTTTGGGTGATCAGTGGCCCGTAGCAGCAGAACTCAGAGATTATAATGTCTGGACCCAGCCCAGACTACTAGTATAAATTCATGAATTGTTGTTTCTTCTAAAATTAGAACTTTAGGTGAAGTGGACAATGAAGTCATTGCTGGGACAATTAAAAAATACAAACTTTTTAAAAATACAAGCTTTCATACAAATTAATGACTGATCCATAGGCAGTTGAGGGAGGCTATGACTGGAATCTAACTAAAGAGGTTCTGATAACCTTGGCCACTACAGACAAGATGATAAAAGATGTCTTTGGCTTTAAAGATGTTCATATAATACTAGTTCGGACAGTGTTGGGATCCAGGATTTAAACTAAAAAAATAGGAAGTTAAAGTGTAGTGGTCTGTGATAAAGGATGGTCCTTATTTTCAGAGGTTGTGGGGCATTTCTTTTTTTTTTTAAATTTGGCAAACTTTTTTTAAAAGCATAACTAACTAGTTAACATTTTAAAACTTTCTCTCTCCCCACCCCCTCTGTTGGGTTTTTGCATGTGAGTGCAGCCTCGGATGAGGCCTGAAGAGATTGTCAGTCACACGACTTGGGTGCTGGGGACTGAAGTTGTGTCTGTCGTCTGGAGGAGTAAAACACATTCTTGCCCACTGAGCATCTCTTCAGCTTCTCTCCCACCCCCTTTACAAGATTTATTTTATTTAATTAGGTATGCAGCTCTGTATGGAGGTCTGTGTCCTTAGAGGTCAGAGGTGCCAGATGCTCTTGGAGCTGGAGTTACAGGTTGGGAACCACCCAGTGTGGGGCTAGGAATCAAACTAGGATCCTTTGCAAGAGCTGTATGCATTCTTAACCACTGACCCATCTCTTCAAAGTCAACATTTCTTACCAAAAATATTCATCTGTCCAGGTAAAAGATGAAGCTCCAAGGGGCTTCAATGGCTCCATCCTCCTCTTTGGCTCAGTTATACAAACCCCTGACTGATCTCTTTTTCTAGCATTTATAGAAAGATGTCATTTCACTGACATTACTTTAGCTGGCACAAATTCTAATGAATAAGATCCATTTTATCTTTTAAAGATGGCTTGGTGGCTAAGGAGAACTGCTGCCAAGGCTGGTAATTAAAACTCAAGCCCCAGGACTCACACAGTGGAAAGAGAAAACTGATTTCTACACGTTGTTTTCTGCCTTTCACACGTGCTATGGCATAAACAGCCCCCTCCCCACAAAAACCACATACACAGATAAATGTAATATATATCTTTATATAATTAAGATTAAAAAAAACTTTTTTTGTTTTCTAGTGACTCTGCCTGATCCAAGGCCCTGATACCAGGTAACACAGTTATTCCTTTGCTGGTTCTGACTCTTGCACCCTGAGGGGTTAGACTGACAAACCGCATCACATAAAAGAGGGTGGTAGGGCTGGGGGGATGGTTCAGCACTGTAGACCATTGGCTGCTCTTCTAGAAGATTACGGTTTGATTTCCAGCATCCTCATGGCGGCTAACAACCACTTGTGACTCCAGTTCCAGGGGACCAGGCATCCTCTTCTGACCTCCAAGAGTAATAGAAACATATATGGTACAGACATACATGCAGGCAAAGCACTATACCCATGAAATAAAAATAACTAAATCTCAATAAAATAAAATGTGGTGGCACGACTAGTGCTTATCTCTTTGGATCACACGGAGGAGCGACCCCAATGACAGAGGCAATGCACTTTCACTTTGAGTAGCCATGCAGCGTGAGTTCTGCGCTCAGTCACTCTGCAGTTCTTTTATTGTGCAATGTCTGGGACTTCACCACAGGATTTTGTAGAAAACCATGATGCTTTGCTCTGGCTACAAGTTAACATGGATGAAGTAAATACAAAGACACAAGGATAATCATGGCTTCAGGACCAAAGGTTAGACACAGCTGGGCAGGCATTTTTTTGACTTCCAGAAGTGATTTTTGATTAGGCTTTCTCCTCTAAGTACTGCAGCCATGACACCCCTTATCTAGAAGCCTTTTATTGTGTTGTCTCCACGCAAACAAAGATAGGAAACCTTTGAGTAAGCAGCCTAGGCTTTTGCCTCAAAGGACCTTTAACTTCATTGTTCTCCCAGAGTTTCCTTGAAAGCTGCGCACATCTATTTTCTCTCTTGTGTTTGGCAGAAGCAGATTAATGTTTTAAACAGTCTTTACTAGAGCTGTTTCCGTATGTTCAAGTGTTGAAGGTGACATGGGCATGTCTGTGCGAACTCCATGCATCTATAGTATTACAGGGAGTTTGCTTTGCTGTGTAAGCTAGGTGGGCATCGGGCATCACATTACTTGTTACCCATATGCTGGCTGAGGGCTTCTCAGGTGTCAGCTGGAACCTGCTGGCGAGGCCAGCTGGAGGAAGTGTTTACACTTTGGGCTTCAAGATGGACAGCTACACAGCATCCTGGGGGCAGCTGTTCTCAAGAGAAGCCAGCCCAATTCATGATTACTTTCTGTGACCTGAACTAACACAGGGACTGGCATTTGTCCCCCACATTAATAGTGATCCCCACTCTGACAGAAACCTCTGGAATTTCCTAGTGTAAGGAACACCCTTGTGAAAACCTCTCGCTCCACAATCCCACCGACAATGCTGGGCTGGGAAGAGGCCTGAGCTTCTCCTGGCACCCTCCTTTTGAAATCTAATACCCACCCTTTGCTCCCTATATGGACTATTAGAATTTAACTTCATGGTTTATTTAGAATTTTATGTTCCCATCTTTATCCATTACAAGGGAAGTTCATTAAATTAGGAGTCCTGTGTATGCTGGAGACTTTTATAAGAGCAGGAGTAATGATATTAAAATAGTATTGACAAAGTTATGCTGCTTATATTCTCTTTAAATATTCTGCTAAAATAACTTACTGCACTTGAGCGATTCATTTATATAAAGCTGTAAATGCAATATTTAAATATTTGCCTATGTGTCAGTCATGAGTGGCAATAGCTTTAAGAATGTAAAAAAAAGTCCAACTGAAATGAAATTAATTTGTGTCAAATGTCTGCAGTTCTGAAGTAGAAACATGGAATGATGAGCAGAAAAGACTGGAGAAAGGGTTAACTTTGTGTGTGTGTGCACATATGTGCGCGTACGCACACACACGCACGCGCGCGCGCGCGCACACACACACACACACACACACACTAAATACCATTTTCATGGGTAGCGTGGATTGTATTGCCCAGTCCTGGCTTTGGGTTTAGTGTAGATTAGTTTTAACTAGATGATGTAGTAGCACATTGTAGTGTCCACACTCATGACCTGGGCAAGGGGCTGGAGACTGAAACGCACAAAGACTCACAGGCAGAGACATGGGTCACTCTTGAAACCAGAATCCTTGAAACAGAATGCCTACTTTATTGTGTTCAGGGGCAGCTTATATAGGGATAGCCATGCTCCAGCCAAACACATCAGAAACTATTCCCCTGCCATCAGGAACTCCTGAGGGTCTCGTGCTCAGAGCAGCTGTAGGCACTCAGATCAGGGGGAAACAAGTTGTTTACAAGAAATTCAGGATTTGGGGACTCACAGCTCCCAACAGCACATTGCTAAGTCTAGAGTAGGGAAATGAGAAAAGTTCATAGTCACTAATGTCTTGGTTTAGAAGAGATGAAGCAAGACACACTTTGTTGGCAAACAGTTTGTCCTCATACTGAGCCAGAGAAAGGATACTGCAATGACAGTCTAGTGACAAACTTGAGGCTCCTTTGGCTTTCATCTGTCTCCAGACAGCCCACCTAGAGCTGAAAAGATGAAAAAACCCAGACAAATCCCAAGAGAAGAGGAAGAGGAAAAAAGAAAACAGACACACATATACACACATGCACATACTCTGCCATCCATGATGTATCAGTTGCTGGAGTGATGCTCTCCTCTGAGTGGGAGAAGCAAACTGAGAAAGTGGATACTGGAAGCTGAGCTTCTCGGAACTGGAGAAGGCAGATACTAAAGCCAAGCACTATAGACACCTGGTTCTAGCTTCTGTAAGTTCCAACAGGGCTGTGTGCGGGAGAATTGTTTTCTTTTTTTCCCAATTAATTAATTAATTTATTATATATACAGTGTTCTGTCTGCATGTATGCCTGTATGCCAGAAGAGGGCACCAGATTTCATTCATTGTAGATGGTTCTGAGCCACCATGTGATTGCTGGGAACTGAACTCAGGTCCTCTGGAAGAACAGTCAGTACTCTTAACCTCTGAGCCATCTCTCCAGGCCGAGAACTGTTTTCTACCTGAGACGATAGTGTGACTTTGAGAGATGGCTACAACAGGAACTGCCATGCAGAAAGAACAGTTCGAGGGAGAGAGGAGGTCCCTAGGGAGCTCCCTCTGTTGGCCCTGCATTGTGCAGAAGCAGTAAGTCCTGCTGCACCTGGACAGTGAAAGGCAGAAGTCAAGAGAAAGCAGACAGGGAAAGCCCTGACTTGCTGGAAAGTGATCTTTGTTCTTTGTCCAATCTATCGCAAAAGCGTGTTTCAAGATGGGTGACATTGGTGTGAGGCAAGCTGGGCTGCGGAGTATGTGGGGCACACTTGGAGAGGATGGCAGTGACCACTTTATTCTGGTCAGAGCTCAAGCTTTACAGTTCATAGAAATTCCCGTAACGATGTTAGGGTGGCATCGGGCCTCAAATACATTTTGAACTTTGTTTGAGAGGGCTAGTGAGATCCCTTGGTGGGTAAAAGCACTTACCATGTGTCCTGGCTAGTTTTCTGTGTCAACTTGACATCAGCTAGAGTCATCAGAGAGAAGGAAGCCTCAGTTGAGGAAAAGCCTCCATGAATCCAGCTGTAATTCATTTTGATAATTGGTGATCAATGGAGGAGAGCTCAACCCATGGCAGGTGGTGCCATCCCTGGGCTGGTGGTCCTGGAGGCTGAGAAAGTCTTGAAAACAAGCCAGTAAACAGCACTCCTCCACGGCTTCTGCATCAGTTCCATCCTCCAGGCTCCAGCATTACTTGAGTCCTGTTCTGACTTCCTTCAACGGTGTGGTGGACTATGAGCTGGAAGTGCAAGCCAAATAAACCCTTTCCTCCCCATCTTGCTCTTTGGCCATGGTGTTTTGTTGTAGCAACAGGAACCCTAACTAAGACAAATTGGTACCAGGAGTAGGGTATTTTTTGTGACAAACCTGACCATGTTTTGACAAGGATTGTGGTAGGACTTTGGATCTTTCGGTTATAAAAATCATTGAGTGTTAAGAGCTCAGTAGGATATTCCTTAGGTACTTGGAAGATAAGAATATTAAGAGCAGTGTGGAAGATGGAGGCCTGGCTTGTGAAGTTTCAGAGGAAAATTTAAAGGTAGACTCTATCAGGGCCATTTGTTATTTTGAATTAAGGTCTTGTGGTTCTGATTAGCTGGGACAGAAGAACCAGCTGTGATTAACAAGATACCAGAGCTGATAAAGCAAAACTTTGTTTTGTCATGATATTTGATGCTGGACAGCTGGAGCTAAGAAACTCGTGGTGATGAAGAAGGGACCAGCATCACTGAAGTAAAATCTTCTGGGAAGTGCTTCCTGGAAGCACAGAGAAGCTGTGTTCCAGATGTGGCCAGAGTTGTACCTCATGTTGGCAGCTGGATTTGGTCAAGGTAAATTATCCTGGTGGTTTGGAAGGTATGTCGGGGTCATGGAGAGCAGCTGAGGTTTGGTGCTGTGAGAGGCCAGGAAATGTCATTGGTGAAGGGACAGTCAGTGGCAGTTGAAGGCCCAGGACTGAAGGGATCATGCAAAGAAGTTGAGACTTGACACCGTGAAGAGAGCCTATGAGAGGCTTGGTGACAGTGCAGCCCAGTTGCAGCAGAAGACCCCAGCCTTTTGGAGATGCCAGGACCATGAGCTGGCCACCAAGAACAGTAGCAGCAGTGGAGTGGAGCCAGCCAGAGCCTAGAAGACAGGCTGTGTTGCTGCAGAGGGTGGAACCAGAGAAGTGACCCAAGCTCTTTGGAGGAGTCCAGAAGATCATGAGTGAATCCCAGCCACTGTAGGGTTGGAATTTGTTTTTACTTTGACTTGATTATGACTATGCCCTGATTTTTTTCCTCTTGAAGTAAGAAGAGTATTTTTACTGGAGCCCACAGTTGAGAGACTTTGAATTTTAAAAAACTTTGGATTTTAAAAAATTTGGCTATTTAAAAGGGACAGAAATTTTAATGTGTTTGAATTTGCAAAGACTCTGGAACTTTTAAGTTATTTATGTTTTAATGTAAAATCTTGGGGAAAAGAAAAGAAGGGTTGTGGCTTCATAGTGATGTGCTTGGGTATCAAGCTGACAAGAGTTCAGCTGTACTGGCTGGTTTTGTGTGTCATCATGACACAAGCTAGAGTCATCAGAGATGACAGAGCCCCAGTTGTAAAGCCTCCATGAGATCGAACTGTTCATGAGATCCAACTGTAGGGCATTTTCTCAATTAGTGATCAGTGGTGGAGGACCCAGCACATGGTAGTTGGTGCCAATTCTAGGCTGATGGTCCTGGGTTTTATAAGAAAGAAGACTGAGAAAACCAGTAAGCAGCACTCTTCCATGGCGTCTGCATCAGCTCCTACTTCCAGATCGTGCCCTGTTTGAGCTCCTTTCTTGTCTCTCCTCAGTGGATGGTGATTCACATTCAAGCCAGACCTCGGAAGTGTGAATGCGTTCGTTATCCAGAAGCCTATTTAGGACAGGCACCTTCAAGGACTGCAGACAAGCAGACCTGTAGAAACTGCACCTAGAAAGAGCCACCCAAGCAGCAGACTAGAGCACCCGGAACCAGCTCTTGGTTTGCCCATTGCCTCTAAGATGTCCTGTCTTGGGAGGAAGTCACTGAGGCAGCCGTGAGAGGCATTCCCGAAAACTTAGACGTCTGGACAGAGTAATAACGCTACAGTTTTGGCAGACATAAACAGTGCTGTTGTGGCTTTACTTAGAAGTCACTACGGTGGGAACTAGGGCACTTGGAATCTGGTATATTGTCGGCAGAGAGAGAAAGAATCCTTGAGTCTGGGACAGCTATCCTTCTCTACTACTCAAAAGCTCTGCGCATGCTCCTGTCTTCCTGCTCTCTGAGATAGACTAGACGACTCAGCAAGGCTTACTCCTGAGCTGTAGTGTCTTTTGAAACTCTGTGGTGTGTCTAGAAGCCTGATTTATGACATGATGAAAAGGCAGATTGTGGTTTCTTCCATTATTGTCTGCCAGGGGATGAGTGTAATCCCCTGCTCCTTTTCCCTGGGTGTTTTTGACGTGGAAGGAGAAAGTGTACTGAAGGCAGGAGCCAGTCTGGGGTGCACATCTTGCTTCTCTGACCTCTCATTGGGGGTGATCCGACTGGGCTGCCAATCACGTGACTATCAAGGCAAGGCTTCTCCTTGCTCCCTGGCAGCACCCCGGAGGAGGTTCCAGGAATCCTTCGTCTCATATATCTTGTCAATTTTAAAACTTTTTGCTGACGAAGGCATCTATTTTTAGTAGCCCCAAAGTTCAGATTCCATCTATTGCAGGATCTATTACAGAGCAACACAACAGAATAGTGTGTGCACAACGCAGTAGCGGCTGCTTCACCTGTGCTCGCTCACCGGGCTGTGTATCACCCCTCACTCTTAATTCCACTATATAAGTACGATCCTGGTTTTGTGTTGATCCTACCCAGCTCTCTTGGAGTTTCTCTAGTGTTATTCCTTCCCTCCCTCCCTCCTTCCTCCCTTTCTCTGTCAGTCCTCCCCACTTCCCCAGCTCTTTAGTTTTGTCTATGTTAGAAAGTCATATGGAATTATACTGGATGAGTTAATTCTTTGAATCAACATTGCTTTTGAAATCCACTAATACAGTTGTGCTAACACAACACATTCATTTTTTCCTTTGTTTTTTTTTTAATAATAAATGGCTATTTATTAGGGGTAGACTCACAGATCACAGTCCTAGATCACAGTCCTCTGTGTGAACGGGAAACAGGAATCTAATACAGCAGCCCTAAGCAAAGCGAGAGAGCTAGGCACTTTACCTCAAAAATTATAGTATGAGACCATGCCCAAGTGGGCTGGTATCTTAAAGGTTATTGGCTGAAGGAGCTCCCACAGCACCTCCCCCTTTTGTTTAAATAAGAGAGTTTCAAACTCAATACAAAACTATATATACACTATGCTAAATGTTTTAATAAACATTCAATCCTAAGGAGTCTAAGTTTTGTATTGGAAATGACTTGGCTAGATCATCAGAGGATGGTAACTACTGACTATCTAAGCTTCAACCCCCCTGAAGGCCTGAGAAGGAAGATAATATTACTTGAGTAGGCAGGAGGTGCAATCAAGCAGCGTCCAAAATGTCCAGTAGATGACAGAGACTGCTGGCTACCTGGGCAATCACCCAAATCTCATTTGCAATGTTGAAGCAACCAACTTTGGCTAAGGCCTACAGTAACTGACAGACCTTTTCAGAGGCAGGAAAATTTTCAGAACTGTCTTACTCTGTCTTGGCAAGGTTTGACAGTCTTTTTCTTGTATGCTGCTTGTTCAGTCCAGATACTATGGACTTTGTCAGTGGTTGAGGCATGGGCAGTTCCTTGCCCAGAGGCCAGTTGTGCCAAGAAGAAAACAAACTCCAAGTGGAGTGTCTTTGGTGCTCAACACTCTCTTGGGAATAGATCAGTGCAGCCAGGAGCAATCATGTCTCACATCAACAGAATCCTAAGTTATTTAAATGCCATATTCTACGGTATAGGAGGGTCCTTCTGTATTTGGGCTGCTTTCATTGGTTAATAAAGAAACTGCCTTGGCCTTTTGATAGGGCAAAATATTAGATAGGCAGGGAAGACAGAATGGAATTCTGGGATAGGGAAGGCTCAGAGAGAGCCGCCATGAAATCACCAAAGTCAAACATGCTGAATCTTTCCCGGTAAGACCACTACCTCGTGGTGACTTACAAACTATTAGAAATGGGTTGATTCAAGATGTAGGAGTTAGCCAACAAGAGGCTAAAACTAATAGGCCAGGCAGAGTTTAAATGAATACAGTTTGTGTGTAATTATTTCTGGTATAAGTTAGCCGGGACCAAAAGCAGGCCTGCAGCTGGGAGCTGGGGAACGCAGCCCCTACAGCCCCGCTCCTCCTTATGCAACACTATGGATCTTTGAAGTGGTTGAAGATTACCTGTCTATGCAGAATACAATCTCTGTGTATCTGAAGAACCTAATTAGCCTGACTAAAAGTATAAACATGAATGACTATTTATAACATGAGGGCTGGCTCGTTGGGGTTGCTGTCCTACCCAGTACCCCACAGCCAGCAAGCCCCAAAGAAAATCACACAGAGAGTCTACATTAGGTTATTAATTGATTGGCCCATTATCTCAGGCTTCTTACTAGCTCCCATAAGTTATATTAACCCATTGTCAGCCACATAGCCAGTACCTTCTCTCAGCTGGGATGCTACATGTTGCCTTGTTGGAGATCTGCGCAGGAATCCCAGGGAAGCTTCCTGCTTCCCAATTTCTCCTGTTTTCCTTGCTCCACCTCTACTTCCTGTCTGGTTTTCCCGCCTATACTTCCTGCCTGGCCAATCAGCGTTTATTTAAAACATGATTGACAGAATTGTCCCACACCAACTATTGACCTATAATACTTAATACTTATGTAACTTAAAGATTAAGACTTCATATCAGAATATTAAACAATCTTTAAACAACTGTGCAGTAAAGGAGGACAATGACTTCAAAATGTAAACAATGTGTAAGTATCTTGATCAGAGGTAGAAATGTATAATGCAATATGATAAATATATCCTAAAATTGTATCAATATACAAAATATCTTAAACAGGGGTAGAAACATGCATGCATACAATCTGACAAAATAACTTTACATAGGTATACAAATATTGTAAACAGAAATAGGAGCATACTCAATATAATAAATATAATTTAAACTTGTATCAATATACAAAAATCTATACCAATGTAAATTGTCCATAAATAATAGCTCACAAGTATTCAGTCTATTACTATTATTATTATTAGAGCAGCACATTAATTTTTAAAGCTGTGTAATAGTCCATTGTATAAAGAACTAGTTGATACCCTTTAATCTTTCAACTCTTGATTGGCTCTTGGATTGTTTGAGTATGGTACTGTTAAAAACATTTGTAAATGTTTCCCGGTGCACAGGTATTGAGCTATATTGTGATAGCTCTTTGGTATTCAGACAGCTTCTACTAAGGAGTCAGGAGGCAGGGAGAAAGTTCTCAGGACAGGAGCTGCCATGTATTTGGTTTTTTAAAAGTAAGAGAGGGGAACTGGAAACTACTGACCCATAAACATGATGGCCTTCAGGATATATAATTCTATAGCAGAAAATCAGATGGGATCTGCAGTTAAGGGGATTGGCAAAGGATGCAGTGTATGATGGCTCACACCTGAAATCCTAGCACTTAGGAGGCTAAGGCAGGAGACTTTCCTGAGTTCTCAACCATTCTGGGCTACAAAATGAGACTCAGTCTCTGAAAACCACACCAAAATAAAATGACTTAAAAAATAATGTACCTATGACTTATTATAATAAGCCATGACAAACAGTGTTCAAGTCTTCTGGTGGATGTCAGCTCTGGCAGATCTAGAGAGCCCTGTTAGTCTGTCTGCCTTGAGTATTCCCTGAGGTCCTATGTAGTGCCCAGGTTGGGGTGACTCCCAGCGGCTTTGATTTGTTTTTCCCCATGTCTGCTTTTCTAAGGCAGAGATAACCTAACAAAGTGCTCCACGGCCTCTGTCCACCAAGAAGTTTATTGGATGGATTGTCTAAAACAACAGTATCAGGAACACAGGAGTGACAGTAGGGGAAGACACATCAGAGTAGTGTTAGAATCTCCAGTGGCGATTAATTAGCAGACAAAGATCCACACAGATTTCTGCTTGATCCTTGACTTGCTTGATCCTTTTGAGGACTCACAGATGGGTTTGCTTGCTTAAATATTTACTGTAACAACTTCAAAAGATCTAATTCATCCACCGAACAGTTTATATCCTGAAACGTGGTACTTTCTAGCATAGGCAAAAAGTCACCTAAATTTTTTCATTCCCAAAAGAAATCCTACACCCGTTAGCAGTTATTCCTCTTCCTCTGAGCCCAACCTCAGTGGTTCTAGAAAGCCACCTATCAACTTTCAGCAGGTAGATTTGCTCATTTGAATATTTCACATAAGTGTGATTGTACAATGTGATCTTTCTGAGACTGTTTTTTTCCACTATCATGTTTGCAAGATTTGTATCTATTGTAGCATGGGCCAGTGTATCCCCTTTCTGTTGATAATATTGCATTCTGTGGACACAGTGTCTTATTTATCCATTCATTAGTTGGCAGACCTTTGAGTTATTTCATTTTAAATTTTATTTTATTGTTCACTACCCTCAACTAGGTGTGTTTTTCATTTCTTTATGAAATATTTCCATTCATTTCATGCCTTTTAAGTAATCCCTTAAAACTGGGATTGCTGGACCAAATGGTAATTATTTCTTAATCTTTTGAGGAGCTTATCTGTTCAATATTTTAATGAGTCGTTTGACTAAAGGCAAAATGGCAGTGATTGTGTTTGTGGGTGGTGTTGTAAAACTGCAAGCAATCATTACTGTGATTGTGTCACCACTCGACATGGTAACCATGAGCCTGACTGCAGAGTACCCAGCGTGCTTAGACTTCCTTTAGATGAGCTGGACACTACACACTGGATTTCTAAGTCTTAGTATGAAAAAGGGTGTACATATCTAGATCCTCCTATCTCAGGCTCCTGAATGTTGAGATTGTAGACATGTGCTATCATACATGGTGCACACTTCTACATGTGATTTCCTGTCACTCACTCTGTGGGATGTCATGCCTTTTTCTAGCCTAAGTGGGCATCTGCACTCACACACATAAATAAAAATAAAAAAACTAAGATATAAAAAATAAAATAGAATCTATGTATGTATATGCACACGTGTGCATGCATGTGGGGGGCCACAAGTATGTTTAGGTGAACATGGAGGCCAGAGGTGTTATTCCTCAGTCTCTCTCTATCTTTTTAGTTTTGGTTCTGAGATATGGTCTGGCACTCACTCAGTAGTCTAGGATTACTGGCCAGTGATCACTAGGGTTTGCCTAGATTTTCTTCCACATGAATGGGATTACAAACACAGCCTATCAACCTAGCCTTTTTATATGGGTTCTGGGGATTGAACTCAGGTGGTTGCTGACCTATTTCCCGAACCTCGTTAAAATCTTTCCTAATGGAGTTTAGAGAATTTGAAATTACATTTTTGCCAGATATTCTATTTGGTCAAGCCATGCTCTTCTGTTTCTCTCACAACCTCTTCCATCTTTAAACATCAGATGGATACTAGCCAAGTATGGAATCAGTGAGGCCTATGCAGGAAATCAGTTTCCTCTTAGGTCTAACTGCAGGCAAGTTATTTAACACCGCGAAGTTGTTAATCAATAGCTGAATGATTGATAATAATAATTACCTTATCTGAAGGGCTCATGAGATGGTATGTAAAGATCTTCAGTGAGGGCAGGCCTAGGCAGAACTGCATAAATGTCAGCTCTCTTCTTGCCTTTTCCTCCTTCCATCTGGTAAGTGGTAGGCAGTTAGCTACCTGGTGGCGCAGTATACATGCCTCATGTGACTTGTGGTGCATTATTTTAATAAGGAACCACATGGTATTATGTGCAATAGGATGACTTGAGCAGCTGAGTGTGTCAAGTAGGCTAAACCTCATGAATAACATATAAATAGACAATCCCAGCTCTCCCACCATCAGGGCAGAAGCCAACTTACCTCTTGGTGATACCATGCATTTCCAGTCTTACATTAACTCTGAGTTGTTTGCAGTTACCCCACTTAGGGATGTAAGGAGATAGAGACTGTTCACATGTGTTTTAGAATGGAGCATTCAAACCATGCAGAATGAACTAGATGTAGAAAGCCAAGTGGGAACTTCTCAAGGGCTTTCCAGAACTCCTCATTCCCTTTCCAGAATTCCCTGGAACTTCCTGTTTCTGTTTGAACTCAAAGCATCATATGAAGCTCACTTTCTCCGAGCATTCTGGATCTTGCCTTGACCCAGGACTGTACTCTTTAGATCAGACACATTCATCAGGGACCATCATCACCTTCTGCACTTCTGGGGCATGGTATCATTTCCCTCCAACAGGGTTTGTTATAGATCCTACCTTCTTCTCATCTGATATTTGTATATTTGTCTCTTTTTCCAGAATCAGCAACTGCCCCCTTTTGCATTGAAGTAAAACAAATAAGAGAACATAACGGGCTGTACCCGGAACAACAAAGCACTAAAGACGAGCCCGAGCCTCGGGGGTTCCTACGGGCCGGGGCGGGAGTTCTATGGAGATTGGGGAGCGGGCCCGCCTCATCTTCATCCTTGTCCTCCAGCTTTTCCTCCGCGTCCGACGCAACCAGCAGCAGCGCTGCCGCCGCGTCCTCCGCCCCGTCTTCCCACGGATGTGATCTTCGTGGTGAAAACTAAGTCTTTAAACTACCCCAATGGATGCAGACAGTGATGTTGCATTGGACATTTTGATTACAAA
>JAQHUG010000087.1:3093404-3113401 GCA_028555095.1 Dicrostonyx torquatus | reverse complement strand
CTTCCTGGGCAGTCCTCTATAAGCAAAGCTGGGAAGGAGTGCGTGAGTCTCATGTCACCTGGGTTTCTACAAGTACTGTAAAAAGTTTTTATATAAATAAAAACTGAATATATACAGACAAAAAAAACCCCATAATGTCTCAGTTGGTTTTTAGTGTATAATTTAGTGTGATGGATTCCATTCATAGTGTGCCTCTATCCCCATTCATCGCTCTTTGAGAGATCATCCAAGTTGTACCATGCATCTGGATTTACTGTCCCATCATTTGCACACTGCTCATTCCTCTGTTGATATGTGGCTGCTTCTATGCTTAACCATTATGAATGGTGCTGTTGTAAGTATGGATATCCTTATTATAGTTTTGGCAGCAGACTGAACATTAACGAGAAGCAGGTAGAATGGAATTGATAATTGAAGGAAAAGTTGCCTTTGGAAAATAGAAATTTCAACATACTGGGGATGCTAGCAGCTCTTTTCTTGCTGTAGATTCGTGTGAAGATGGATGTGTAAAATTGGGTTTTTGTTGCTTAGACACTAGTCATTGTTTTCTATGTACTTCTTCCTGGTATGATTAATATCTATATACAACATGCTTAGTAGCCTTGCACTTAAATCTGTGGTTCTGAAGAGAGGGCTCAGGGGGTATAGTAGTCTGGAAGGTTGAAAGGAACAAAAGTAATGGGGTGTATATATGAACAGGTGCTGCCCCCATTTAATATGTGTCCCTTATAGGAAGGCCCAACTCTTGCTTTTGTGGACTCTTGATGCAGTCATGTTTACAGCTGAGATTAACCATCACGGTACATAAGGACATTTGCTGTACAAAAAGGAAGCCCCGAGCTCAGGTCCTAACACCCACACAACATGATTGGTGTGACACAGACACACTTGTAAGAGTTGTGAGAGACAGGAAGCCTGGGGCTTGCAGGCTTATGATAGCAAGCTTAGCTCCAGGTTCAGTGAGAGGCTCTTCTTCAAGGGAATAAGATGGGGAATGATAGAACAGGACTCCCGACATCCTCTACTGGCTTCTTTGTGTTACAGGCATGTGCATACATCACATACACACACACACACACACACACACGCATGCACACACACACACACGCACGCACACACACACACACACACTGAAAAACTGCCTTTAGGTTCTATACAAATATAGAGTGTGGTCAGAGGTAACAGAATGGGTACTTCCTTGAGTCCACCTGTCAATCTTGTTTCCATTTGCTTGGTTAAAGATTAAGCATTTTCAGCCTTGTGTGAACTTGGCATCCTCACAATTCCTGCTCAAAGTTGCGAGTCCTTAGACTTTTACTATACCATCTAGTGAAGTAGCTAAAGACTTCCTTCCAGCTGTCACCAAACATGATAAAGGGTCATTTGCTAACAGAGTTTCTTTGTTCCTGATTAAGCACCCATTGAACAGGAAGGCATCTTTTGCTGTTCTAGGAGAGTAGACCACTGGAAATGTGGTGAAACACTTACAGGTTCTTTGCCCCAAGGGTGAAGGAGGATATGACTTGTATTGACAAAGTTCTGTTGCTTGAGGAATTCTTCAGTGTCTGAGAACGTCTAGTCCAAAAGTAAACAGTACTACTTTACTAGGATCAACAAAAGGAATGCTGTGTGGCTCCTAATCTATAAAGTCTTTCCCATTTCTATTTTAGAAAGAAATACCTTGAGCCGGGCAGTGGTGGCACATGCCTTTAATCCCAGCACTCGGGAGGCAGAAGCAGGCGGATCTCTGTGAGTTCAAGACCAGCCTGGTCTACAAGAGCTAGTTCCAGCGCAGGCTCCAAAGCCACAGAGAAACCCTGTCTTGAAAAAAAAAAAAAGAAAGAAATACCTTCTTTTCATTGAACTTATTCCCAATTGCCAGCTTCCTATTTCTAATATTTATAGAAAGGATCAGCTGTTCCGACTTTTTGGAACCTGATTCATGCTGTTCCTCATGCAGGAGAGAGAGGCCATAGAAAACACAAAGGGTGAATGAGTGTGTTTTGAACTGTGGTGACTCTCACCTTCCGGAGGACAATGCAGATGACTAGACATGGGTAGGTCTGCACAAAATTCAGTATCGTCTACTTGCTATTCTTAAAATTAAGCTGTTTGGGAGCTAGAGATGACTCAGCAGTTAAGAGTTGGTCTTCTAGAGGCCCTGGGTTCAGTTTCAAGCACCCACATGGCAGCTAACAGCTGTCTTTAGCTCCAGTTCCAGGAGATTCATCCTCCTCTGGATGCTGGAGGTGATGGAGGTATGTGTTCATCCTGGGCTGGTGACTTTGTCCTCTTCTGGCTGCTTTAGTTACTTGTGCTTTGCTGTGACTAAACACACCCTACAGAAAAACTTAATGGAAGGGATGCTTGTTTTGACTCATGACTTCAGGAACTGTCCATTCATCATGATGCAGAAGTTGCAGGAGCTGGATGGTTTCATCTGTGACGGTTGGAATATGTGGGCAACTTGTTCACATCTTGATAGATCAGGAAGCAAAGATCTTGACTGGATAGAGTCAGCCATAAGATACCTCAAGGACCCATCCCATTGACCTACGACCACTATTGAAGTACTGTTTTCTAAACATTGAATAGCTTCTCAAAAGATTATAAACTAATATGGGATCAAAACATGAGCCTTAAGGGGACATTTCAGATTCGCTTTGTAGCAGTCCACTTCTGCCCCTAGAGGCTTATGACCATCTCCAATGCAAATTGCTTTTGAGTCCCACTTGAAGAAACCCCAGAGTCATACTCATTCTGACATTGCTAAAAAGTCCAAAGTTTCTTTGGAGAATTAAAGCAAACTTATTGTTGTGAGACCTTGTGAAATAAAAAAAGAAATTATGTAACTCCAATACACACTGGGAAAGAGTACATGTTCCCATTCTAAAAGGGAGGGATGGGTTGTGGCAAGGAAGGGGCAAATCAGAGGAAAAACCAAGCTCAGCAGTGTAAATAATGCTATCACTTGATGTCCAGAATTTGGACACTGGTCACATGAAATGAATTCTGACAGGCTTTGGCAGACCTGCTCCAAGTGCCTTGCAATTTGCAGCACAAATGTCTCTCTCTTGGGCTGTCTCTCAGAGATGCCCCATGTTTCAATTTTTCCAAAACCTTTGGATTTTCAAGGCAGTGTAGGCTTTACCCTCACAGCTTCACTTTCTCAGGCTCTTTTTACAGGAAATCTAACTCTGATATTCATTGCCTCACAGTGGTGGCTTTTCCCCATTGGAGCCTTGTCCCCAACATCCATCCAGAGGATTTTGAATTCTGATTGCCACAAAACAAAGCAAATAAAAATAAGAAACAAAACATCATTATGTGGATGATGCCACGTTCTGCAGACAGACAGGAATAGCCAGTCCCCCTTGGACCAGGCAGCAGTGGCCTGTGGGTGCCTGTGAAGTTGAACTGGAGAAAACACTTCCCTTGGTAGCAGGATGCCTGTCTGGCGGGGACACTCTCTTTCCAAATACAATTCTCTAGAAAGTGTTTTCCACATTATATCCTGAAACTCTGGTTAGAGAGGTCTAGCCCTCTAGTACTTTTTTAATTATCCCAATACAAAGCCTTGATTTCTCTTCAATGGCACCAATCTCTCCAATTGCTCTTGACCACACTGTCCTTGTTCATAACTTTAAATGCACTCCCATCCCTTTCCTTATCAAACTGTGCATTTTCCAGACTTCTCAATCTGTGATTTGCTCTGGTTCACAGTAAATCTGCTAAAAGCAGTAAGCAAGGGCTGGAGAGAGAGTGCAGTAGTTAAGAGTGCTTGGTCCACTTTGGTTTTCAGAACCCAGGTTGAACTGTTTACAATCGCTTATAGCTCTAGTTCCAGAACTGACACTTGCTTCTGGTCTGAGTGGGCACCTACATGTATAACACACACACACACACACACACACACACACACACGCATGCACGCATGCACGCAAACACACACACACACATTAAAAGCTGTAACCATGTTACAGTTCCAAATTTTTTACTATCATAAAATTTCCTCTCCCAAACAGATTAGCCTTTATTTTAAAATTTGTCTTCATTTGAGTTTTCAGGATTGGGGAAGAATATAGGCAGATTCATTGTCAGGTGTATCCTGGATGGCCTGTGACCCAATTTGTGTCTCAAACCTCACAAATGCAGACTTTACTGCCCATATTTCTATGAATCTCCCCCTGCCTCTGCCAAATGTCTACCAGAGTAGACCCTTGAAGATCCACTTACAGTGTCCTCCAGTGATTTCAGTTTCTGGCACGGGCTTTTAGTATCCGTTACTCTCATGTTCCTGCGAGCACACACATTGGAAAGAACAACTTACGGGGGAAATGGTTAATTTGGTTGGTAGTTTCAGGGAGCATCTACCATCATGGTGGGGAAGGCATGGTGGGCAGTGCTGTTGGTGGCACTGGCTGCTGGTCTTGAGTTTGGATCAGGAAGTGTATGGAAGTATCCAGGGATGCCAGACTCAAAGGACCCACCGCCGACGATCTCTCTTCTCATCCAGACCCAACTTTCTAGAGGTTCTTCAACCTCCTACAGCTTCAAAGTGGGGAGAAGGGGCATTGATGTTTCTAACCACAGTACATATATTGATTGTTAACTAGATTATGGATTCCTAATCAGAAATTTAATCATTTAATTAGAAAATTATTTCTGTTTACTCTTCAAATATAATATAAAAAACTGAGAGGAATTTAAAGAGTAGTTAGTTCTTAATCTACTTCCTTAGGTAATGACTATGCTGTTTTCTTCTTTTGAGACAGCTATACTCTGCAACTCAGGCTGGCCGGGAACTCATTTTGTAGCCCAGGTTGGCCTTGACCTTGTAGTGATCCCCCTACCTGGGTTCCCTAGGTGCTAAGATTACAAGTGTGTGTTTGGCTTTCTCTTGCCTTTTTGATCTGGCTTCTCTCCTATGGTCTAGCATTCTTCCAAGATTTGTCTTTCAGCCTTCTCAGAGCTGTTCACACTTTCAGAGACAATGCAACTGTCTCCAGTATGTTACGGCATACCGGAACTTAAGCCCTGAAAACATGCTGAACCTGAGGGTAGAGCGGGGACTGGTGGGGACGAAAAGCAGGTGTGTGAGAGGAAGCTGAACGGATGCAAAGTGTGTATGCAAATGCCAGAGTCAAGCCCACTTAGCTGCTAATTAAAGAGAAAAATGTCTGAAGTGTAACTTTAAATATATAAAATTTGGGGAGCTATATGTCTCTCTGTAGATGATGAAGTGGTTGAAGCAAAGATTTCTAATCAATTGATGATTAGGGATTAGATGATAATTGATATCTAGAACAGTACATTGAAACTGAAAAGTATTATTTCATTGTAGCCATTACCAAGCACTGAGGAAATTTATTTAAATTGCTGCTTCATTCTCTGAGTTGAGTAAATTAACAATTCTTAACATTATTTTTATAAATTTCTCATCTGTTGTCCATAATAATGCAGAGCAAGTATTGTTCTTTTTATGCTTCATAAATGCTGTGTTGTTTATACATGAGATTTGAAGCGGTATAAAATTCAGTGAACATATTAAGTGAGAAATGAGAAATATTATTTAATGATCAAGTAGGAGTAAGTATTTATTAAAATTAGATTCTTTATACCAAAGCAACATACAGCAAAACAAAATACAGACATGTCAAGAGATTTTAAAAGGAAAAATTATTCTGGAGAATTGTATCTATTTCAAAGTTTGACAAATGAAGAAGATAAAAATAAGAAAGGTTTTGAGACTATATTAAACACCTTCAGAATTGTGTGTCTATAACTTTGAGTTTTACAGAAAATGTATTATCACTTGTGATTCAGGTTTCCAAAAACTCAGCCATGTAACAAGCACAAAAATGCCCCACATCAGTTCCCCAAAGTGGAAGCCTTAAAGGCTGGATTCCTCGCTGATCGTTCAGTAAAACTGGAATCAATATGCTGTGTATATGCTGAACTGGAGGAAGTTCTGAATCTCCCGGTGGGGCTTTCTTCGGTATGATATTTTACTGGCAGAGAGTGATAAGTGGCATAGGTCCCACATTAATTTAGGTCTTTGGCTCATAGGAACAGTAAATGGCACAAGGTCACGGAGAAATTAAAACTTTTCTGCAGAATTTGGCTTCCTTAGCGTACAGGGCCTGCTGTCAATCCTTGAGGCTACTCCCAACAGTTCAGAAAACCCTGCTAAGGAATGAATTTTGGATGTAAGCAGCTGAGGAGCCAGGGTGAGTTGTAAACGATTTTTTTTTTTGAGCTTTAAGGAAACAGGACCAGGATGAC
This sequence comes from Dicrostonyx torquatus, assembly GCA_028555095.1. Taxonomy (NCBI): domain Eukaryota; kingdom Metazoa; phylum Chordata; class Mammalia; order Rodentia; family Cricetidae; genus Dicrostonyx; species Dicrostonyx torquatus. The sequence goes on along the minus strand of JAQHUG010000087.1, from coordinate 3,107,116 downwards.
AATGTGGTTTTCCAAGCCCTGATAAGATCTTCTGCCCAGCCTAGAGCTGCTCTCTGGGGCCCTAGACTCTGAATCAGCAGAAAGCGGAAACCAAGGCTTCCTTCCCTGTTGGACCAGGTTCCACAGAACACAACTGTCTGGAAGCTGTCAACTCAACCTCCATGTCCGGTTCTTATTCAATTCCCTCAATACTGAGCTCAACCAAAGGCCTCTTTTCCATTTTAATATGTCCCCCCCCCACAAGGACTTTTTCTTCATTTCTGAAAAGCAAAGCAGCATCTACTATGTTTGTTTAGCCTATTCTGTTAAGACCATCAATACAAACGTTAATTTTTAAGATGTACTTCATATGGTGGCAAGTATGGCTTGGGTTGGGATGGGTAGCAATTGTCTTTGGCCAATGAAAACTGTAGCACAATTAATAAAAACCCAGAGACAGATATTGGGGTTAAAAGTGAAGGTCAGAAAAGCAAAACAGTCATCCACTGGATCTTACCTCTACCTCGGTCTGAAATGGTGATCCTGCCTCCAGGAATTCTCAGAAAGAGACTGTGTGTGAGAGCTGTCTCCTCCCGTCTTATATTCTTTTCTGAGCTGGCGTTAAAGGTGTGTGCCACTACCGCCTGGTTTTTATGGCAACTAGTGTGGATACTGGGACTAAAGGTGTGTGTCACCACTGCCTGCTCTGTAAGGCTGACCTGTGAGGCTACTTTGCTCTCTGATATTTGGGCAAGCTTTATTTATGAAAATACAAATAAAATATCAGTTCAGAAAGCTTTTCATTTTAGACAGGATTTCTCTGAGATGGCTTTGCTGAAGTAGAATAAGAGAGCTTTATTCATTCAGCAAGGCTCGGTCGAAAGGACACACAAGAATGGAACGGTGGAGGGGTCCAGGGCCATCTCTCTCTGGTTCTGATGACTAAGCATTCCTGATCTCCCTGTGTGAAATTAGATCAGTGAAGAAAATGAACATGAGGAGGAGGCAAAGGCTGAGGGCGAGTCACCACTGGTAAAGCATCAAGCTTCTGGAACATGCCACGCCGCAAGCCGTCTAAAACATGCCCTGAACCAAGGAAAGGAAAGTGTCTCAGAAGAGTAGGAAACGTCAGGCCTAGAAACCTTCTTCTCTAGAGGTTTAGACACAGTGTTCTACAACAGATCCATGTTGGCAGAGCAAGCAGGAGTTATGAGGACAAGAAACCCAAATTAATCATTACTGTCTTGTGATGGTCTCAGTTACCCATCCCTCCATCCCTTTGAACCTTCTTCCTTTTACTGACTGCCCCTTCCACTGGACCTTCTTATCTGGGGGGACTGTTCCTTGTGGGCCACAGAAGCAGGAGCTAGCAGACCTTTGATGGCCCTGATCCTAAACTTTACTTGTGGAGTGGACCAAAAGGCAATGCTGGCATGGTCAGGTCAAGCATGTCGGGGACAGAAAAAGGTACTGTTCTAGGCCACTGAGGCCTCACAAAAGGAGAACTGGGCCTGGTCTCAACTGCCTTCATCTCAGAAGGAAGCAAGGTTTATCTATATGCTAATAAGGAAGAAATCTGGCTTTGAAGTTCAGAAAATAGAGCGGATTGCTGGAGAGTGAAATGTGGCCATAAAGCAGAATCCCTGTTTTTACTTCCTCTGTGTTTGCCTAGACCATAAAAGGAACAGCAGAGTGCATTGTCTGCTCTGTAGGGATTGAAAGTGGAGGTGTGTGCACACGTGAGCATTTGGCAATATACTCAAAGTTATTTATTTTTTTGAGACAGGGTCTTACTGTGTAGCCCAGGCTGGCCTCATCCCAAACTTGTGATTCCACCTGCCGGCTGCTGAGAGTTTGTGTGTGCACTACACTTACTTCAGAAGGTTATCTGCATATCTAAAGTAGCAGGCATGTCAGCATTTATCAAACGTTGCGATACGTAATTTGATTTTTAGTGAAAGCTAAAGAAAGTGAGAACAAAGTATTCCAGTGAAACGGAAAGAAAGGAGGAAGCGGAGTTTATTTGCCAAGTTGATATAACTAACGACGGTGTTGTCTTCCTTTATGCGGTAACTTTTATTGTCACCCTACACTGCGGTTAAAGCCTTCAGCCAAGTTTCCATTAAGCTGACTGGTCACGGATGATGCAGCTGATCTCTCAGGAGACTGAGCTGGCTGGATGAGGAGGAAGGGAAGTTTGACTCTCAGGGTGGTCTCATGCGGCCTCACAGGTGATAAGGCAGTTAGCATCACACAAGGCAGGAAGTCCATCAGAACTTTTACTCAGCAAGAGCTTTGGGCAAGCCTCTGACAAGAGCAACCACTTGAGGGCTAGAGAAGTGACAGTTTGGTGGTTGAGAGTGTGGATTGCTCTTCCTAGGGACTTGAGTTTGAGTCTCAGTACACATGCTGGGTGGCTCACAACTTCCTGAAGGCCAGCTTCATGGGGATCTGATGCCTCTTGTCTCTTCAGATATCTACACTCACATGCCCAGACCACCTCCACGTACACATCATTAAAAAGAATTAAAAAAATAAATCTTAAAAAGAGCAAAGAATAACCATTCAAAATGCTAGTATGGTACTCACTGAGACTCATGCTTGACTTTGCGGCCATGATGATCAAATCAGTTGGCTTCACTCAAGCAACAAGGGCGTTCATGTAGCCAACTTATGGGCAAAGGAGAATTTTCCTCAAGCTGTTTAAGTTATTTTCACTAAATCCTCATTAATTAGTTAAGTGCTGGGACCACAAGGTTAGGGACTGAGAATTATAGATGTCAGTACTTGAAAGGAACTCCCAAGACTTTGGTAGAACAAATCCATCATCCCACAGCATGCCAATCAACGTGAGAGGCAAATGTTGCTTCTGGTACCTATAGGAAACTATTCGGCAAAATCTCATCAGCTGGAAGACAGCCTTGTGGTAGAACTTCCCTTTCTCCTACCCACACGGGCAGAGCACGGGCGCTGTGCCGTCTCTTCCTGTTGTTTTATCACACAGTCATTCAGTTTGTGTCCCTTTATGTCAAATTTAGACAGGAGCTCTCATGTAGCTCATTTTTCAATCATGATTTTTAAACAGGATTTCTTAGGACCCAGAAAGAGGCTGCTTAGTCTTTCTGAGCACCACAAGCCAGGAAACAGTGAGCTAGAAGGGTGGAGTGTGGTTCGCTAATATTCATGATGGTTTTTTAAAAGGTGTTATTTAGTAATTATTTGAAAAGATTTTATTTCAAAGATACTAAAGGGATTTTAAATACAGGAGGTAAACTTGTGTTTGTTGCTGAGTTTTAAATGTGTTAAAAAAAATAAGCCAAGTTGAGGGAGAAGCAGACAGATGAATAGGGAGGAACAAAGAGGAGAGAAAGTATAAGATGCTGGTAAAAGATTCTAGATCAGAGCTGCACATACGCTGACTATAATGCTATTTTAAATTTTCTGCACATTTGAGTGTTTTATAATACGTGAAATTTTAAGGAAACATAGTATTTGCAGCAAAGGATAGGGGACACAACGTGTAGTAGGTTTAGTGTAGTTGGATAGTGAGTTAGTAAGGTGTAAAGGTAGACTAAGAGTTCTTCCTGTAAACAATCAAGGAATGAAACAGAAAACAGCAACCTTGAAGCATATAAATATAAAGAAAGATAAAAGGAAGTGTAAAATGGAGAACAGAATACATTTCAAAGGAAGGGAGATAGCAAGTAAAAAAAGGAGGAAAATTTGAAGAACCAGGAAGATGTGTAGGGTGCAGATGATACTTACCCTGCCCCTTGTCTGGGAGAGAAATGTGGATTTCCTCTTTGTTCTGTGCAATTCAAACTTTCTGCTGTGCTCCGGGCTTCTCTGGTGCTCTTGGCTGCCTGTCTCTCACGCAGTTGCTGTTCTCTGCTTCTCCCACACACGTTGACTCCTAAGCTGCCCAGTCTGCTTCTCACCCTTCACTCCCCCTTTCTGCTCATCCTACAAATGTCTCTTTCCAAAATATCAGTTACTCTTCCATCCCTATTAGACTTTGGCAGGCAGTCAGGGACATTTTCCTTATTTTCTTCGATGATTCCTTTTCTGTCCAATGCTCTTTCTCCAGCCTCCGATTCATAGAGATCTGTCTGCCTCTGTCTCCACAGTGCTGGGATCAAAGGTGTGCATCATGGTGCCTGGCTTCTCAATGTTCTCAGTATCTCCACTGACAGCCTTTATGTGGGCAGATCAATTTGATCTGTCATTGCTTTCACTAATGATACTGTGTGCTGTGTGAAGGGACAGAATGGGAGTGGGGAGGGCTTGCTAGAGTGCCCTGTGGGATTCCCCATGGTGAACTAAGGCTAGTGCCTGAACAATTGCTCATGTAACCCTGTCCTGAGGGTTCTTCTCAGTTTCTGGTATTCAGGAGGTGGGAGTAGCTTATGGTGTGTGCACTTCTAGGACTTAATCATTCTGTGCACTATGGGTTCAGTTGTGTAACATCAAATCTGTGGGTTCAGGTCCTCCAAATACTTCAGTACATAACATTTGGAGCTTGAACTTTGAAAATATAACTAACTTGTTAAGAAGAAGTCATATAGTGGGTCCCCGCCCAAGATGACTGATTTCTTATAAAAGAACTCCATGTGGAGAGACAGATGCGCCCATAGGAAGAAAGTCAGCAGAGGGTGAAGACAGAGAATAGCGTGATGTGTATGAAATGACCAGAGAGTCCTAGAATAAATCCCTCACAGCCTGTCACTTAATTTGGGACTTCTTATATGCAGACATTTGAGACAATAAGTGTGTGGTGAGGCCACCCAGACTATGGTGTCTCCTACAGAAGCAGAGCTCAGACATCAGGTTTCCCTCTGGGACTGGCTCTTCCACATCTACAGCATCCAGTCATCGTTCACAGTTGGGGCCCGGTCTTTCCCACTGTGTGTGATGATCTACAAAGCATGGGTCTCTCCCTGTTCCCCTTCTGTGATGCTCTACTCTGAGACAGCCTCACCGTGCTCCTGAATGTGTTACTTAGGTCAGAGGGCTCAGAACTGGGATGTTTGCTTGGGGAGAAATCTCTGCAAATCCCAGGCCTGGGGAATCACATCTTTTGAGCTCCCGCTCATTCTATATGCTTTAGTTTTTGCTTTTTTCAGGGTCCTTACTCTCGTAACTTTTAGTCCAAACTCCATGGTTTGGAAACTCTCCTTTCCATCTCTTTTATTCTTCTCCATCATTACTGAGTTATATCCCATAGTTACAGCACAGTTAGCCTTATTATTTCAGTCTGATTTCCATCCTGAAATTTCCCCAGTATTCCATTTGAGTTTTAAAAGTTTAGCCTCCATCCAATGTCACTCCTTTTGATTCACAATTTGTGGGATTAACAAAGGCACAGTCATGGATCCGTCACCCTTGTACCACAGCAAACAGTATCATCCCCCAAAGAAATCCCCTTCATTCTTTCTTTGTACTTAACCATTTCCCTTCTCACACACCCTGGAAGTGATCTCAGTGTTTACACTGTTCTGTTTTGGTAAATTTAAAGTTTTAGGAGCAGATAATTTCTTCATAATACCAGTTTGAAGGATCCATCTCTGTTTCATTTGAAATGGGCTTTTCTTACTGTATTATTGTGGTTGCCATCAACAAAGGCCTGACAAGAAACACTTAGGGAAGGAAAGGTACAATTTGAAGGCAGTTGGTAATATCATGTCCAGCAGGGCAGGGACAGAAAGTGGGGCCACCTTTAGTGGTGCACTTCCTCCCGCAAGGCTCCCCTTCCTCAGGGTGCTATGCCCTTCCAAGACAGCCACAGTCCCAGGGACCAAGAGATAAATGTAAGACTCCGAGGAGAAAGCTTCAGAGTCCAACCAAATGCATACCTTTTGGGGCTGTCTTGATGTTTCCTGTGAGTTTCAGAAATGCAATCAAGTCAACACAACTGTTATCGTGTGTACATAGTGAAGGAAAGCCTTGTGGTAACTGCCAGGGTTTGAATCATAGGAACCATTCCCAGATGGAGCTCCTGAGAGGTGGTAGGACCTTTACCAGGTGAGGTCTAATGTGAGGTTGTAGCCTTTAGGGGACACTCTTGAAGGAGTCGGTGGGGCTCAGTCCCTCCTCTTCCTCTCTTACTTTGAAGCTATGAGATGAATGGCTTTACTCCCATGAGCACAGTTTTTTTTTTTTTTGTAATGTGACAACATAAAACTTGAAAAACTACAAGCCAAAGCAAACCCCCCCTATAAAGTGATTATCTCAAGATATTTGTCGCAGTAATGGAAATTGACATTTATATTTGCATTTTTCAGATAATCTCAGACAAGGAATTGATTTGAGAGCCGGGGATTTATGGTGAAATTGGTAACAGGTATCTTCAGATTTCCAGTCCGACTGGGAGTTTAGAGAACCTGAATCAAAATACTTATGAAAGACATCTTTATTAAGCACCGGGTTTAGTGTGGATTATTTCAGTCTTTTTCATTGAAGAAATAATCATATTCCTTCCACAGGACTTAGAGACATAAAAATGATTAAAACCCAGTCAAAGTGCAACACCAGGGATGTGTTGGGCAGATCTGCAGAAACCCAGTGCCAGGTCCTAAGTGCAGAAGTCGACACCGCTTAGACATCTCCTTACATTTATTACTCCTGCAGTTGGTTTCATCTGGGACAGACAGAGATTGCTTCTGGGGCAAATGGCAGTCTACAAGGCCATGTGCCAGCTTTACCTTATCCTAAGAGTTGACAAACTTTTCTGGAAAAATGAGCTAATGAGTCTTTGGAGCCTGCAGTGTGTTTGTCAGACAAGCTTCATTCTTTTCTTTTCACAAGCATGAAAGAGTGTAAAGATAATTCCTAGTTGATGGGCCCCACAAAGACGGGCCACAGTCTGGAGCTGGTTAGGATGTACAGTGTGCACTGTAAAGCATTGTATGGTGCTCCTTAAATCTCAGAAATCCCTCCAAAGGCAGTATCTCAGACAGAACTATGGTTCAAAGCCAATCCTCAGAGGATGCGGGTTTTGTAACTGTTCTCTCTGGCTGCACTTTTGTGGGAGGCTTGTTTGTATGTGCTCTCACTGTGTGGCTTACACTGGGGCAGCCTGTGGGTAAATGTACTTCCCCACACTAATGGCAGGTTTGGCCACATGGTCTGCCTCTGTGATACGTGAGTGGGGATGTGGTGTACTTCTTCCTGGAAGACGCTGATGAGCCAGTGTGTGTGGCTGAGCCATCCCAAAGTTCTCTCACTAACTGGAACTGCCATCACATGTATCCACCATTTCATGGCTCTTCTGTTGTGTGAAATTATGACATTTCATGGTTCTGTCAGTTAGCTCTATGCCATTGTGTGCCTTTGTCATTATGTAGATATGCTATTGGGTGGACTTGTCATTGTGTGAGTCTGCCATTGTGTAAACGAGTCCTTTGTGCCATTATATGGGTCTGCCATGGCCTGGATGTATCATTGTGTGGGTAGAACATTGCATGGGTTTGCCGTTCCACAGGCATGGCATTGTATGGATATGCTATTGCTTTCTCCTTCCTCAAGATCAACCTTACTCAGAAGGGCTTGATCTCAGAGTGAAGACAGTCAGAGCAGAGTAACTGCCAGTTCTTAGTTCGTTTGTGAAGTAGGCAAGAATTAAGTCTTTGTTCGTACAGTCTCTCATTGTTAGTGTTCTATTGTTGTGAAGAAACACCATGACCATGGCAACTCTTTCTTTAAGCTTTATTCATTTTGATGTATATTGGTGTCTTGCCTACATGTTTGTCTATGTGAGGGTGTTGGATCCCCTGTAACTGGAGTTAGAGACAATTATAAGCTGCCATATGGGTGCTGGGAATTGAACCTGGGTCTACAAGACTAGCCAGCACTCTTAAGTGCTGAGCCATCTCTCCAGCCCTTAAGACAACTCTTATTGAGAAAGCATTTAGTTGGGACTTGCTTACAGCTTCAGAGGGTCAGTTCATTATCATGGCAGGGAGCATGGTGGTATGCAGATGTATTGCTGGGGAAGTAGCTAATGGTTCTATCTCTGGATCCATAGGCAGCAGGAAGAGAGAGACTCTGTGCTTGGAATAGGAGTTTTGAAAACTCAAAGACTTTTTCCAGTGACACACATCTCACTACCAAGACCATACCTCCTAATCCTTTCCAATAGTGCCATTCCTGGTGACCAAGTGTCCGAATCTATGCGAGTATGGCAGTATGTTTCTTTGGGACTGAACGGCTGTGGGGCCAGACAGGACAGAAACTTCTGTCTACACAGAGGCCAAGAGAATTTTTATTGTTGTGATGACATAATCTAAAAAAGTGGTCCAGAGCACTGGTATCTGTGTACCCATTGAAACTTTCTCAGTCCAGACTCATACAGCAGAACTAAGCAGTTGTGTGTCAGAACTGTAGAGTTCATTTAGAAACCATGAGAAAACTTAAAGTATGTATAATTATAAAGTTGGTGTATTTAAAAGAAGTAGTAAATCTTGCCATACTAGCCTGGGGTCCCAAGGGAGGGAACAGCATGCATGTCAACAATATGTGGTTAGGGCAGCCAACTTACAGAAAATAATTAACTCCACAAAATAAACCTTGTAAACATAGTTCATATTTATGAATAAGTCTGGTCGTCTCAAAGGGAGTGTCACTATTTGAAAGGATAAGGTGGTGAGGTCTTGTTGGAGTAGGTGTGGCCTTGTTGGAAGAAGTATGTCATTAGGGTGGGGCTTCAGTTTCAAAAGCTCAAGCCAGACTCAGTGTCTTTCTCTTTCTGCTTCCTGCAGATCTGTATGTAGAACTCTAAGCTACCATGTCTGCCTGAGTCTACCATGCTCCCCATGAGATAATGGACTAGCCCTGTGAAACTGTAAGCAAGCTCCAATTAAATGGTTTCTTTTATCAGAGTTGCCATGGTTACATTGTCTCTTCACAGCAATAGAATCCTTATTAAGACAATAAAGTGCAGCTAAAAACAAAATAGCACTACTGTAGCTATTTCTAAATAATGCCTTATTAATAATGAATCTGGTTTTAGTCACCGAGACAAATGGTGAGGTCCATCTGCAGTGCCAAGCCCTGGTGAGATGCTCACAGACCCTTGGGGGCTAACAGATTAATGTGACTTCCAGAGTGAAGATCTGCATCTTTGGATTCCAGGGTCAGCTTAGGTAGCTGTTCTTATCGGTTAATGAATACACAAAATTAACTTTTAGTTTTTGTTTTGGTAGGATCTGGGGGATGGACACAAGGCCTTGTGTATGCTAAGTAAGCACCATACCACTGAGCTCTGACCCCAGCCTTACAAAATGCACAGTTGGTGTTGAGTCTACTTTTGGACCAAACATGTTTATGGATAATAATGGCCGGCAGTCACAGAACATTTTAACTGTGCCAGGAAACATGAGAAATACTATACACAGTTTAAGATCAAGGTTTCTTTATCCCTGGAAAATTCTGTAAAACATGTACAGGTGGCCCAGAGTCTAGATGCACATCCAGAAATTGACCAATTCTAGAGGAAAAAAATGTTCTGAAAAAAAAAGTTGCATTGTATTGAATATGTACAACTGTTGTTATGGTTACTGCCTGAGCAATGTAGCACAACCATTCCTGTAGCATGCCCATTGCTTTGGGTACTTTCAGTCACCCATTTAAAGTATCAGAAGGATAGTGAAGTCCATGCGCAGGTATTGTTCTACATTATGAGAGACACCTGAACATCTCATATTTTGTGTGTGGTGGTGGAGCCAATCCTCCAGGAATATCAAGGTAGCTTGTACCATTTGCCAGACTCCAGATTAAACTGTTTCTATTCAGGCCACATTCACCTGCAGTAATTTCCTTATTCTGTAAAAAGAATAGCAAGCCTTAGCTCAGTGGTTCTCAGCCTTCCTAATGCTGTGTCCCTTTAAGACAGTTCCCCATGCTGTGGTGACCCCCAATCATAAAATCATTTTCTTTGCTACTTATAACTGTGATTTTTTTCTATGGTGATGGATCATAATGTAAATATCTGTATTTTCTGATGATCTTAGGCGATCCCTTTGAAAGGGTCATTTGACCCCTAAAAGGGTTGTGACCCACAAGTTGAGAACCACTGCCTTAGGGAAGCTGAATCTTTAAGCCCCTATCAGACTCCCGAGGTGCCTGAATTCCAGGAGAATGGAAGGTGTCATTTTTACTTCTGTTTCTAAGGAAGTTTTTAGACCTTAAGTTGCCAGACTCCTGGACATCAGAGGGCTACCAGTGGCAATGCATCTCCTGTATTCACCCCATCCCTTGTATAGCGGGTACAGCAAAGCTATACGTATCCTCCCGTCCTCCCCCACATTCTTCCTGACAATGTAAGATGCCCCCTCCTCATGCCTTGCCTCCCATAGGGCAATCAGAGCCAGTATGACTACATGAAACCTCCACCTTCCTCTGAGACCCATAAGAGAGCCCCTCTGTCTCATGGGTGTGAACTCTTATAGGCCCCACCATGCTGCTATCTGTCTATGGAGTCAGTGCCTAAACTTTCCTAAGACCTCTTATTATGCTGCTATCTGTCTGTCCATGAATTTACAACTCTCCTAATGAATCTTTTACTCAAAAAAAAAAAAAAAAACAAACACATGTCGATGTCCCCCATGAACAATAAACCCTCAACCTTTCACTACTGTTATCCTTAATTGAAGGATTCTAGGTCTTAAAGAAACAAGAAACAATACCCAAAGCCACACAGATAGTCAATGGCAGAGCCAAGACTTGTGTTCAATGTTATCTGATATCCCCACCCTCTAGCCTGCATACCACTGTCTTTTCTCTAGTTCTCTCTCTTTCTCTGTTGCTGATGGAAATCTAAGGACCCTGTAAAAGTCCATGCAGAACACATCTGTGACAACCCTTTGGAATCATTGTGCATTGTGTAAGGTTTTAAGGTAAACACCTTTATAACCCCAGATTGTCCGAGGGATAATTATAAACCACACAGGAGGCAGGGCTCAAGTAATGGAACCATGGCATTGATTAAGTGACGACATCCAAGGAGAAGCAGGAGCACGTGTCTAAACACAAACTGCACTGGCAACAGGTGGCTGGTCAGAGTCCTCAGATCTAACCCCAGAGTGAGTACTTAGCACGGCATCTCATATTTTCTAGGGTAAGCATAATATGTGGCCTGAAAACTGGTCTCTGGAGAGCAGTTCTTTGGACTCCAATGTCTGATTTATTGGAGCAAGTGTCTAACAATTCAGGCTGACTTTAAAAATGGAAACTTGTCAGGAGGCAGAGGCTCCCTTGGGGACCTGAAACTGGTTTTTGTCCTCTTTCCCTATAGGAGCAGAGCAAGGAGCTTTGTGTTTAAATCACATGGGTGGAGACACCAGCACACAGAGCTAAGACTCGCCAGTAGAAGGTGAGAAGGAGATGCAGTGGGCAGTGTGTCTGCTGCTCTACTCAGAAGAGCTGGGATGTGCCTCTTTGGGGTGTTGTTGTTAGAATTCAACATGTGTTGTCCACTAGCAAGACTCCCAAAGCTCTAGTTGACCTGGGCTCTGCTTTATTATATTCGAGTTTGACTGCATGTGATTTTTATTATAGGCCCTAGACTAGAACTAAGGGATAGTATTGGTTATTTTCTTGCTGTACCCACAGTACCCAACAGGGACAACATAAGCCAGAAAGAACTTGCGTTAGCTCATAGTTTCTGTCCATTGTGGGGTGAAAGCGTCATAGGGGCACCTAGTTCGTGTCAGCTTGGGTATATAGGTGAGGGGTTCACATTATGGCAGAAGAGAAAGCAGAGATGAGACAAGAAATGAGCAGGGAGAATGTTTCCAGAACAGTCTGGTCCTCCAGTATATTCTGCAGATAACGTTCCCAGGATCTTACAGATTCCCAGAATAGTCTCGGCAGCTGTAACAAACATTCAAAACTGGAGCCCGAGGAAGAAATCTCAGACATGAAATTTACCATGGGAGATGAGTATAAATACCATGACATTGAAGATCAGAGTGAAGGAGGAGATTCAGGAAAGGAAGGCAGGGTGGGTATGGGTGGTGGGATGGGGAAGGAGGAGAAGCAGGAACAAGCTAAGGAGTTCAGATTCACTCTCCCAGCTGTGAATGTCTTTGGGATTTGGATGGGAATTGCCCTGAATCTGTAGGCTGCTTTGAGTAGCATGGCCTTTTCTTTTTTTAAAAAAATTTATTTATTTATTATGTATACAATATTCTGTCTGTGTTTGCCTGCAGGCCAGAAGAGGGCACCAGACCTCATTACAGATGGTTGTGAGCCACCATGTGGTTGCTGGGAATTGAACTCAGGATCTTTGGAAGAGCAGGCAATGCTCTTAACCTCTGAGCCATCTCTCCAGCCCCCTAGCATGGCCTTTTCTACATTAGTTCTGATCCATGAATATGGGAAGTCCATTCTTTTTGGGGTGGTCTAGTCGATTTCTTTCTTCAGTAGAGGTCTTTCATGTTCTTGCTTATGGTTAGTCTTAGGTATTTGCGAATGGGGTTTTATTTGTTTGTTTTCTAATTGCTTTCTTGGCAAGTTCATTTTTTGTTATTTGGAAAAACTACTCATTACCGTATGCTGATTTTATGTTCTGTCACCCTTGTGAGAGTGTTTGTCTGATTTAAGACTTTCTGGTAGAGTCTTTAGGGTCTTTTTTAGTATGGTATAGTATAAGATCATTTCTTCTAAAATTAAAATACTTGGGCTTCTTGTTTTGACATTTCCCCATTTATGTCTTTCTTGACTTGACTTGACTTCAGCACTGTATTGAATAAGAGTCTGAAGAGTAGATTCCTTGTCTTACTTCTGATTTTAGAGAAAATGTTTTTAATTTTTCTATTTAGTATAGGTTGAATGTAGGTTTGTTATATACAGCTTTGTTTGCAATGAATTATGGTTCTTCTGTTCCTAGGTTCTTCAGGCTTTTATTGTGAAAGAATATTGAATTTTGTAACAGGCCGTTTTCTGCACCTATTGAGATGATCACATGTTTTTTGACTTGGATCTATTTATGTGTTTCTTATATCTAACAATCTACATATGTTGAGTCATCTTTGTATCTCTGGTGCAAAATCAACTTGATCATGGTATGTTTAATGGGCTGTTTGAATAAAGTTTGCATGTATTTTATTATTGGAAGATTTCTGTCTGTTTTTATTAAAAAATTGGTTTGTAATTTCTTTTTGGTTTTTCGAGGCAGAGCTTCTCTGTGTAAGAGCTCTGGCTGTCCTGGAACTCACCTCGTAGACCAGGCTGGCTCGGACTCAGAGACCCACCTGTCTCTGCCTTCTGGGTGCAGGCATTGCCATCAGCTTGTAGTTTTTGAGTATGGGTGTGGTTGTGTCTATGAGTGTGTTTTTTGAGTGTGTGTGGTTGTGTCTGTGTGTATTTTTTGAGCTTGTGGGTGTACTTGAGTGTTGGTGTAGGAGGGTTCTTCTGTATTTCTGTGCTTTCATTGGTTAAATAAAGAAACTGCCTTGGCCATTTGATAGGGCAGCCCTTAGATGGGTAGAGTAGTAGACAGAACGGAAGGCTGTGAGAGAGAAGGCACTAAGCAGATGCCATGATGCTCCTACCTGAGATGGACGTAGGTTAGACTCATGCCTATAAGCCATGACACATGGTGATACACAGATACCTAAATATGGGTTAAAGCAGGATGTAAGAGTTAGCTGTTAAGAGGCTAGAGATAATGGGCAGGCAGTAATTTAAATGAATACAGAGTGTGTATAGTTATTTCAAATGAAAGCTAGCCCAGC
>JAQHUG010000087.1:3079401-3091490 GCA_028555095.1 Dicrostonyx torquatus | reverse complement strand
AGTAAGCCACAACACATGGTGATACACAGGTTTCTAAATATGGGTTAAAGCAGGATTTAAGAGTTAGCTATTAAGAGGCTAGAGATAATGGGCTAGGCAGTAATTTAAATGAATACAGTTTATGTGTAGTTATTTCAAATGTAAGCTAGCCCAGTGGCCAGAAGCCATGGCGAGACACAGCCCTCTCCTCCTCATACAACAGAGTATGTGTGTATTTTTTGAGCGTGTGTGTGTTTGTGTCTATGTGTGTTTTTTGAGTGTGTATGGTTGCATCTCTCTGTGTTTTTTGAGTGTATGTGTGTATTTTTGAGCATTGTGACTATGTTGTGCACACATGCACTCCTACCATGACACCCAAGTGGAGGCAGGAGCCTCTTCTCCCATTCTGCCATGTGGCTCCTGGGACACCAACTAAAACCATCAGGCATGGTGGTCAGCACCTTCAGTCCCTGAGTTATCTCGCGGGCCCCCTTACTCAGGTTTGATGTCATGAAATACTGACTTTATAGAAAGAGTTTGGTGACATTCCTTCCCTTCCACTTTAAAAATAGTGTGAGGAACAGTGATGTTATTTCTTTAAACTCTGGTAGAATTAGTAGGAAATCACTTCTGTCTTGGACTTTCCTTTGTTGAAAAACTTTGTATCATTGCTTCAATTTCCTTTTTTTCCCTATATGTAAAATGTTTCTATTCTCTTGACTTAATTTTGGTGGCCATAGTTTATAATTCCTTTTAGATTTCCACCCTTTTGAAATGTAGGTCATCAAAGTAGTATATGTATGTATTATATATACTGTATAATATGCTATATATTATACTAGTTTTATCTCATTTGGATCATCTTTTGGTTAGGTCATCTAAGAGTTAGCTCTCCTTATTTATCTTTTTAAAGGAGCTGATGCTTTTACTGATTCTTCACATCGTTCATTCTTCACTTATTCGTTTCTGCTTTGATCTTTATTAGTCTTTTCTACCTATTGACTTAGGCTTTGACTTGTTATTCTTTTTTCCTAAGATATTGGGATGAATCATTAAAGTATTTGAGATCTCTGACTTAAAAAACATTTTCATTAATTCTTTGAGATTCATACATCCTTGCAATTCATTTTGATCATATTTTCCCCTATCTCCTCTCCTTTCCCTATCTTCACAGATCCACTTACTGATTTTAACACCTCCAAACTTCATATTCTCACAAAATATAACATAACATAATATATTGCCAAGTCCAGTATTTGCTTTGCATTATTCCTATGTGCCCTTCCACAGGACCTTGGTTGAGGTACCAAGAGTCATATCCTTAAGAAAACTTACTCTCCATCCCCTCAGAAACCATGATCTGTTCAGTAAGTGGAAGGAGCTTGTGAGCCTCTTTCTGATATGTTGGCAATAATATTTTAAGGTTCATTACTTTTGTTTATATTTCATTTGCTTAATTCTGTAAAGCTGTTATTTTGCCGGTCTAGAACACCTGGTGGTCTAATAAAGCTCTTAATGACCAACAGCGAGACAGGAGAAAGGATATGCAGGAGAAAAATAGAAGTAGGAAACTGGGTATTCTGAGAAGGAGGAGGACAACAGGGGCCAGCCACCCAGCTACACAGCAATCCATGGAGTAAGAGTAAGTAAGATTTAAAGTAAAAGAATGGGAAAAACACAGAGGCCAAAGGGCAGATGGGATAAAATAAGGTAAGAAAATGGGCAAGAAACAAGTGAAGCCAAGGCCTGACATTTCTGTATAAGAATAAGCTTCCATGTGTGATTCATTTGTGAGCTTGGTGGCGGGCCCCTAAAAGAGTCCAAAGAGCATAACAACATATTATTACAAGACTGATCTATTCTGAAATTCTCATTGACTTGGCCCTGTGCAGATCCGGATGGTCTACTGATGAGTGTGGATAACAACATCACCTACTACTATTGTATTTGGAACTATCTATCTTTTTATGCCCAACAGTGCTTGTTTTATAAAAATCAAGGGCATATTTATTTGCTATTGTAATATTTTCTTGGTGGATTGTTCCCTTTAGTAATTTATAGTGGAATTCTTTATCTCTGTGACTAATTTTGGCTTAAAAAATCTATTTGCGTATTTAATTATAACTACTTCTCCTTGTCTTTTTACAACTAAATCCTTGGCAAATAAGCTACTACCCCTTCACTTTCAGTCTCCTGTGTCTTGGGAAGTGAGGTGTTGTTTACACCTTTAGTTGTTGCTTAGATTCTACTTCTAACCTATGAATTCTTCTCTAAGGGTTGTCTCTTGACCATGTTCTCAAAGTTCTTGAATGTTGTAGTCATGCTTGGTTTGGGTTTTCTTGTTTGTTTTGTTTGTTTTCTTCATTGATATTCAGCTCAGTATTCTCTTTATTTCGTCTTCTCTCCCTGATAGTCTTTCTGTTGCTTGATCTGGGTTATTGTTGATATTGATGCTTCCCATTGTGTTTTTTGTTCAATTAATCGAGTTTTTAGAATCCCTAATATTTCTGTTTAATTCTTTTCCAGTGAGGTGTGTTTCTTCTAGACAGCAGATAGTTCTTTCTCTTTTTCTTTTTCTTAAAATTTTAATAGTCAGCCAGGTAGTGGTGACATTCACCTTTAATCCCAGTACTCAGTAAGCAGAGGCAGAAAAATCTCTGAGTTCAAGGCCAGCGTGGTCTACAGAGTGAGTTCCAGGACAGCCAAGGCTACAAGGAGAAACCCTGTCTCAAAAAAGTAAAATAAAACAAACTGTAGGAGGATCTGTCTTTATTTCTGTGCTTTGATTGGTTAAATAAAAAAGCTGCCTGGGCCATTTGATAGGGCAGGACTTAGATAGGCGGGGAAAAGAGAAAAGGACGCTGGGAAGAAGACTGGGTCAGAGCCAGTAGCCATGAGGCTCCCGCGGCAGATGGATGTATCTTAGAACAGTCCGGTAAGATCACCACCTTGTGGTGACATACAGACTTTTATAATGGGTTAGTTTAGATGTGAGAGCTAGCCAAGAAAAGGCTAGAGATAATGGGCAAGGCAGTATTTAAATTAATACAGTTCTCATGTGGTTATTTCGGGCATAAACAAGCAACCAGCGGCTGAGTGGGCCAGCGGCTGGGGCTTGGGGGAGTTGGGTGCCGGGAATACCACCCACTCTCTCCCCTATTTACAACAACAAACAAACAACCCAATTAGTTTGCAGCTTTTAACCGGAAAATCAAGAGCATTTACCATGAGAGTTTTTATTTAGAGTGATGTGTTGGCTAATCTTGGCCATCAGCTTCCAGTCTCCTTTGGTCCCAGATTTCTGGGGCCTGTGCCTTATATGCAAGAGTCCTTTACTAACATCTTCTTTAATATCTTCCTTCAACCATGAGGAAATTCTAAATAGATGTGGTTGATACATCTGAGCTATTGTGAAAACTAAAAAGCTTCTTCCCCTTTGGTAGAATATTGCGAGAATAATGTGCCCGTTGGCTGGTTTAGTCCAAACAAGCTGCTCCACTGTAGTTTCCCAGGCTGAAGATGAGGCTGGCTAGAGAAACGCCGCATATCTGTCTATTGCCTCTGCTCTCAAATTAGTTGCATTTGTAGAATGAAGCTTTCAGCACCCTTTGTGATCATGGTGATGCTTACAGAAGATTAGAGGTGACCTCCTCCTCCTCCTCCTCCTCCTCCTCCTCTTCTTCCTCTCTCTCTCTCTCTCTCTCTCTCTCTCTCTCTCTCTCTCTCTCTCTCTCACGTTGCTTGTCAGTCATTTGCTTGCAGTGTGCATGGCACACATATGTGGGCTGCAAGCAGCACCGGAGCACTCTGCCCTCCGTACCCCACATGGAATGCTATTTTTTCTGTCATGAAAGGGCAGCCATGCATGATTGCTGGCTCATTTGAGAGCCAACATAAACCTCAGATGGATCCTCCACCTCTTTTGAACTCCAGCTCCTCTGCTGACTCCCTTCCTGGGGAAATTCCTTGGGATTAGTATTTCAAACCTGGTAAGCAGGCCGGACAGCAGAGGAAGAATCTCAGCCTGGAGGAGTCTCCTATTTTGAAAGGCAAATGCACCTGAAATACAAGCCTGGAGGTGCCTGTCATTCACTGCTGCAGCTGGGAAAATGACTGCTTCAGCTCCTTGGGGGTGCGGGGGTGGGGTGGAAGAGCCTTGGAGGCAGAAAGGAGTAGAGAAGAAACCCTCTGTGTGATTGACAGGTAAACCACACCCAGCAGTGGGCCAGAGTATCTAGTCATGCAAGCTAATAAGTGTGTGTGTGTTTGCATACGTGTGCGCGCGCGTGCATGCGTGCAAGCATGCACAGGAGAGGCTTATCATTTTTAAGATAAGTTGGTCACCAGCAGTTCCCAGCCATCCTCCTGTTTCCATCACCCCTGCCCAATTGTGGAGTCGCAGACATATGCATGACCCCCACTGACTTTTTTTTTTGGTAATGCAAAATTCACAAATTTATTGGTGATCTATATCTTTTTTTTTCCTCTCATATTCTTTTATTTTTCATTCAAAGATTTACACTTCCTCCCCTTGTCCCAGGCCCTCCTGCTCCCCCACTACCCCTTCTCCATTCCCCTGCTTCCTTAAAAGGGGGCAGGGTATCTGCCCTGTGGGAAGCCCAAGGCCCTCCCCCTCCATCCCGGCCTAAATGGTGTGCATCCAACTGAGACAGTGTGCCTGATCTAATGGGAGCTCATCAAATCCAGCTGGACCAGGACTGAATGAGCATATGACCAAACCGGAATCTCTGAATGTGGTTGCCAATGGGGGCTGACTGAGAAGCCAATGATAATGGCACTGGGACCTATCTCTTCTGCATGTATTGGCTTTTTGGAAAACTAGTCTATAATGACCCCACTGACTTTTTACGTGGGTCTAGGGAGCCAAGCTCAGGTCCTTATACTTGGTGAGGCCTTGCTGCAGATCCTCACGTCTCTATGCTGGGAGTGATGGTACTATCCTCAGGGAGTCATTCAAGGAAAAGCCCCAGCAGAAGAGCTGCCCAGAAGGCCTTTCTACAGTGCAGATAGTTTGTTTCTGTGCTGAGCCAACTGGCAGCTGCTAGCCACAGCTGACTAGGTAAGGACTTCAAATATAGCTAGTGCGGCCCAGGAGCGCACATTTTAGTTCCATTTGCCTCAGACAATCTTCACTTTGTTGAATCGCCCATGCATAGTGGCTAAGACCTTGACTGTGTCTGGTTCAAAGGCATCAAGTGGTCCAGGCAGCATGCCCTGCTGCCCAAGAAATCTGGCTCTTTCCTGCCCAGTGATGGAGCACACCTATGCTTACTCTCTGTGTTGAAGAAAAAACTACTTGAGATGCATTTGTGTTTCAGTCTCCGTAACCCGGTCACCCACTTGCCTAGGGAGTCAGTGGGAAAGTTCTGTGCAGATCTCTCTCCCACCCACCACTGCTCTCTCCGTGTGTCAAACCCAGCTTCCTAAACAGCTGGACATGGAGGCTTCTCCCCAGCCTGTCCATGGGATTTATTGCTGGGAATGCATCTGAGCTTATTTCTGAATTCAGGTCTCCAAGGCTTGCTTCCTTTCCTTGTTTGTTTTAGCAAGTTTAATTAATCTGTTTTATCCTTTCTTTTACCTCAGGGTCTATAAATTTAAACTGTGATCACACACCCAGAAGAAACGATCTGCTTTCACAGGGCTCCTGCTAGGCTCACTGCTCTCATTAGGATCTCCTGCCTGTTGACCTGACCTGACACTCCCATCATTCCGGAGTCTTACCGTGCTCAGCCAGTGACAGATGGAAACTAAAAAAAAGGAGGAGGAGGAGCAGGGGGAGCAGGGGGATGGAGGGGCAAGAGGGATCAGGGGTAGCAGGGGGAGCAGAGGGTAACAAGGGAGCAGAGGGAGCAGGTGGAGACAGGAAGCAGGGGGAGCAGGGGGAGTAGGTGGAGAAGGGGAGCAGAGGGAGCAGGGGAGAGGGGGAGCAAAGGGGAGCAGGGGAGCAAGGAGAGTAGAGGAGCAGGGAAGCAAGGGAGCAGGGGGAGCAGAGGAGCAGGGGAGCAGAGGGGACAGGGGAGAGGGGGAGCAGAGGGAGAGGGGGACAGGGGGACAGGGGGAGGAGGAGGATCAGGGGGAGAAGCAACAGCAGCAAAAGGTCACTCACTAGTTCTGTTGCTGCTTGTTGAAGGTGAGAGAACTGTGGATGAAAATGCCGTGCCCAAGGTGGCACAGCACTGGAACCAGCCCAACTCTCAAATACAAGCTTTCTTACATGATACTGTGCACTCAAGGATGCTAGATTCTGAGTTTTTAGTGGAGATGCTATTTAATTTCCTATTTCTGGGGATTCCCTCTTTTTCTGTACCATTGTTTTAGATTACAAGAAGACCTGTATTAGTGCATTAGTCTGTTGCAAAAAAAAATCTAACAGTATTTTACAAAAGAAGGCTGCCTGCTTAACTCAGAGTTTTAAAGGGTGAAGTTGATTCCTAGCTTTTGCTTCTTGACCATGTTCCGTGTTCTCAGTACCTCGTATATGGCCCATGGAACCCTGTTCCTCTTTAGGAGTCATGTGACACTTAGCATCTGGGGTATGTTCTAAGAAATACTTTACTATAGAATTTCATCATTTTGTGACCATCACAATGTCTGATTTTTCAACCCAGGTAGCTAGAAACTTCTCTATAGCTAGTACAGACCCTTCTGCTAGCTTCACTACCTTCAGCAAATCAGATTCATTGACAGCTCCCACCACATGGTTCCTGATCTTCTAGATCATAACTGTGGTAGAAAGGGGCAGGCATGACTAAGTAGCCATAACCACCCCTGAGTTCCATCTTTATCACTTCTCATCACTGTTAGTTCACTGCCAGGTCAGTCACTCAACATGGGCCTCTTACTGGCAACATGAATGTTGAGGTCTTGAGTGTTTAGGAGCCACAATAAGCAAAATAATGTGAGATTAAGTTCAGCACAAAAGGTTATGCAGTTCTGAGGCATGGTAGACATGAGGTCATGGAGGCTGCTGAAAGGGTAACATGGCAGGCAGACTTTTAGAAAAGTTCTTGTGGGTAGAAGGGGTGCACACTACCAAACTGATAGCACAGGACGATAAGCACAGAAGTCAGAAGGAGCCAAATTGCTGTTGTCAGGCGTTGTGCTGGCATACTGGTGCGTTGTATGGTTTTATATGGGCAGCACGGTTGCCCTGTAAGTACGTTCACTAGTGATGCACTGTACCGTGGCAGCTGTGAGTCTCTAGGTGACAAGAAGCTTTGGACTTCTCTATGGTCTTATGAAACTACCATCATAGAATGATTTGTTACTGACAGAAGCATCTCTGCCATAACATAGCAGGTTATTGCCATCAGACAGATGAAGAGATTCCTGTAAGGAGAAACTGGGTGTCTTGTCCCAGGAGACACAGCTAGTGGGGTGCAGAGTCAGAGGCAATATCCAAGGAGCCCCACAACTGCTCTTGAGAGCCTTTTCAGCAGCCCTAGGGAACTAGTGTCTCTTCCTTTCCACCTCCTTCTCAAAGCAGGGCAGTTCTAGGCCAGGAATACAGCCTGGTCGGTGGAAAGAAGAGAAGAAACAGGATGGAGGGCTATTCTGGGTTAGACCTGGGATATTTTAGATTTTTAGCCTAAAATCGGAAAGTTCCGTCTTTGTTTCTTCCAGATCTTCCGACTATCCTTGTCATCTTCTTGATGATGAGCTGTTATTATTGTTTGAAAATAATCTTCTCATTGGCAATGAGACCTCATAGAATTGCTCATTTTGTTCCCCTTGTATCCTTCTCATAGAAACTTGAACAGCACAACAGTCATCGACAGCACGGTGTCAGTTTCTCTTCTCACAGCTGTAACATAAGAAGAAATGATGGGGGAGCGAGTGAGTGGTGTCTAGTCTGGCTGACAATTTGAGAAGAGATAGACTCCATCATGGTGGGAAGGCATAGCGGCAGGAGAGTGTGGTGGTTGGTCACACTGCATCACCAGACTGGAAGGAGAGAACGCTGTTGCTCATCCCCCCCTTTCTCCTGTTTATTCAGCCCAGGGCTCCAGCCAGTGGAATGACACCCCACAGTTAAAGTGAATTGTAAAACCATAGGACCTGCGTTAATCCAATCTAGAACTCCCTCACAAACATGACCAAGGGTTTATGTCCCAGGTGACTTTAGATCTTGTCTATTTGACAGTCATGATGATAACAAGCAGGAAAGCAAGACTCAACTCAATTCAAACATACTCCATCAAGATCTACTCAATCCAAGCACCACCATCATCAACTCAATTCAAACTTCTATCATCAGGATCTACTCAATTCAAACATTCAAACATCCACCATTAGAGTGTACCACAGGTGCTGAGATGGTCCTCTGCTGGAATCACCCTTCTCTACAGAGCTCTAGAGTACCACCAAAACACTGAGACATAGACCAAATATGGACGGCTCTCTCTGAGAGTCAGAAATCACAGAAGTACAAAATGACGTAACATGTGACGGTAAATCTAAAACCACATACAGGGAGAGTTGATTTGAGTATTGGTTTCAAACTATTTTCATCTTTTAAGAAATTATTTATTAAAAATGTTGTTTTGGACTTAGTGTGTGAATGTTTTGTTCCCATGTATGCATGTGTACGATATGTGTGCCTGGTGTCCATAGAGGTAGGAAGATGGTGTTGGATCACTGGAACTGGAGTTCTGGGTGGTTGAGAGCCACCGTGTATCCACACACCTTAGTGTGTTTCTGTAACCCATCAGGTTCAGAAAAATCCTATTTATTTTAGAGTTAATACTTGGGAGGCTGTCGATCATTTTTGATTATTATTTAGGAAAGAATCTTAATATGCTGTCCATGGAGAAACAATTATAGACTATGTGAAATGACTATCTATCCAGTTCCCAACAGGACACACCGAGGATGTATTTTATCAAAGGAAGCAATTTATGCATATTGTATGTTGTTTCAACTGTGAGACAGCCTTGGTAGCTTTCCTAGGAAGTTTATGTTTTGGCTAAAATTCTTTTCCTTAGTCAGTAACCTAGCAGGGTAGAATTCTTTATTTATTCTTTCAGGTTTAGACGTTGGAACCAGGGCTTGCCTTGCTCCTATTAAGCAAGGTCTATACTGAGTTATAGTCTCAGGCCAGAATGAATTTTTTTTTAATTAAGGGAAAAAAAACCAAGTGAGCATTTCTCAAATAATTTGATCTGCTGGGAGAGATGTGTATGGCTCCAGTTTTGCTTGGGAGTATTGTTTTCACCAAGTGCTGTATTTCATTTTGTTCTAGATGCATAGACTTTATTTATGAAGTTGATGAGTTCATGAAAACAGCCTCTCAGAAGCAAAGACAGACACACAGCTAAGTGTGAATTAAGTCACATAGCAGACTTACTGGAGATTCCTGCAGGGTTTTTAACCATGTATGTATGTTCTTTTCCTGAACAGAGGGTGTGCTGTGATCCTTGTATTCAGAAATGAAACGGTCCATTTAAAAGTAATTACAAGGAGGAGACTTTATTTGAAGCTTTGTTTAGCAGTTTTTTTTTACTTATGCTAGCTCCAAAATCCATTGAACCAAAAGAGAGATTTTCAAGTAAATTGTTTAATGCCCATTAACATGTACAATGTATTTTTTTGTAGACATTAGATCCCTTCTGAAAGACACAGGAGCAAACTTAGGCTATGAGATACTCTAACACGAGTGTGTGTTTTGTCATAGGAATCACTGTCATGAATGTCTAAATACAATGATATTGTCTGTAGACCGCATTCTCCTTATGGTTCTTTGACAATGGGAAACCAGCATCCAGGAAGAGGCTTCATATAAAGTAGAATAAAAAAGGTTTTGCTCGCTGCAACTTGTGCATTCTAAACTACACTGGTCCCATCACGTTGATTATCTTAATATATTCTTTGTGTGTGCCCACATTTATGCACATGTATATGTGGCTATGCATGCATATTGCACATGTATTCCTTTGCACATGGAAGCCAGTGTTGTTCCTCAGGAGGTATCTAACTTGTTTTGGGGGACAGGTCTCTCTCTGGAACCTGGGGCTCTACCATTGACTAAGCTGGTCATCCAGAGAGCTTCCGAGATCTACCCACCTTTTCCTTCTTAGTACAGGAATTATGTGTGTGACACCATCCACAGTTTTTTACTTGGGTGCTGGGGATTAACTCAGGTCCTTGGGCTTGCAAGCTCTGAGCTATCTCTCCAGTCTCAACACATGCTCCCGTAATTTTAATCCCTTTCTCTGTCTCTAGCATCTGAAAGGAAATCTCTATAACTCCCAGTTTTAGTGAGAAATCCACTGGGATTTGTTCTGTGGGAAGGGGATAAGTAAATCACAGTTCTTGCCCATTTAAGAGGAATGATTACCGAATGCTACCATGCTGGTGTACAGACTGGCCATTCATATGATGCAGAAGATTCTGTTCACTCTGTAGCCTTGTGCTGTGATGTGAGAGGGTGACTGGGTTAAAGGAGGGGAGCCCGGCAACAAGCTCTGTAAAGCAAAGGACAAAGGTTAAGGATGTTGCCAGGACAGGCAGGAAGGAAGTCCGCTTCCTCCTCTGGCTAGCTCAGCATTAGCCCTGAGGAATTCTGGGAATTTCCCCAAGTTTCTTGACTTCCCTGATGAAGCCCTTTGATCTCTGTATCACCACAGTTTTAGAAAAAGAGATCTCAGCCCAGTGACTCCTCACTGACAATTGGCTTCAAACATTTCATTTCTAGTTTTGATGTTTCTTCTAATGAGTGCCACAAACAAATCACTTGGCCTTTTTATGTCTGTAAGATTCAAATCAAGTGATATCTTTAAAGCTACCCCTGCTATTTACTTTTCCAGCAGCAAACACCCAAAGTCCAGTCTAAGCCTGCAGTTGATGTCAATACTCTAAAAATCAGTGTTTGCTTCTTCTCTTCTAAGTGCTTTTCAAAAAAGTACACCCCGTAATATTTCCATATTCTAGTCATTCATGGCTTAAAAGGAGCAATTCATAGAACATAGAAAGTCAATATTCTTGTTGTACTATTGCTAATGTTTGTACTAATTATCTAAAGAAGTATCTTTACATGACGTGTCTGACAATATCTCTAAAGGTGGCAACAACGAATGCTTGTAATTCCTGAACACGGGTGGACACCTGTGTCTGAAAAGTCTTGGTTTAGGGTACTAATGTAAGTATGCAGCATTGCATTTAAATGTACAATGACCTTTATGTGTGTTCCATTTCCTGTATGTGTGTATGCATGTATGTATGCATGTATACTTGATGTGAATGAACATATGCTACCGAGTGTGTGGATACCAGAGAACAGCTTTGAAGGGTAGAGGTTAGTTCCTGTCTTCTACCTTGTTGAGGCTGCACATCTCTTGTTTATGTTGCTACAATTGGTACCCCAGGCTAGCTTCTGGCTGACTCTTCTGTGTCTGATCCCCATTTCCCCTCAGAGGGCACTGGGATTACAGATGGATGCCCTATTACACTTTGCTTCAGGAGATGGAATTCAAGCTGTCAGGCTTTCATAGCTGAGGCATCTCACCAATGGAAATGAACAGGTTTTATACATTTGAAAACTATTTTTCTTGGATTAACTTTTCACCTATTAGAAAATTGCCTCAGAATTTATCCAAATCAATTGGGAAATTAAAAAACCATTTAACATTAATGTATGACATTTCATATTAGCATCATTGACTTTGATATTTAATGTGTATATCTTATATTTAATATTAAAGGTGTATCAGATGTCACAATTGTTGACATCTCATGTTTTTGGGATACTACATTCTGACTCTGCATAGATGCAGAATAAGGTTGATATCCAGGGAGAAATCTTAAGTGGGATTGGTGCAGCCACTAGACATCTCAGGCTGGGCTGATGGGGACAGCCTGGTTGGGGAATGCGGCAGAGCAGAACAAAGGTGCATGCAGGGGGCACCGGTCCCCATTTCCCTGTTTATGGTCTCACCTAGATGGTCCACACATCTTTCTAGAAGTTTAATTTCTTAATTTGTATGGTGGGCACAGGTTTCCCTAGAAGTTTGTCACCTTCAATTACACAATTTAAAGAAAATTAAACCTGAGTTTCTGTGGTCTGGAAGGATTTTTTTTCCTCTTTTTTT
>JAQHUG010000087.1:3027950-3050743 GCA_028555095.1 Dicrostonyx torquatus | reverse complement strand
AGCTGTGTTATGTGGTGTAAGGCAGTCTCTGCAGCGTTATCATACAGATGTACCCATCTCATCTAAACTACAGTTTACACACAACTGTTCCTCTACCACCAGGCTTTCCCTTGCTACCACTGTGCACACACACCCGGCTTCCCCACAAATGTGAGCATATGGCCATCAATGATGTGCTTTTGTTTCTCTATGAGTTTATTTTCAATGTGTTGTACAAATGGAGTCACATGCTTTGAGATGAACTTGCTTTTACCTATAATTCTTTTAACCTACCTAAGCTGCTCAATATTGCAATAGTTCTTTCTGTGTTATTGCTGAGTTATAGTTCATGGTATGGATTTTCCATTCACCCTCTGAAAGACATTTGGTTTGCTTCCAGTGATCGGCTGTTAGGAATAATATGTGCTGTGAACATTCTTATACAAAGCTTTCCCAAGTTAAGAAGTGCTACTGGCAGAACTCAAAGACCCACTTTTAGCTAGGGTTTCTATTACTATGGAGAGGCACCATGACCATGGCAACTGTTATAAAGTAAAACATTTAATCAGAGTGGCTTACAATTCAGAGTTTTTGTCCATTATTATAATGGTGGACCACGGTAGTGTTGAGGCAGACATGATGCTGGAGAAGTAGCTGAGAGGTCTATATCATGATCCACAACCAGTAGCAAGAGGGAGAGACCGTGGGCCTGGCTTGGGGCTTTGAAACCTCAAAGCACAACCTAGTGACACTTCCTCCAACAAGGCCACACCTACTCCAATAAGACCACACCTCCTAATAATACCACTCACTATGGGGGCCATTTTCTTTTAAACTACCACACCAAATAATGCTTTTTTGATAAAAGGATAATCAACTCAATTTCTTCAGATCGAAGCCATATTACTTAATCACACACAAGCTCCTTTAGGAGCTTTTCATGGCTATGCCCTCGTACCACTTACCCTTCTAGCTCTGACAGTTTATAATAGCAATAATTATTATTTACTGCTTGGATTAAGTTTTCATAAATGGAATAGTGACATCCAAACTTTGTCCTTGCCATTGTCCCCATTCCCAACTGGCACCTTAGGGTCGATGGTTTTCAAATAATTTCGGTGCGTTCTGACGTGGGAGCTGCTGACCACATGTAGAGGATGAGCCTGTAAGACTTGGGCATGTGTTGTCTCTGTAACATGCATACCAAGCTGGAGGTTTGACTATTAAAAAGGACATAATGACAGAAATGGTGTAATATATATCAATGTCTTTTTGTATTGGTTTTACATGACAATAATTATGATTTTTGCATACATTGTATAAAATAAAATATATTACTGAAATTATTATTGGGAGGAGCAGCAAGTTATCTCTGTAGGTAAAATCAGTTGCTGCCACACTTGGTTACTTAAATTTGATTCTAGGCACCACATGGTAGAAGGTCAACTCCTACAAGCTGTCCCATGACCTCTACACTTATGCTGTCACAGATACATACCTCCCATTAATGACTTTTAACAAAAAATCCATAATTGCTATGTCTTGCATATGCCGGACACCCCACCTGCCACTGAAATATACTCTAGTTCTGGTAAAATGAACTTATATCCACTTCTTTTTAACTTTTTAAATTATGACTGATAGAAGACACAGAATTAGTGATGTAGTTTCAATTGTTTCTACACTATGGCAATGTCCATTAAGGAAACAGAAGTCAGGGTGGCCATGCTGCTGCCTCGGCATCGTTCTGTGAGCCCTGTGTGTTTACTCCAGGCACTCCTGCCTGGCTCTACCCTTCTATCATCGTCTTAGTCTGTTTTGTGCTGTCAGAACAAAATATCCAAGACTGAGGTTTTTACCAAGGACAGAAATTATCCTCTCAGTTTTGCCATTACAAAGTCTAAAATCAAGGGGCCACAAATTAGGCCCTGTTTTCTAGCATCTAAGGTGACTGCTTGGTTGTGACATCCCCAGAAGGAAAGTGGGCGTGTCTCCTATGGCAGGAGAGCACAAGCAAAGAAATGAACTCCCACAAACCTTTTATAGTAGCGATGCTCTATCATAGAACAGGTTAGAGGGGACTCTGTTGGCAAACACCTCCATTAGGCCCCCATTTCAAGACCATCGCACAGGGAACTAATGTGTCCTTTCAACAGGTCCTTTGGACAGGGCAAAGAAACACAAAAATTACAGAAGCAGTCATGACTTGGTGTTGAACTTGTGGAGCCAGGGAGAGATTCCAGGTGTTCTCTGCATGGAATGATGCAGACACTGTTGGGTAACGGGGTCCATTTCCAGGAGTCAGGAGTGCTTTGCATTGTGTCTCTTGGATGTCTTTGTTGAATGATATTCTCTAGGACTGACTCCTTCCCTCCCTCCCTCCCTCCCTCCCTCCCTCCCTCCCTTCCTCCCTCCCTCCCTCCCTCCCTCCCTCTATTTACATTTAGAGCAGATAAGCTTCAACTATCTTCCACATACTTTCCCCCTGTAGTAAGAGGAATGGGCTGCGTCCTGCCACCCAGCTAGCTTAACCCCCAAAATAACTACTCAGAAATTGTATTAATTAAATTACTGCCTGGCCCATTATATCTAGCCTCTTCTTGGTCAACTCTCACATCTTGATCTAACCCATTTCTACCAATCTGTGTAACACCACGAGGTCGTGGCTTACCGGGAAAGATTCTAACCAGCGTCAGTCTCGGGCAGGAGCTTCATGGCGTCTGCCACACTGCCTTGTTCCCAGCATCCAGTTCTGTCTTCCCCACCTAACTCATTTCTGCCCTATCAAAAGGCCAACTCAGTTTTTTTATTCAACCAATGAAACCAATGAAAGCAACACATAGTCAGAAGGACATCCTACATTTCCCCAGATCCTTTGTCAGTCATGAAAGCATCCCTAGAAGTTATGCTTTTAAAACCATTTCAGAATGTGTATTATGTGTTATAGCCATCACTAATGGTGGCTAATATAATCAGTATTGTTTTAAATGCTATCCCAAGAAAGCCATCATTTAATTCTTTCAGCAACCCAGTGAGATAACTATTAGTCAGGTCCTATCCAGAGATGAGTACTTGGCCTGCTAAATGCTGTGTCATGGATGATACCATCCAACCCTTGCAGCAGCCCAGTGAGGTTCATATTAACAGAGAAGTACTATATAATGCCCAAGATGTCCAGGCAGCATAGGTACAAGGAAGAATTATAGTGTTTGACATCCAGCTCTTGAATTCTTGCTATTGAGCCATAATTCTGCTTGCTGCTTCGGTGTGTGGCGCCTCTATTCACACTGGCAGTTTATTCAAAGGTTTAGTGTCTATATTTTATTCTAAAACTCGTCTCTGTAAATCCCACAAAATAGAACCATTTACAAACCCTTAGAATGTGTGCCTGGGGACTATGGGTTTTCCTTCTATTCAAGTCAGGGTGTATCCCTCCCAGACGAGGATGTTTGTGTCTACATCCTCCAGGACAATAGCAAAGCATTTGCTACCTGATTCCTAAGTCTTAAAGCTTCTTCAGGCTTACATAATGGACATGATAGCTGAAAGCAAATTGTGTGTGTGTGTGTGTGTGTGTGTGTGTGTGTGTGTAATAGTTGACATCCATGACCCACAATCAGTGCAAAAGTCTTGGTACCTTAGCTACATTCTGGGTTGGTTGAATATTAGATGGAGGCAGCTGAATTGCCCTGCAAGGGACATTTTCTGTAAAGCTCCATATACATTTTTTGGTTATACTCTTTTTTGCACCCACTCAACTTAGCCCTTATAGAATAAAAGCAGCCATGGACTGTATGTGATAGAAAGGGCATGGGGATATTGCAGTAAATCTTCGCGGTCTATAATTAGCCTATTCCTGTTCTAGGATAACACTTTTCTTCTACAGTTAGAGAAAGAGGACTTGGAACTGAGCGAGCAAGCTTAAGAATGAAATTTAGACTTCCATACTCCTAGAATTTCCCTTTGTTATATTCTGCCAATCCACGTTCAATTTTCTTTTTTCATCTCTTCTAAAGATAATAAAAATCCCAAACCCTCAGAAAGGTGTAAAGAGCACTGGGCAGTGGTGGTGCACACCTTTGATCCTAACATTTGGGAAGGCAGAGGCTGGCAGATCTCTGGGAGTTTGAGGTCAGTCTGGTCCACAGATTAAGTTTTAGGTTACATGGTGAAACCCTGTCTCTAAAATTACACACACACACACACACACACACACACACACACACACACACACACAATGGGGAGAGAGAGAGAGAGAGAGAGAGAGAGAGAGAGAGAGAGAGAGAGAGAGAAGTTATTAAAGGCAAGGAAAAATCCAATAATACTGAGTCTTTTAGTGGGTCCCTCCCACTTCTTAGCCCTCTTCCTCAAGTGAGTCTTCTCCTGACTTTGCTGTCCACCATGCCTTTGTCAATCTTCATCATTTATGAGGTGTGTGCATGTCTCCTGAGACAGTGAGCGGTGCCATTTCATCTGTTTTAAAATGTGAAACTTACACTGTATCATGCTCCCTTCTTAATTCTCTTACGATGAAAAATCAAAGCAAAAATAAAATATTTTCTAGTTGAAAGAAGCAAACACTTAAATTATGATTAACAAGGAGATGGACAAGGAACAGTAGAAAGCGGATCCATTTTCACCTTATGTTGTGGTTGAGGAAGAGATTATTTATGAAAACTACTATACTGCACCACAGTATACTGTAATAGGGTTACATTAGATCTTGAGGGTGGAGTTTTCATAACGGGATTCATGCCATTATTAGAGGAGACTGACGAGAGCTCTCCTTTCTTTGTTCTTTGTCCTGTGGAGATCCTACAAGAAAACCAGGCTCCCATTTACACATCAGAAAAACCACCCTCGCGAGACTTCATATCTATCAGCCCACAGAACTGAGAGACAGAAATGTCTGCTTTGATGCCATCTGGCTTCTGGTACTTTTGTTACAGTGTCTAGGGCTGACGAAGGCAGGTGCTGTTAACAGCAATCTGCAGAGACTGAGAAGTCAACATGGCATTCTAGAGCAAACCCAGAGGTCCAGCATCGATCCCACGGCAGGTGTCACCACTCACACACAGGCACGGGCCAGGCAAGTTCCCACAGTTCTCCAAGTAAGCTCTTCACTGTAAAGTGCAGAAAATGAGGGGCAACCAACCAAGTGAGGCGGTTGTGAGCTGTGCACACAGAGCCACAAAGCTAGACACTGCTGTTAGCCCTGCTGCTGTTTAGATTGTTCCAAGGTGTGAACTCACTGACACAGTGACTTGCATGGGTGGACTGTTAGCCAAGTGAGCATTCTTCAGAGACATGGTTCTGTGGGCATAACCAAAAAGAAAACCCAGCTTGAGCCTGAGAAGCATGCATTGTCAAAGGGACTCGTTCCTTCCTGTATTCTTCCGACAAGTGTGACACTTAGCAGAAATGTCACCAGTAAGTACATTTTTTTTTGGTGGGGGGGTCTATTTCTGGTGTTAAATTGAGGTGGAGAAGCCAGAGATACAACAGGTGTTTGAAAGGATGACAGTTCCATGATAAAAGTGTCAGGGTTGGGAGATACTATCTGAGAGAAACGCAGGCTCAGGGAGGCTCAGGGAGCATCTTTAAGGAAATGAGAAGTCCCCGTGTGGACAATGTACGCCAGGTTTTCATCAGTTTGGTGAAAGATCAAATTAGTGGGTTGGGCTTGGATTACAGAGGAGGGATCTCACACTCAAAGTCAGTTTTCAGTGCAGTAGTTACAAATGGTCCCAGGAGGTGGCCCAGGGAGGAGCAGTCATCCAGAGGGACCAACGAAAGCAAAACCTATCCCATGAGGAGCCTTTCCAAGATCATTGGTGGGTTTAGTCTTTAGATCTAATTTTAGGAAGAGAATATAAGAAAGGCACAGGATTTTCTAGTTTTCAGTGTAATCGAAACCAACCAGCCTTCGTTGCTGATACCTCATTTGCTTCTCCACTCCTTGATTCAAGGGTCTTCTCCCTGCTCTGATTCCTGAGTTCTAGGACAGGCTTGAACTTCTGCTCCACTCCGCCTGCCCTGGATACTGGAGACAGACAGGCCTGTCTTCCCTTTCATTTCTGTCCCCTTGGGACTCATTCTCATATGTCGCTCAAGATGCCTGACTCCTCCCTCTGTTCTCACATTATCTAATGGACTTTGATTCTTTCATAAGCATTCCTACTAATAAGACTTTGAAGTCAGGTAATGCCCCACTTGAGTGTGTGTTCACCCACCACCACCGCCTTTACTGTTCGTAACAGCGTTCAGGTCTTCATGTTTGGTTACCCATAGCCACTTTCCCAACAAGTGAGTCTGAGGTGTATTTTCTGCCTGTGAACGTGTGTGCCACAACTTACCACTTTGGAAACATATATACATGGAAGTTCATTCTGAACTGTACCACTTTTAAATATAGCATAATATGGAATGATATGGGATGCGTGAGGACTTCCCTAGCCACCACCCACCAATTAAAACTGGCCCTTTTCTCTGTTTTGTACAACCTGTGAGCTAAGAATGGTATGTGGATTTTGAAACATTTGGAAACATTTTTAACTTTAGGGCCAAATCCTCTAATTTCTGCTAAATTTTAAATTTCTGTTAAATTTTAGCAGAAATTAGGGAAAAGGCATACAAAGGGGGAATGCCCCATCTCACTTCTGGGAAGAAATTAATATGTCTAAATGGGAAATTCCCACTTAGGGGAATTATGCAATCCTCATGCTAAGTATTTATTGCTTTTTGTAAGTGATTTTCTAAGACTCAAGTCTTAAGTATATGTGGGTGGGCTTCTGTGGTGGTTCCATTGAGAATACCCCCATAGGATCATATATTTGAATACTTAGTCCTCAATTGGCGATATTTTTTGGGGGAGATGGATTAGGGGTGTGGCTTTTTTGGGAAGACTTGTGTCACTGGGGGTGGCCTTTGAGGTTTCAAAAGTCTATGCCATTCCCAGTTAGCTATTTCTGTCTACCTCATGGTTGTTGTTTCAATATGTAAGCTCTCAGTCACTACTCGGGGGCTATGCCTGCCTGCTGCCATGTCCCTGGCCATGATCATGGACTGAAACTGTAAGCCCCCAATATACTATTTCTTCTGTAAGATGCCTTGGGCATGGTGTCTCTTCACAACAATGGAAAACTAGTTGAGACAGCATGTTTGTATGTGTGTATGTAAGTATCATGATAGAGGATATACAGACATTTCATTCTTTCCATGTGGCTCAGGGAACTGTACCATGGACCGGGGTCTGAGACACAATGGCCACACAATCTCTTCCCATATTCTACACTGTTACCTCCCACAAGCACCAATGTCTAGCGATGATAACATTTCTTTTGAACTTAAGACACATTCTCTAAAGAGCCATCGGGTTCCAGGTTCCAGGATGCAAAGGAAAGGTCCCCAGGCTGTCGGACTTTGCAGTTGAAAGAGTAAATAGAAGAACATACTCTGTAAGCCTATTTTTTGCTATCAAAAGTGTAGACTATGTGACCTAGCAACTGAATACTTGTACATAAACTACACACATAGAGTACTATTCATGTAGTTCAAAGTGGACACAACTTACTCTCTTATTCACTGATGAATGGTGGGAACAATGTGGCAAAATATTGTAACTCAACTACAAAGATGGAACGAGGCCATGATTATGTCTTCCTGTGGATGAGCTTTGAAGATAAGTTAAGGAAAACAAAACAGACATAGAAGATTATGGATTATACTATTCCATTCAAACAAAACATCCAGAAGAGGTAAATTCATGGAGACAAGAAGCAAGGCAGTTGTCAGGGACCATGGGGAGGGCAATGCAGATGATGCTTGACTGGAATCAGACTTCCTTTTGACAGAGTAAGAGGTGGTGGTTGCGCACCATTGTAGACGTAGTAATGCCTTGAAATTATTGACTTTAACATAGATAATTTTATGTTATACAAATTTTAATTTAAGAGCAATAATAAAAGAAGAGAAAAAGAGTGGGCCCAAGTCATAAGCGAGTGTTTTCAACTTGTAGTTGCTATTAATATGTGCTTATAAGGGGCCTGGAAACTTCCAGGAGTGACACACTACTTGGATTATCTCATGCAATCACTGTGTTAGCCTGCTGAAGACAACCCTATTGGTATCAGCAGCTTATAGATGGAGATGGCAAGATTTAGAGACATCAGAAGTGGTGTCCTGTGTCACACATCCTGAAAGAGGCCTGGTGAGGCAGACATAGTCTCAACTATGATCCCCAGCCCTGCTCATTCCTTAGCTTGAACTCTTGCTTTTTCACCTGCTGCTGTCTCCCAGTGATCTTCCCCAGACATCCTCTCTTCTCAACCTGCCTTGTGCACCTGGATGTCAAAGACTGTAGGAAGGGTAGGCGTCTCTTTCTCCTGCTGGCCCCAGGCTTTCTGTTCATAGAGCAGTCTGCGTTCTGTGTCTTCAGAAGCAGCCATCTTGTCAGCTGCCTCTGCTCTTGCTTTGTTTGGGCGTGCTCTCCACTCCATACCCACCTTCTCATAGCTGTCACAGAGAAGCTCTGTTGGTTGATTATTTATTTACTTATTTATGGACTTATATTCTACTTGTCATCCTCGCTGACTACACACTGATAGCCCCTGGCTATTTATTTGTCCCTCATCTACCTGACAAACTCCTCAGTTTTGTCTTCCTTTAATCCAGAAATCCTTACAATGATGCTCTATCCTCTATCTCCTAAATTCTTCTCTTCTGCTGCTTTCTAAAGATTTCCCAGTGAGGCCTTCATTCAAGCCTGCACCCTAAGTTTCCCCATTCAAGTCTCTAAGAACTTCCCAGCCCTGATGACCTGATGCCATGGTTTACACTCAGTTCTTCCTTCACCTCACCCGTCAGCAGCAATTCACACCATGTTTCCTAGTGCATAAGACATGGGCAATATCTGTTTTCTTTGTCTTCCTTCTTTCTCAACCTCTGTTGCCACCGGCCTTTGTGACCTGCTAGGTTGTTCCCCCACTCCAGAGTGTACCCTTGAATTTCTCCTCTTTCTTATCCTACTTCCTTACTGATGTAATTTTTAGAATTACTGAATACTAAGAAATTGACTGATCTCAGTTCTAGCTTCATGTTTTCAAGCATGGTGAATTTGTTAATAGAGTTAAAGTCAAGTGCAATGTTTGTTTGAACCACAGCTTTTAAACATCTGAATGCTGCTTGTTTAAGAGCAACTTGATGGTTTGGCAGATTGTACAAATGGTCACAAATTCTGTCTGTCCTGTAACCATGCCCTTGTAGTGTGACAGTGAGGATGGAGGTGGAATTCATGAGTATTCAACCCTATATGGGACATCTGTATTAACCTCCTCCCAGCCACCAAGGCTCAGGGGATGTTGCAGAAATGGGGCAGAAAGGATGTAAGAGCCAGAGGATGTGGAGGAGTTCAGCGAAGAGTTATCTTCTGGACATGAAATGGCTATCACATTCCTCAACACTCAGCAGCTGCAGTTACCTGCATAAGACTGAGCCAGTTGAAATTCATGCATAGACAGTGATGGGGGTGTCCAGTTTCCACTCCATACTGAGGCACCATGGGTAGTGGGTAGCTGCTGGGAGAGAGAATATTATTCTTTACTAAGGATATAGCCACTAGTATTTTCCCATGTTCCCTTGGATGGCCTCATACCCAAGCTCTATGGGCAGTGCTAGTTGAACTTAATAGGTTATCCCCCACCCTAACAACAGCAAAAGACAAGTTGGGAGGGAGACATATTGAGGGAGGTAAAGTAGAAGCAGGAGAAAGGAAAAGAGTGTGGCTATGATTGCATTTTATATACACATATGAAATTCTCAAGAATAAAGATAAATTATAATTGAAAAATAAAGGTGGGAGTGAATGGGGGTGGGGGGGAAGTAGAGGAAGGAGGAGGAGGGGAAGGAGAAGTGGGATTGGTATGTAAAATAAGATTGTTTTAAAAGTAAAAAAATGCTAAAAAAGAAAAAAGATAGCTAAACTATAAATAAATAAATAGATAAATAAATAAATAAATAAATAAATAAATAAATAAATAGAGATGGTGTCTACTCTAGATCTCCTGACAACCTGGGGTTTATGTTAATAATAAGCCTAATGCTGAAGAGATTTCAATTTCTGATATCCCTTTCTCTCTCTTTTTGCTCCTTCCCCACTCAGCTCTACTCACCTGGACATCTACAGGATGAGATGCCAAGTGGAAGACCGCTTTACTGGGTAGTCAGTTACCCTCCAACAGTCTGAATGAACTGTGGGGAACCAATCAACACTGAGAAGTCATCTACTGACCACATCACCAGCAGCTGAACATATATGCACAAGTAATGCCCAAGTAACTGAATTACGCACCAGAAGAACCACACAGTTGAGACCAACCCACTTATTGACTCCCGCAATTGTGAGCTAAATGAAGAATTATCATTTGATGCTTTGTGCATTGAGATAAACAACAGAAGTACTGAGGAGCCGTAACTATCCTCAATCTACTTGCTTTATAACTCATTTCTTTAGTTAGATTAAAAAATCTTTTGGTGCAATTGTGTAAATTATCTTGTTTTATAACTTGGATTAAAAATATCTTAACTTTTAAACTACTGCAATTCCAAGGCTCATAGATAGAGATGACTTTTGTTGTTCTTTTAGTTTGTTATCCTTGGAACTATGCTTAGTTATTTTTTTTAAAAATTGTATTTTTAAGAGCCCAAAAGCAAAACAGCTACAAAGCAAACCCTCTTTGTTAGGCATTATGACAGCTGTTTTTTTGATGTCTTTTCATCAAAGGATATGTTTCAAATGCAGGGAAAAAAAATCAAACCCACAAGAAAAAAAGAAATATACTCTATCCTATCAAGCTTCACTTCACCCACTACCTGCCTAAGCCTGTCAGCCCAAGATGGTGAAATGTTTAAAACTGAAAGGAGCTTCTCATCCATCCAACAGAAAACTCCCCGAGCATTGCCAATGGTCATTGGGACAGTGCCGACCAGAATGTGCTTTAGGATGGGTTATCCCGTGTTAGCATGGGAAGGTCAGCGTCCTCTGACAGATATTGGTGAGAAGGACACAAGAGCCACACTTGGTTTATGCCAGTCTTCCTGATGCTGTGACCTTTAATACAGTTCCTCATGTTGTGGTGACACCAAACATAACATTATTTTCATTGCTATTTCATAACTGTAATTTTGATACTGTTATGAATCATAATGTAAATCTTTATGTCTTCTGATGGTCTTAGACGACCCCTGTGAAAGAGTCCTTCGAGGCCCAAAGGGGTCGCGGCCCACATGTTGAGAACTACTGGTTTATACACTGTATAATGCATACATAATTTGGGGTATTAGTAGTGTATTTTTCTAGCAACATGTACAAAAGCTATGAACATAAGAAAAACAGATTTAGGAATAAGATTTTCTCAGAAAACACACACATACACTCACACACAGTCACACACACCAGCAAGCTGCTTTTAAGCAGCTACAACGCAAAAACTAATCCTGCCCTTGGCTAGCCATGGTTTTACAAAGTGCCAGCGGCTCTCTCTGGGTCTTTGCAGTGAAAAGCACCCCCTCCCCCTGCTTTAGGAAAGCAGAATGTCTGCCTCTAAAGCCCACTTTTCATCTCTATTAAATCTAGAAGCAAAAATGAAAAATATGTCACTTTCCTTTTGAAGTTTGTTTTGGCAAGTGTAGAGAAAATTTTCTCATAGATAGTATTAATGTCACAGGAAGACGAAATGGAAGGAGATGTGTGTTAAAATGTCACTCTCGTAGGAGAAAACCAGTTTCCCAAGAAACATGAAATCCACACGTGTTATATTTCATATTAATGTAGCATGGACAATAACCGTGAGAGTGTGTATAAGCAGGCATGACATTTTAATGAATAAATAATAAATAAAAGTCTTCCATTAGGAAAGCATGCTCACCTTGTCATTTTAATGATGGAGCAGAGCGATATCTTACAGCAAATTAGAGGTTCAGGCAACAGTGTCCACTGGTGTGATCTGCCTCAATAGCAACCAGTTACTTATGAGGTCCTTGTTTCCCCTTATTTTGCCCTGTGGTAGGTGTTACACTAATCTGAATTTAACCTTATTTTTTTCAAAACATGAGTTGTGACTGCGGACCTCTTACTAAACCCGAGACCTAGGCATTCGATAGATTGATAACCCTCTCTTCAAAATAAGGCCTCTTTAGCAATAGCAAGATGTGAGCCTCACAACTGAGTGTAAGCAAAATGACAGTTATTTCGGTAGGCTGGTGTCTGTGTGCTTCTGGCTAATGGCTGCTTCTGCGTAAACATGGACATTCTATGTAAAGTGTCACTCGTTCAAAGTAGCGACTATCTGCTATAGGTTTAGATATCAGTTTCTCGGAGTTTAGAGATGAAGGTCCGCTTGTAACAGGACCTATGACCTTATTGCTCACTCTCTGCCACGTGCACTTCCTCAAAATCAGTCATTCTTAGAGACTGCCTTTGCCGTGTTGGAGCTCACAAAATGTCTTTAGAGATTTCAGAGAAAATACGTCCCTGACTTTCTGCTCCTTCGTCTCGTCCTTTCTCATCTTTCCCCAAGGAAAGCCAGAAGTGTGAACTCTTTCTTCCCTGGTAAACAGAACCATAGAAACCAGAGCTCCATCACCTCCCTGTTTTTTTCTCAAAGCCCTGCCCTGGCCTTTCCTCTCTTGGAGGTAGCGGCAAAGAAACCCCCTGTTTTATATGACTCCTATTCCAGAAAGCTTTGTCTAAGCCTCAGAGGAGAGGTCGCTGCACCGAGAGGCTGGAGAGAGTCAGCAGACAAGCCTTGCTGGCTTCTCTCTTCATTCTTCCTGACCGTTTCTGTCCCATCCTGTCTGTCCTTTCCTGAGTCAAGCCATGAACTTTGACAAGTCCCTCTGGTCAACAGGAAGACGCCAGTGTTGTGCAAAGCTGTAACTGAATAAGTGCCTTACATCACCTCTGTGTACCTGGCTTCCTGTGAGGCAGGTTGGACATACCTATTCAGTCATGGTTCCTCCCTTCTCTGACTCTGTATCCTCTTGGGGGAGAAGTCAGTGATCTTTCCTTATTGGGACCTACAGAGACTGTAGTCTGTGTGGGACCCGGCTGTTGATAATGAGCTTACATCTCTGAAGGGTTTGGGAAGAAGTCGAGTGACTTAGGTGGCAGGCTTTAACTAAACACTTCCTTGTCGTTTTTATGTGTTTGTGCTTACATGAGTTTGTGGAGGAGCCTGTGCAAGCCAGAAGATAGTGTTGCCCTGTAACTAGAGTTACAGGATGTTGTGAGCCACCATGTAGGATTTTTGAGAAATCAGTTCTATTCCAACGATTCATGTTGAGAGCATT
The DNA here is from genome assembly GCA_028555095.1 of Dicrostonyx torquatus. Taxonomy (NCBI): domain Eukaryota; kingdom Metazoa; phylum Chordata; class Mammalia; order Rodentia; family Cricetidae; genus Dicrostonyx; species Dicrostonyx torquatus. The sequence goes on along the minus strand of JAQHUG010000087.1, from coordinate 3,037,417 downwards.
TTCAGAGTTTTCTCTTGGGACGCACAGGCACAAGGGGACTCCCTTTTTGGTAGGAAGAACAGGATCTACCAACCAAGTATTCCTTTTCAATCTGTCTGCATTTTCCCTATTTTAGCTTTCCCTTGGTCCTTTGCCTCAAGAACATGCAAACGCCTATGAAGTCACCCCGGCTGGACACCAGTGGGGGAAAGATGCAGCTGACTGCCTTGGGAAGTGTTTACTGAGGGCCTACTGTGGGCAAAGCATGGCTCTGGGTCCTGGCTGTGGATGGCAGGCTTGTATTCCCCATTGAGACTACATGTGTTTGTTCAGACGTGAAAGCCTTCATTCATCTCCTCTTCTTTCAGAACAAAAAGGCCACGGGTCTATGAGTCACAGCAAATCTAAACTGAGCTAAATACCCTGGATTTAAGAATATAAAGGAGAGCTTGGGGATGCTCTTGCTGGATACAGTACTTCTTTATTTTCAAAAGTTCCTGTAGGTCCCCAAATCTCCACACTCAAGTTCTTATAAATCGGCACAATATGTGCCTATAACCTACACACATCCTCTAATACACTTTAAATCCTCTCTAGGTTGCACGTGACACATAGTACAATGTAAAATTCCAAATATTAATATAGTCACTATACTATACACCTCAGGAGAGAGGCAGTTTACTTCTGTGTATTCTCAATGAATGTGTGGGTGTGGAGTGTACAGTAAGGTTGCAGACAGGACTTTGCTGTAATGATGTAATGCTGTTATCCATGGAACACTTGGCAAAACGAAGTAGGGGTTAATTTTAAACCAGTTGAGGACATAGTTATCTAGCTTTTTGACTTCCAGGTATGTTAGTCATTATATTAGCAACCTACGGGAATAAGAAGAATTTCTTGAGACTTTTTTTGAGACAGGATCTCTTTGTGTATCTTTGGCTATCTTGGAACTCACTATGTGAACCAGGCTGGTCTCTAAGTCAGAGATTTTCTTGACTCTGCCCCCCCCAGTGCTAGGATTAAAGATGTGCGCCATGACTACCTGACTATTTTCTTGAGATTTAATACCAGTTTCTGATGCTGGTTTTCTTTCAGATTCTCAGGCATGTCAACAGATAATATAAGCATCAGTTGACTAGAGAGGCTATGAGTCTCCTTCTTGTGTGTTCTCATCACTATTACAAAGAAGCAATGGCATATCCACCTCACCCAAGCCTCCTTGATGGCTGCTTCAGCCTGTACTTCCAGAGACTGATGGTGGGTGGATAAGAAGCCAACTGCTATATCCCGGCCATTGCCTCTGTTTCTCACATCTGAGCCTCACCGAATTAACCAACTGCTTTAAGTCAGACTTCACTTCATTGTTTCTTGAGACTGGCAGTCCAGGACAGCATTTCTTAACTCATGGGTCACTATGACTTTGATGATGAACTACCCTTCCACAGGTGTCACCTAAGACCATGGGAAAACACAGACATTTACATTATTATTCATAATAGTAGCAAAATTACAAAGCATTGGGTGATATTTGATCACACTGTAAGCCCTGAGTTTGTATTTGTATTAACTAACTAAAATTAATATTGGGTCAGAAGGCTGAGTTAGCTAGTAGTTGACAGAAAGGATTCATAGAGCATCAGAGGGCATCTAGAGATACCGGAAGTAGTATGGAGGGATTTGAAGTGGTCCGGCTTTTTTTGTTGGACAGAAAGGAAAGAGGAATCTCTTTGCAAGAAGAGGTTAGCTATTTGCTACTCAGCCTTTCTGAGCTAACAACCTGTGAATCTTGAGTCTTATTTATAAATAGAATAACAGAATTTAGTTAAAGCTACCTTTAGTGGTAGTGACAGGGCTGGTGTCTGTGGGAACAGAATTCCTGTCAGGCTGTGGCCTGAGCAGCTGAGCCTCTACCAGAAAAGCAGGCTAATAACTGTGGAGTTGCAATTGCTGGCTGAAATAGCAGTAGATTAAGGCGCAGTCACTGTGGTGGAGTTAAAACAACAATGGAGTAGCAACAAAAATAATTTTATGACGGGGGTCACCACAGCATGAGCAACTGTGAAGGGTCGTGAAGGGTCTCAGCATTAGGAAGGTTGAGATCCGCAGGTCTAAAGGGAAGATTTATCTTGGCTCACAGGTCCGAGTGGTTTCAGTCCCAGTGACTGGCTCTACTGCCAAGGTCCTGGGCTGAGCCTGAGAACCGTGATGATAAGCATGAAGTGAAGCAAAGCAGATAGGACACATGGGGCGGGGGGAGGAGAAGGGATGGAGACCAGACATACCTTTCCAGGCGTGTCCCTAGGAATCTATTTCTCTTACCAGACCCCATCTTCTCCTTTTCATCAACCCCCAATCATGTTACAATATTACAGATCTGTCAAGGGGTTAATCTAGTGACAGACTAGGTCAGAACCCAGTTGTCAGTCCCATCTCCAAAGCCCATCAGCTGTCAACTAGTCCCCAAGTGCACAAGCCTACAGGAGACATGTCATACTCAAAACACAGAATGACCTATAATGGTATTTTCGAATAATTCTCAGGGTGTATGATCAGTTATCTTGATTTTCCCATCATTCCTTGAGGCTCACATTGAGCTCTGGGGAAACCAAGATGATTATCTTGTCCTGAGCTCTAACAGGGAAGTAGTCCATCAGACGACAGCGGATGGCATTCAGAGGGAGCTTCTTGTGGTCATCTTTAAGAAAAAGGAAAACGGTGGTGAAAATCACATCATTGAAATCCCCTCTTCTTAACTGTTCCTAAGTGTTAAGCTCAGTAGCATTGAGTGTATTTGTAGTGTTCTGTTTTCAGTTGTTAGGGGTGTGAAAGGCACAATAATGCATGGAGGCAGTTAGTACCTTATTCAGGAAAGACACCTGTTAGAATTTACATTTTTCCAAACTTGCTGTACATGGGACCGTTGGGCACTATGTCTTAACGTGGCTAAACATAACTGGGGAAATGATAGTCTCATTGCCCTTTGATTTTGTGTGATAATAAATGTACTGGTCAAGGCTTTCAGTTTAGCAAGCTGTGGCTTCTAGAAGCATCTATAGACAGTCTTTAGTATTTGCAGGAGCTGGAAGAGTGCCACGTTTCTGATATCCAAAGGTCTTTTCCCCTTTGGAAGCCAGCTGCCTTACAAAGACGTGGAAGCTCCGGAAGCGTACATGGGTTGAAAAGGCTTCAGTGCTCAGTCCAGGAGGTTTCCCAAGCACAAGACAACAGTTTCCAAAGAAAAACAACTGGTAACCCTGATGTCTACAAAATGATGGGCACGTGCTGGGCTTTCAGAACGTCTTGCTAAAGGGGGATCTCTACTTACACTCTTGTTTCTACTTACTACTCTTGTAGTGGATTTTGAACTACAAACATTTATAATCCATTTTGTTCAAAGGTTGTAGACTATCTATATTTACCTGTGACAGACACCTGGAAGAGTGGGGTTTTTCTTTTTTATCACTTTAAACATCTCTTAAATCCTTCACTCTGTGGTTCTATCTGATCTGATGGTTCTGTCTTCAGGAAGAATGCACAAGCACCCTGCCAGGGTGTTAGAAGGTAGCACAGGCTCCAAAACAGCTGCCAGGGTTACCGGGATGACTGAAGTTGGCTGAGAGACGACTCGCCTAGCTGAATGGACCTAGGCCTGTGAGGATCTAGCTATTTATCCCCAGAACAAGAACAGAACCCCTGTCGCCTGTATCTCATCCTTTAACTCCTTCTCATACTTGGTGTTGCCGTTCTCCAAGCTATTTCTTTTCCTGGGAAAACATAAGATACTAGTAGAGCTCTAACTCCATGTGAACGGGCAAGCTCTTTTCTTGTCCTTCATTCTGGTTCCTATAAACACAGCTCTGGATCAGGCTTCCACTCATTCAAGGACTGCGTAAGAGGCACCTTTCAACTCTGTAAAGGAGACTCAGGGTAGGCTGTGTACTAAAGTCTTAGTCCATTTTCTGTCACTCTAGAAGACACCTGAGACTAGGTAGATACATACATAATTGAATTCTGGATGTTGGGAGGGCCAGCACCCTGGTACTGTCAGCTGCTAGTGTCTGATGAAAGAAAGCCTTGTTGCTGCTTTGTGAGCTGGTGTAGGGGATCGTGCGGTGAGATAGAGAAAGCTCGGGTCATTGCAATACTCTAGGGTCATCATTGGCGCCTCACTTTGGAACTGCTACACTTCTAAATACCATCGACCTATTTGGGGGACTATGTTCCAACATGAAAACTTGGGGTACACATTCAGATTACAGTCCTTAGTATTTGGGGCCTGGGGTCCATGAAAAGGAAGGGAAGGACACAGGGTCACATGAGGGAGAAGTGGATCTGTAACTCGGTCCTGTCCAGTGCAACTGAGAAGAGGGGAGGGCTCGAGGTGGTTCAGCATGGCGTGGACGCTTCAGTGTGCATCCATCTCTGGATGTGGGCATCCCGGTCAGAAGCAGGGGTCTGAACACACAGGCTCCCTTTGACCTTCAGAGGGGACATACTGGGGGGTGTGGGTTTGGTAGCAGGGAAGGCTTTGTTCCTGAGGGTGAGTCTGTGTGGTCATCTTTCCCGGGCTCCTGCCTCCATCCAAGATGGTGGTTATTAATTCAAAATCTTCTTCATTAACCTTGCCTCCCTCAGAGAGCAGAATCTGGTTCCAGATCAGAAGTCGCTACCAAGCAGGTTCCTCTCTGAAAAGAACCCCAGGCAGGTAATGTCAATCTTTATAAAAGCCGTCCTGCTGGATGCCAGTGCTGAATGCTAGTGTTGCCTGCTTAGATAGGAATTAGAAGTAAGAAATGAAAATAGAGGCCTAGATATTTTTAAAGACACAATAATACCAGAATATGGAGATAACTATTATTGGTTTCTTATCCTGAATATTTCCACATATATTGTACATTGATATTTAAATGTTTTAAATGGTATACAATCAAAAGTGTAAAGTTGTAACTGGGTGGTGGTGGCACACGCCTTTAATCCAGCACTCAGGAGGCAGAGGCAGGGGGATCTCTGAGGCTAGCCTTGCCCCTGAGAGAGTCCTGAACCTCTTGTACTGAGTCCCCATATAGAGCCAGCCTGCCAGCTCATTCTCTCAGGGTCCATCTCACACAGGCTGAGTAAGCAGGGTCATGGGTTCCCTACTTCATGTCAGAGGCTGTTCATGGAGACTGCCATCTACAGCCTTACTGAGAATTCAGCGTCTGGGTGTTGTTTCCCCGAGTTCAAGCTCTTCTCTGTGATCTCTGCTTGGTTATCAGGACTCTCCAGTCTTTTCCATTGGGAGGACTTTGCATAAGCTTTCTACAGATCTGTGGATCTCCGACAGGGACGCTGTTTTCTTGCTTATGTTTATTCCAGTGGAGGTTTCTCTTTTTTGTTCATGTCCTGAATCTGGGAAGGGAATCAGGATTGCCCTCAATTCCTTCCCTGTACCTGGACACAGCTTCGTTTCTCTGGTGAGAAAGTCCCCTTTGGTTTTGAGTCATTTGTCGATCTAAGTGATCCTACTCACTAAAAGATCGCTGCTGTCTCCTGAACCTCTGATCACTCACATAGTGGAAAGCCTTAGGGATTTGGTTCATGGTCTCTGTCTCCAGATCACAGTGTCAGGCCAACTGGCCATCCATGTAGACAACCCAACATGTCTCTGATGGATGCTTTTTTATCTCAGAATTAACAGCATTTGTTTCTACTTCATTTTAGTGCCCTAATCCCTTCCTGCTCATCCTTACACCATTGTGACAGAACACTTGATATGAAATATTTATAAGTACATCATACATACATACATACATACATAAAAAACTCAGGAAAAACAATTTGGAAGAGAGGGTCACTTTGGCTTATAAGGCCAAAGCCACCATGATCCAATCAAGACTTCTTAAAGGCCCTGCTGCAGAACCTTGCTGCTTTGGAGACTAAAGAAACCTGGGAAGCATAAACTCCTTGGGGACATTTAAGATTCAAACCCCCAGATCCAAACAGATTTACCTCTGAAAACCCAACAGCAAGGACCTACATTTTGGACAAGTCCCATAACAAACAGACTTTTAAATACAGGAAATTAATATGGACATTAATTCTGCTGGGAGTGGGTGGAGTATTGAGGCAATGAAGGGAGGGGAGCTGTGGAATGGTAGAAGGCCAAGCAAGTTTTCATTGTGGGCAACTGGAACTCATTCTGGGAGTCAGAGAGCTGGGGAACCTTTGGAGACAGGAGAAAGCATCCCACAGCTAGCTCACCATGGAGGCAAAGATGCTGGGGTAGTAATCTATCTGCACCCATTAGGGTTGCTTCTGGTCAGTCCTGACCTGCAACAGGGTTGTTGAGAGCAGATGGCAGCTTGGTCAGAGTATAAAGTAGGAGCTGCTGCAGGGGTGTAGGCACCCTCACCTCATAAGCAGGAGCTGCCGCAGGGGTGTAGGCACCCTCATCTCATAAGCAGGAGCTGCCGCAGGGGTGTAGGCACCCTCACCTCATAAGTAGGAGCTGCTGCAGGGGTGTAGGCACCCTCGCCTCATTTGCCTCTTCTTCCACTTCAGCTTACTCAATCATTCCCCTTCTCTTACCAGGTAGCTCATCATCCCTGGGGCCTCTAGTCCCTTGAATCATCCATCTTCAGTAACCATGGAGGCCAAATTCATACCATGTAGAGCCTGAATCCCAAAGACAGCTAGAACATTTTCTTTTGAGATGCTTAACTTCATTGTTATGTTTTTGTTTTCTTGTTCATCTTTGAACCGCAATTAAGGATTTCCCAGCTAAAGTTAGACTACCATGCTGGGAAATAATTGCAAACCGGTGCCACCATACATTGATGGAAGCCTGCCTCCGTTCCATTGTTTACTTCACGGTCTTCCTTCTTGTTCATCAGCTGTCCCTTTAACAACTCTCAGCTGCTCATATAACCTTTCCTCTTCTCTGCAGAACCTGCCTTAACTTTTACTCCTTTCTTCCACAGCTCACACTCAGCCACGTGGCAGGAGGGGAGTTCCTGTGTTTACTTTGTGTCTCCTTCCCCCCTTCTTCCTCAGCCCTCCCCATGCCAGACCTCCATGCCCACATATCCTGACTGTCATCTATTTTCTTGGTGTTATCCCTGAATATTCTTTCTGGGGGTGCCCTGTGTTTTGTTCCACAAAGGGTCTTAGACCTTTCTGCTCTTTTTAGTCCCCTATTCTTCATCTATGCATTAAGCCCCTGAATGCCACATTTCTGTTGTGGTCTCCTTTCCTCTGTATTTTGTCCTTACACAATATTATTCCCTCCTCACTCAAATGTCATGCCTGCCTGCTTGTTACCTGCCATGATGGAAATGGACTCACCTCTGAAAATGTTCACTAGCCCCCAGTTAAATGCTTTATTTTATAAACTGCCTTGATCAAGGTGTCTCTTCACAGCACTAGAAACTGCCCATTTTCCAATCCACACTCATCTCTTCCCAGGGTTACAGAATTAGTTTATTAGTGTATCTTGGTTTATCATTGGTTTATCTTGTCATCTCTGGGATCTTTAATCCATTTTTGAAGCTGTTGCTTTGTGAAAATTTGTGAACTCTGACTGTGGTCATGGATGATGAGTTTACTGCTCTGCCCACCTTTAAAATGTTTTAAAGTTTCCAAGTGCTTTAAGGATTCAGATGAGCCCATTGTCCTGATGTGGGAGGTCCTACCTGGTTAGACACAACTATGTATCTGGGTTCATCTTTTACCACAGCTTAACTCCTTCTTTCTGTGCTGGCCACAAAGACTTTGTATGGTTCTGAGACTTTCAGTGTTACCAGGTCAGTACCTCCTTGCTTTGCACAGGTGATCCTGATCTTGTTAGAGTTGATTGTCTTCAGTGTTCTAGATACACACTCTGGGAGAACTCATGTTGGCACAACTCCTGAACCAGGGTGTTCAAGTTAAAGACAGCACCAATTCAGGGGTTTTGCTTGCCAAATGGCATGTGGTGGGTACAATTAAACACTGGGACACTGCTTTTAAACTGGTTTTCTTCTATTTCTTCCTAAGGACCATGGGAGTTTGGGGAAAGCCTGAAAGGACTAAGAATGTAACATGTGGAATATGTGTATGCCGGGATACTATGCTAATTCAGGAGTGATAAAGTAAGGACAAGGACAGGGGTACAAACATCTAATGCCTTTGAGTGTGATGCAGGGTCTTAAGACACAAACATTGTTGATGTCCTGGAATTAAGTGGCAAAATTCCCAAAAGGTATGGGAAGAAAGGGTTGACTGGGATTGGGAGCAGAACTAGACCAGGGAGATATCACTTACACTAGAATATCTAAAGCAAAACCAGGCTTTGCAGATAGTGGCGCTTCCTCTAAGCCTTCATGGAATTGCTGACAGGTGCTGGCAGTGGGGACTGCTTGAGGGACTCTCCCAGGGCTCAGGTCCTTGTAGTGGTGCACAGCTTTGAGATTCAGTGTTGGCATTTGGCTTCTTAATCTGTATCACTGTGTCAGAACCACATTAGGTCTGGGACTGCATCTTTAAACCTTAAATCACCAGTATTTTACCTGGTGTCTGTCCCATGGTAGGTCCTCTTCTCCTCTATGGCCAGCAGGAGAAAACAAAGAGACGTCCATGCTCTTGGTACTTGGTACTTGCCAAGATCCTGGCACTCTCTATGGACTTGTCTCATCCTCAGGCATCAGGGTCATACTAGTTCCCATTCCACAGATGAGAGCACAGGTGCTGACAGAGTGTAGCAGCCAACATAAGACCCGTTGTCAGTGACAGAAGAGGACTTGGTGCCTGTGGTCCTGCTCTGAAGCTGTTTCTCATAGAGTTCTTCTCCTCTTCATCTCCTGGGCCTGCACTTTTATTCTACAGGAAGGCTGAGGATTTAAAAAATTGATTCATGTATAATTTGTGTCTTGGACCCAGCTAATCTCAGTAAGTTTCCTTTCTTTCCCTCTTAAGAAAGTCTGGTTGTGTGTTGTAGGTGCCTGCTTGTTTGTTTCTGGCTGCTCAGTCCCAAAATAATCACACAGAAACCATATTATTTGCAATATTGTTTGGCCAATAGCTTATGTGTATTTCTGACTAACTCGTATCTTAACCCATCTTCATTAATCTGTGTATCACCATGAGGTTGTGGTTTACTGGGTAAAGTTCCAGCATCTGTCTCCAGCGGGGCTGTATGGCTTCTCCTTGACCATTCCTTCTTTCTCCCAGCATTCAGTTTAGTTTCCCCCACCTAGCTAAGTTCTGCCTTGTTATAGGCCAAAGCAGTTTCTTTATTCATTAATCAATAAAAGCAACACATAGACAGAAGGACCTCCCATACTATTTCCCCTTTTCTGTTTAATTAAAAAAGAAGGCTTTTCTTTAACATAGTAAAATTTCATATAACAAAACAAGTATCAAGCAAGAATTACAGTTACAATATTTATATCTACTTTACCTTTTATTTATTATGTATACAATATTCTGTCTGTGTGTATGTGTATGTCTGCAGGCCAGAAGAGGGCACCAGA
>JAQHUG010000087.1:2993068-3010382 GCA_028555095.1 Dicrostonyx torquatus | reverse complement strand
ATTGGTGCTGTGAGCTAAATTTCCATTCTCATGATTGAACAGTAAGCGGTTATTAAATGCTGACCCATCTCTCCAGCTCATAGGCCTCCCTTGAAGGAACTGGCCCTATGTTATCATTTGACAGGACTACAGTCAGATCTCACCCGTGATTTGGGGTGCAGTGGTCCAGGAACTACAGCGCTTATGTTTGTATTTTGACAGCTCTCCTCATAAGCTTGGGCAGCTCAACCATGTAACTGCTCTTTGCTTTAGCCTTGACTATATCATAGACCTCTAGTCTAGGGGTGCTGTGAGGTTCAGAGAGTCAATTCCAGAGTGTGTCAGACAATAGCTGGCCTTTTAGCCAGTATTCTGTAAGCCTTAGCTGCGAGTAACATCGATTTGATATTTAATCACCTGTAACATTCTTTGGCATCCCCCTGCCCTCCAGCATGCTCTTTGCTGATGATGACTCACGATTTGGTCAGGAAAGAAGAATCAATTGTCTGACTCAGGGTTCCGATAAACATTCTTCCAGGTGACTTCCAAGGTGTGGTTCTTGAAGTAGCAGAATCCGTACTGCCCAGGAACCAGGTAGAAATGAAAATCTCCATATAAAGTGTACTGGGTCAGAATCTGAAGACGGGAAACAGCTAGTGGTGTTCTGGCAAAACCTCAGTAGCTAGTTCTTCTGGGGGCAAATACCCTATAGTTCTGATTGACTTAAGTTTTCTTGCAGGCCTGATTTCAAGATGCCAACATGATGTTTTGAAATATGGAGGCGGAAAGAGATTCATTCAAAGCAATACTCCTGAGCTGGAAGGAACAGCCTGCTGCTGTATCCTGAGTGCCCAGTAGTCTTTACTTTGGAGACAACAGTTTCCTATGTAATCCGGTTACCTTGGAGCTTGTTATGCATCCCAAGCTGACCTTGAACTCACATTCCTCCCGATTCTGCCTCCTGAGTGCCTTGTGCTGGAACGGCAGGTGTGCATCAGGTCTTTCCAGATGATCCTGATGTGTGTGTGTGCATTCAAGAATCATTATTCTGACACATCTGCAAAAGATTTGCTAATCTAGAGCTGTGATGAGAAAATCTGGCAGAGTGCCATGTTGGCACTAGGGTGTCTGGACACAATCCTAGCCTTTTTTTTTTTTTTGCAGACCTTAGGCATGCAGTTGTGCATAACTGTACACCAGCTGTTATTACTGCTCCAGCTGCACAGTTGCCACCACCAGCCAGCACACCACATATTTGAGGTGCTCTGGGGACTTGTAATGTTGCCCGGGGCCTTTTGGTAAGATGGTGATGCTCCATTTTGCAGGCAGATCTCTAATCCTTCCCTGGGGCCTTGGCATGTGATAGACTGTGCCTCACAGTGATTGTGTGAGGCAGAAATTGATTTTTATTGCTAAATTTTATGGGACGATCATAAAAATGGTCAACATGGTAACTTACAGAATCTTATTACCATGTTAGGTCCAGGATGTAGGGCGAAAAAAAGCATCATTTCCCCCCTTTAGTTACGGAAACAGATTTGGGTGGAAGGGATCTTAATCATTCTTTCTGATTATGCTCCCCCCTCCAGCAATTCGGTCAGCTGGCTTCATGTGCAGAGATGTGACTGCAGAGGCAGAGAGGCCAGTGTGGTAAACCTAAGTCCAGGGATGTATCCTGCACTCCTATGGCCTTCTTGTGTGCAGTCTGTGTTCACACTCAGTGTTCACACTCACAGCATCACACCCCCCCACACACAGAGGACCCAGGTTCAGTTCTCAGTACCTATATGGCATCTCATAAGCACCTGTAGCTCCAGTTCCCCGGGATCTAGCACCCTCTCCTAGTCTCCATGGAAACCACACATATGTGGTGTAGATGTATACACATAGGCAAAACACCCAAATATATAAAATCAAAATAAATCTTTATTTAAAAGACTCGTCTCCAAAACAAGCAAGCAAACAAACAAACACCTCCATTGTAGACATACACACATGCACACACAGAGAACCTTATAAAATAGATAATGCTTCATATAGCTGGTGGGTATCGTGTTACATAGCACAGAGAGTCTAAACCATGATAATTGCATCCCCATGCCAAGAATTAGCTTGTAAATTACCATGCAAACCAGAATACAGGTTCCCATAGTGAGAGATGGAGATCTGGGGAAGACTGTTTTCCTGTTGAAAGAGAGAAATGCCCAGAAGCTCAGGCCATCATCACTTATTGCCAGTTTTGTTCTGTGCCTTCCTTTGTTTCTGGGTGTGCTCATTGTCACGTGCCCCATGCAAGGTTGCTGCTTTGGGACTGTCTCACAATGCTAAGCAGAAGTTATAAACAGATAAAGATGTTAAGAGCTAACATTGGTGTCGTACTTAATCCATGATAAGTTCTAGATAAGCACTTAGATGACTTAGCCAACTTAATGCTAACAGCAAAGCCGCAAGGGAGGTATTATTCTGTCTAATGCACAGAGGAGGAACTGAGGCTGGGGTGGTAGGTAACTCATGGGGTCTTCATAACCCACAAACACAGTGACCAAGACACTGCTATTTTTGGTTACTCCATCACTGTCTTTTAGGCCAGGGATGACTACAGAGAGCTGCACAGCCTTGTTCCTGTGTCTCTAAACTTCTTGTTAAGTGAGATAAGCACATGAACTTCTGTTCGAAGTGACATTAGGTCACATCTGTCTCCTACAGTGGTAGCCTCAGACATGCTTGGTGATGCTGGGAATTTTGAAAGTGGCTCTATTTCAGTACCTAAGCAACTCAGTCCTCTGCCAAGGGCTGATTCAGTATAGCTATGGGTCAGGAACCATCTCAGTGTCAAAGAAAGGAAAAGCCATCTAAGGCTGGGGCCAGCAATGGATGTTGCATTTCCAAATGGTGGGACCCACAAGAGGATTCCACTGGTATCCTATCTAGCAAGCTCAGCCTGTCCCCTGGCATCAACTCATTTATCTCAAATTGGGAAAAACAGAACAAAAACAAAAAAACAAACAAGCAAACAAAAAACTTTTTCCAAAGGTCAGAACAAACTACCCAAAGATACAGCATCTAAATGGACGCTGTCTGTGCTCAGTCCTTCTGCATTCTTTTCTTATCATACAGCCAGGGGCTGGGTTTCCCCAGTATCTCCAACTGTCTTTTGTTAGCATTTAAGCTGTTATGTTTCACTGATAAGTTGAGTTTCACATCTAGACTTACAAAAGTGTGGAAATGTTCAGCCCCGCGGGAGGTAGACGTGGACCAAAGGAGATGTTGAGAGCCCTTGTTCAATAGCATGGGATGCAGCGAGCTGGCATGAGACTCCCTCCTACGTGAAGCAGTTGCCGGAACCATTTTCCATCTTCAAAGTTGCCAGAATTCTTTCCTGGGCTGTGATGAGCCTTCCTTCACCCATTTCCAGTCGCCTTCTCCTTAGCTGATGCTCCTGTTGCCCGGGTCATGGATGTGTTACTCTCCGAGTCTCTGCCGGGCCTGACGACCCCATTATTAAAGGTAGGCTTGCCCACTTCTCCTCAATGAACAAAATTGAAAACACAGGTAATAGGGAAAAACAGAGAAAGGAGATTTATTCATCATAGTCATGTTGAGAAAATGAAAGAAGAGGTCTGGTGTCTTGTCACACTCCTCTTTCGGGGTCCTGACATGAGGCTTAGGTAGAGAGCAAGAGGTGCTCACATCTAAGCAGTTCTGGTCAAGATGGCCCCAGCCATCCCTGCTTCAGCGTCACTCTCCTGGAAGGTGGTCTGCCGGCTTGTCTCTTCCAGGGAGACAAGCTACTCCTTGGGTAGCAAGCTTCAACCTTTTCCTCCTGCCAGCCTGAGCCTCCTGAGGAAATTTTGGTCCCTGTGGCCATTCACTCAATGGTCTGAGAGCCAAAAGGAAGGTCTTTATCAAATATTTTTCCTCCTGACAGGATGTCACATTCAGCACAGGCTCAGCTGGGGTGAGAGCTATAACATCACCATGAAGACTTAATTCCAGAGGAAGAAAGGATGACCACGATCTGTGGAGAGTCCCTGGGCCTGTGCGCACACAATCCTCATCCCCACTTCCCTCAGAATTACGGAGTATGCCCTGTATGCAAAACATGGGGGATACAAGCTTATGACATTTCTTCCCAGGAGGCAAAGCAAATGGCTTGAGCACCCCTCTAGAGTTTTATTTCCGAGTCTTTTTTAGTGTGTCTGAAAAGTATCACCTTAGTATCGAAGCTTCAAGACAAATAGGTGAGATGTCATAGTCCCATTCCTCACAGAAGTATATGAAGCTGGACATCAAGCCACTTTCTATTGGGATGTGAGCCATGGCGGAATCAGCTCTCAAATCTGCATCTTCTGAGTCATCACCCTCCTGAGTCATCTGACATCACAGACTGGCCTGGGCAGGCCGGTCACTGAAGGCATCTCTCAGCTCTGCCACAGAGGGATCTCCAGCATCCCTGCCTGGCAGGGAAAGGAGGACTACCTTCACCTGCAAGCACCTCCCAGTTAGCCTTTGAAGCACGGGAGGTTGGGATCCAAGGAAATATTTTCTTCAGCCCAGTGTTTGTCCTTGATCTGCTACATTCCTTAATTTAATTAGCAACACAAATTTTGTAAAGACATCAGCCTCCTAACTTGAATTAAACGGATGCCATTTCTTTTAGTTATAAATAACTCAGACCAAATATGGGAGAGATAAAATGAAAACAATAGACTGGGAAATACTTCTAGCTCCTGAGTGTTTCTGGTAGTACTCACCCAAATTCGTATGCCTGCCATGCTTTGACGAGTGATGAGTTATGGTGGGATATTTTGGATTCAACTATTAACTTGTGTTCCAGAAAGGCAAGCTTCCCAGATTCCTTGGTGCTTGAAATGATAGTATTTTTGGAAGGAGCGTGCTAACATTGTGATGTAGTCCTTAAATCAGGCATTTTAACAGTATTAAAGCATTCCATCTTTACAGGGGTCTGTGACACAGGTCTTCCTTTTTCTAGGTCAGAGGAGAAATCACATGGATTTCCCATGGTCACATGATCTAGATTTTAATCTGTGAGAGTAAAAGCCATTCCCCCTCACCCCTGATGTGGTTTAGTGGCTCCTGGGAGCAACCTTGAGAAACACATCCAGTCTTCTTCTCTTGGCTTGAGAACTGAAGAAAAGTTGTCCCGTGTAGTAAGGAGGCCGCTTATTGGTTCCCAGCTCCTTAGCCCTGAAATAACCACACAGAAACTGTATTATTTAAACCACTGCCTGGCCCATTAGCTCTAGCTTCTTATTGGCTAACTCTTACATCTGAATTTAACCCATCTTCATTAATCTGTGCATCACCATGAGACTGTGGCCTACCAGCAAAGTTTTAGCACATCTGCCTCTCTGGTGGTGGCTGCATGGCTTCTCTCTGACTCCACCCTTCTTTTTTCCAGCATTCAATTTAGTTTTCCCCACCTAGCTCTGTTCCCCTATAGCTCCACTATAGGTCCAAAGCAGTTTCTTTATTCATTAATGGTAATCACAGCATCTAGAGGGAAATCCCACATCACCCCTGGAACTTACGGTCTCTGCAAAACCACACACCCCAAGCTGTGGTCTCTGGAGAGAATGACCTTTGCCCTCACTCTTACAAACAAGGCTGTGTGTTTATTATGTGTCATATGTGTGTGTTTGTTATGTGCACTTATCAGTGTGTGAGGGTGCACATGTGCCTAGTTACTCTTCTATTGCTGTGCTAAGACACCATGACCAAGGAAGTTTATAGAAGAAAGAGTTTATTGGGGGCTTACAGAGGGTAAGCCCATGACAATCACTGTGGGGAGCACGGCAACAGGCAGCCAGGCAGGCATGGCACTGGAACAGAAGCTGAGAGCTTACGTGTTGAGACAACAGCCATGAGATAGAGAGGGGTGGCACTCACAGAGAGCGAGAAAGAGATGGGAGGTACTTTGTATCCATCCGTCTTCCCAGGGTCTGTATTCGTTGCAGACAGATCTGCCATAAGCATTTACTTTAGGGAGGATTCCTCGTGGAGGTGGAGACCTTGCTGGCCAAGATTTCATTGGTCTTGTAAAACCTTTGCTTGTAGCTGCAGACGTGGACAGTGTTTCGGGTTGGTCATTGAGTTCACCGGATCCCATAATGAATGGCTTCATGACCATGAGCTGAAATTGGCGCTCCCTGCTGGTCCTTTTCCCTTTCAGTTTCTTCTAAAGTCCCCCCTGAAACTGGAGGCACGGCTAACATAAATGGTAATTTGTTCTTTTTAAGTCAGGGCATGCTCTTAAAACAAGACAATAAAGGGAGAGAAAATGCTGAGGGAAGGGGGAAGGAGGAGGGCGAGGTGGAGAGGGAGAAGGAAGCTTGGGGAGGAGGAAACCCATGTTCTATATTAGCAAAACTTCTAATGTACTGGCCAACATCTGCTCCCCGTCCCTAAACGGAGGCCAGTTCTGATACCTTGGGCTGTCCCCAGAACTGTCTCCATTGGCTCGTGCTAAAATGACTCCTCACGGGCCTTTATCTTTAAACACTCTGCAGGGGACACCCCCCCCCCCCGACTTGGCCTGAGTTTTCTGAAATCTCTGGAATGTGTATTTCCCTTCTTCTGCCCCTCACCATTCCCACCCCTGCCATCATTTCTTTGGCTTGGACCTTTCTAAGCGTCTTACTGGAATTTGCTGCATGAGGTTAAAACCCCAACAAGCAAAATGGGATCTTGGCATCAACAGTCAGCTTTGTTTTAGAGTCGTATTCGGAATAAGTTATAATGAAATGGACAGCCTGCTAATGGGGCTCCTAATGATTTCTCTGAAGTCTTAATTGAAATGATTAGGCTAGAGGAGATCTGCCAAATGAATAGCATGTAATTTGTATTAAAAGCTATTTCAGTGTGGGCTGAAACACGAGAACAAACATGGTGGGAGCAGGGAGCGTGCTCTAGCTTGCAATGAGCTTGGCTCTTTTTCTTCCCTCCCCATTTCCCTGTCCCCTCCCTTCCTCCCTATCTCCTCTTCCTATCCCTTTCTTCCTTCCCAGGTCTGCTGAATACAGTTATCACAGAACGTGTATGCTTCCTGGCTATTGAAACAGGATAACTGGCCCAGAGACTAACAGTTTCTTCCTCTGTTCTGTTGTATATGCTTGACACTTGCAATAATAATAAAACCCAATTTGCCAGGGTTGTAGTTTACTGCAGCGACGCAAGGTGACCCGCACTCCTTACGAATGATAGCATGGGCCTGTATCAAATACAGAGATGAAAATAAGCTACTCTCATTCCTTGAGGTCGAAGCTGTCTTAGAACTCTGGAATCCCCCTCAGTTATACAGACCCATCTGCTGCTAGGAACCACTTCCAAGTTGAGATAGACTGCTTATGTGGGCAAATCTTTGCTGCATTTCCCTCAAAAACTTCCCCTTCTTTCCAAATCCGGGTTCAGCGATGCTCCAGAAAAAAAAAATTAAAACAAACATCAACAAAACAAAGAAGAAAAAGAATAGGCAAAGCATGGCCGTGAGGAACGCTCAGTTTCTCACAGTGGTAGTGGCGCTGACGAGGAGTGGCTCTCCCCTTGTGAGAACCACCCAGGAGAACAGAGCGGAACAGGGTGGCGCCTTTTAAGAGCATTTTCCTTGGAGACTCTTTTACAAAGCCTTTTCCTGGAACCTTCAAACCACTCCCACAAACTGTTTTACCACGTATCAGCCCAGCAGGCAGGAGTACAGGATGACTGGGAAAGTCTGTGATGCACAGTTAGTGGCTGGGTGAGTGAGACAGTTCCCAAGTCGCAATCTGACCAAAGAGACAGTCAGGAGACAGAAGAACAGACCCAAAGCCCTGGGCCTGAGATGACTCATGTGGCTGCCACATACTTCCTACCTTACCCGGGGACTGCGGACCCAGCTTGAGGCTTTTGACGTTGTAATTACTAGGTCCTGCTCTTTGCGGGGAGCGCCTTGTCCTACCTATTCTAAATAAGCGGCAGGCTTCAAGCAAATAGTTCTGTCTTGGATTTTCCAGGGCTAAGAGGAATGTATTCTAGGCAGATTGTTTGCCTCTCCTGCTGCACCAGGGTAAGCTTCCTAGAGCAGCTAATGCTCCTATGAGGTTTTGGCAGATCCCACCAGCTGCGGGGATCAATGCTCCTTCCTTCTTCCCCGAGTCTGTGGCCTCTCCATTCCTCTTCTGCCTTGGTACCCACCCATTGGCCCCTGAGTGCTGCAGCGTCCTGGCATCTCAAGGGACAGGGAAACAACAGGACTCTTGAGGGAGCCTGGTGGCTGGAGAGTTGTACTGGGCCTGCTCATCCCTGCTCCCCCCCCCTCCACCTCCCAGGATCACTGGAGTTCTGCCATCCCTCAATTGTCACTCCTTTGCTTTCCTAGGGACTCCTGGTACTCTTGCTTCTGAGTCATCCCTCTGGGCGTTTTGTACCTTGGGGAGTAATTCCCTGTCTGTCCCCATTCTCTCTGAAGTCCGGATACTGTGGACTCTTCCCATTTTCTCTTTGACCAAATTTCCTCCACTGGGCTGGGTAGGTGCATTATATCAACAATCCATGGTCACTTCCTGTCTATGGTGCTCCTTGTTTCGGCATTGTGTGTGCTCTGTTGAGTCTTTCATGCTTTGTGATTCTCCTTGCCTCCCTCCTCCCTCACTGTGTGAGATTCTGGTAACTAGATCCCGTCACCTCGCATTCAGTTAAGTGGTGGTGGTGGAGTGTGTGTGTGTGCGCGTGCGTGTGTATTTGCACTAAGTACTCTGGCTCCCACAGCTGAGACTTGAGCTCCAATTTTGATTTTGTGCAACTTTCGGTTATTTTCTTAATGTTTTTAGGTGTGCAAGCTCCTTTCTGAAACGAGGCTCACAGGAATTTCCTATGACACAGTATTGGAGGGTTACACAACAAGATACATGTGACATGTCCAGGTGCGCTGGGTCTAACAAGCAGCATCAACTCTTATTGTATTTGCTCTGCTTGCCTCCTTCCTTAATTCACCACCATCCAAGGAATCTCCCATGTTCTCTTGACCTACATATCCAACTTTATTTTTTTAATATTTATTTATTTTGGCACGCGTGGTGTGTGCGTGCACTAGCATGTGCATGTGCATGTGTGTGTGTCTGTGTGTGTGTGTGTGTGTGTGTGTGTGTGTGTGTGTGGTCTGTGCCCCCGCACACATTATGGTGGTCATGTGACAGCCAGAGGACACCTTGCAGGGGTTCTCATCCCCTTCCATCATGCAGGTTCTGGAGATCAAATTTGGGTTGCCAGACTTGGTGACAAAAGTCTTTACCAGATGACTCCCATTTCTCATGAGTGCTCTTGCCTTCCTTATTCCCAGGGCCTGCAGCTCCCACACATGTCTCTCCTACTTTCTAACAATTACCTGACTCCATACCCACAGGCTTCTTGATTCTTCTCCCTGCTGGTAACAATCCTCTCCTGTCCCTTGCATTCTTCTCTTTCTATGGCCACATCCTGCATCATCAGTCCTCCCAGATAGTTGGCTGAGATCAGCAGAGGCTATGATGAGTCTGTGAGTCACCTTGCCTGAGTCTATTCTGTGGTCGTATTTCCAGTGATGACTCCATCATAAGGGATTGTATGGGGTTGAACTGCTCCCTAAAGCTACCTTCCAAACCCCCAAGCTTGACGACATGTGAAGGATCTGATCATCCACCACTCATCGGGAGATGAGGCCTTAGGTCACAAAGGCCTTTGATCACACGGGGTGAGTTGTGTAGGGCATGTGTTTGATGGAGGAGGTGAGATGGCAGTTTTCATTGAGATTTTTACTCTCTGAATCGTGTGTTGACTTTGGATGAGAAATGACCGAGGCCCAGTGAGTTGTGGGAAAACTCAGCACAGGTTTGTATTTCTATGAATTTCTTCAGTGTCTCCTGAATTTTCTTCAGTATGTTTAGGAATGCCAGTGTGTTGCAAGCCTGCAGAAGCCCACAAGGACAAGGAACTCTGCCACAGATATGCCCTTACTAGGGACATTGTCCTAAGGCAGGACTCTCAGAGACAAAGTGTCACTGTCAGAGGGGATGCTGAGCACCAGCTATGAAGTTCTGAGTGATCGTGGTACAGAGGTGAGCCAGGACATTAGGGGACAAGACTTAGCTCTGTGGTGCCTGCTCCTTCCAGTTGCTCTGAGGGTGGAGTGACTTTTCTGCAGAGCATTCGGAATAGGCAGAAAGAGAAATTCTTCTAAGAAGCAGAACATGAGTGCATGGCCGTGTCCTTGGACTATTCTGTTTGAGATTTATGATTTTGCAGAAACCAGAGACATATCTGCCTAAGCAATGTACCTAAGTACATTCTAGGAAATACCTTGTTAGGATGGTGGATTTGTCCCTCTGGGAATGCTGTAGATTCCTGTCCATACCCCTGGATGGTCTACCTCACACTCAGGCCATATAGTACAACCTTCAGCTTTTAAGTTACAATGGTGCCACACCTAACTGCTACATGCGATGGGCAATTGGGACCCAATGGCATATGTGAGTCCAGGAGGGTCAACCAATGACGTGAGACAAGAGGGATCCTTCAACTCCACTGAGTCTCAAGGGACCCCTGTACATCTGCCTGCCGTCTGTCACTGACCTAAGTCCTCACGTGGCATGTGGCCATGCACAAAAGAGCTCCTAGAGGCAGCTACTTATTGGTTGTCATTTGGGAACATTTATTCTTTTTTGTAAATTGAAATTAAGAATAGAATGTAATTGTGTGACACAGGGAGCTGGGGAACCTGCCTTCCTAACTCTCTTCACCTACTGTAAGACTGGGGAACTTAAGGTTGAATCTGGAACCACACACTTGCTAGGGAACCATCCTGCCAATGACCTGCAGCCACAGTCTAAATCCTTTTCTCTTATTTTCCCCTTTCTGTCATCATGAAGAGCAGGGAAATGAACACAGTGAATACTTTGGGTGACCCAAGGGAGCACAGCCATTTCCAGTGCCCACCAGACTGTGTAGTTTGTGGGTTTTTAAGGAGACCTGCAAAGGAACACACATGGCTCCAGAAATCACCCAGAGCAGTTCATTTGGAAAGAACTAAAAGCAATACGCTCTGTTGAAAGTAACTGGGGTTGAACAGAGACAAGGGGAGGTAGGGAGAGAGAATTTTCCAGGACCCCATGTTAGTTAAGTGTCTTCGCATGGGCTCCTCAATTGCACTGACTTTTTCTGACTTCGGTGATAGTGTTCTGGGGCTGCCAGAGCGGATCCGACAAGCTGGGAGGCTTGAACAACAGAACCAAACGTTCTCACAGTTTCAGAGGCTAGGGCTCTAGGTCAAGACATGAGAAGGTCTGGTTCCGGAGGCTTGCAGGCAGCAGCATGTCAGTTCTTTCTTCCTGACTGCTGGGCTGTCAACAGCCCTTGGTGGCTCCATTCCAATCTTTGCCTCTGTTGCTCCGTAGCATGTCGCTCTGCTTCCCCAAATGTCCTCTGTTCAGAAAGATATCAGTCACAGGGGCCAGAACTGTCTCTGACCTCCTTTTAACTTGATTACATCGACTAAGACCCTCTTTCTAAAAACACCACACTCACGGAAAGGGCCAGTTGGGATGTTGATGCAGTTTGGAATGCGGTCTAGACAACAGCTCTGACCTAGTGTACAGAAACATTCCCTTGGCCGCAGGCATTGGGAAGTTTTCTTCTGTGAGGCCATTGCCTCCAAGGGAAGGGCAGACCCGCCTGCAGCAAGATTTGCCACATCCTCAAGTGCAAATAGGCTGAGCTTTGCAGGACATTTCTGTCCTGGTTTCCATTTCCCCTGTCCTAGCTCTTGGGCGTTCAACTCCTAGTCTAGGAATTTATTTTTAGCTTAATGAATAATCTATATGTTTTGAAAATGACTAATGAAAAAAACAGTCAGCCGCTTTGGACTGTGAATGGGAGCATGCATTTCTGGTCTCTGATCGGAGCATGCGTTCCTGGTCTCTGATCAGAGCATGCCTTCCTGGTCTCTGGCGTTCTTCTTTTCTTCCCATCCATCTGCTTCAGCTACAAGGAAAGTGCCTCCTTGACCTTTGTCTCATCACAGCGACCCCGTCCACAAGGAGGCTGTGTCCTCACTCAGCTGCAGCTGGCAACGTGCGAAACATTATGAAATTAAACGTCGGGCCCTCTGAAGTCTTTCAAGTGTCTGTGCGTTGCCTACATCTTGTCTTCAAGTCTCTGCAGGGGTGGGGGTGGTCAGAGGGGAGGATGTTTTCATCTGGGCAGAGGCACGAATCTGACATTTACAAGCTCCTTGTGTTATCTCAGGCCTGAAGTCTTGGCGCATTCTCTGGCTGGTTCGGGTTTCCTGATCACATTCACACTGACCTTAGCTTGGGGCCAATTCTGCACACTTGAGTCAGCTACTTTCTAGCTACTGCGGCCAGAAAATGATTTTTTTTTTCAGGCATGCCTTGTGAAATAGTTTTGCTAAGTCTGAGAAACGGTGGCATTTCATTTTTTCAGAAACAGTTCCTTTTGGGCAGTGCTAATAAAATGACTCATGTTTACTCAAATTAGGGGTTTTGACTTTGTTCTGGAATTTTTAAAACTACAGTGCCCTCTAGCGGGCATCTTGTGGTACTCATTGTTTTCTGGTTAATGAATTTTCTATTTGGTTACATTGGGTCCTGACTTTGCCTCTTATTTTTGTTTTGTTTTACCCACAAGTAAAGCTCAGCACTGGACGTCAGTACAGGACTGAAGTGTGAGAATATAGAATCCACGCACAAATCCTGAATTTTCTCATCCCCCTCAGGGGAGAAGGGATCCCAGCAAAAGGAAATGTAAAATAGGTGCATGAGGAAATCGCCATGGAGACTTGAACTGTTGATGACAGCATGTTGTAGATTCCCAGAAAACTGCCATTCAATATGAAGCTTTAAAACTATGATTTAAAAAAAGCCAAAGCTGGATGGAGCTATGAGTTCATGCTGGAGGGCCAGCAGCAAGAAGCGAGCTTTAGGCTGCAGGTCACCTCCGTACTGCTTTGTCTTTCTCTCACCCTGGTCAGGTTAGCAAGGCTTTCCATGCTGGCTTTTCCTCTCTGTTGGTTGGGCAGTTGGCACGGCAATGCAGGTTCTGGCCGCTGCTGAAGCTCTAGAAAGTTCCTCATGGTCTTGTTTGGAAAGCCTTGTCAAGGCTTCTCAAGAATCTCTGTGAAGCTTCTACAGAAAATCACAGGAGCGAATGTTTTATAAATGAGCCAAAAAGAAAAGGAAGCTTTTTACGGGGGTGGGGTGGGGTGGATTTTAAATGGTCACTCTATTCTTTCATTTCACTATGTAATTATGAAGAGTTCCTCTAGAACTGACCACCTACCTGGACGGGTGTTTGGGATCAGACCCTTGAGTCTCTGGAGTGGCGTGTGAACATCTCTGAAAGGGTATGCCTTTAAAACCAGAGCTGAGGGGGACATTAATGGATGGATGAAGAAGACATCTTTCTGAGTTATAAAATGTGTTCCCTGTTGGCTTCAGTTTGTGGAGGACTCTCCAGTGGTGGGTTTATCAGACCCTTGGGACCTGGGGAATCTCTGTTGCTGCCCCCACAGCAGCACAGAGACCTCCCTATACGAATCCCTATAGACAGCGGGAATGTGTCCCACATACAGGACTTCAGAGGAAAGATGTCACAGCCTCTGTGGAGGGGACACAGACCCCTGTGTTCACTGACTTAGAGCTAGAAAGATGATAAACTCACGTGATTGAATTCTCCCGTGTTATAAAGTTGACAATTAGCCTCGAAGAGGCAAAGGACAATGGGAGGTTTCCTGAGGCTGGGAGGATGGTGATGGGTATGGGCCATGTAATCCAGGGCTAGGGCATGTGTCTCAGAAGCTGGGTAGGTGACCTGGGACTCCATGCATGTCACTCCTAACCCTAACACCCTGGCACCGGCATTCAGTAATGCAGAATGTCACACTGTCTCCCATGGGGGAATGACATTAGTGAGCAGACCTGTCTTGAGAGGAATCATAGCCAACAACTCTCCTTGTGAGAGTCTTTTTGGGAGAGACTGGAGCCCATTACCTTCATGGTCAAACCTTTTGTCCCACTCAGGTTCACACTCTTTATCCCTGGTTTAAAGGTTTTACTGTGGAGATGGCTCTGGGGACTCAGCGATCGCTGCCTAAGTGCAAGGACCAGAGACCAGATCCCCAGGGCCCATGAAAAGTAGGGTGTCTGTCAACCCAATGCTCCTAGGGCAAAATGCAAAGTGGAGACTGGAGGATTCCTAGGCGCTTCAGGTCAGATTTAACAGGGCACAGCAAGAGGGAGGAGGAGGCAAGGGCTGCCACCAGCTGTGGTCCTCTGACTTTCACACATGCATCTCTGCTTCCCTACTGCAAACAATCACACACACACATATGCCCACACACACGTCACCCGTGCATATGTATACACACAAGATACAGTAGAAGTAGAAGGTTTTATCCTAAATGAATTTGTTTGACTTTTTTTTTCTAGACTTGATGCCTTTTCATGTTTTGTTTAAGGTGGGCTGCAGTACTCTATGGCCAACACAGTAAAGTCTTTGGGGTTTCTGCTCTTCTTTTGTGTGTGTGTGTGTGTGTGTGTGTGTGTGTGTATGTGTGTGTGCGCGCGCGTGCTCACGCGTGTACCAGCTGTCTTTCAGTCTGCTGCTTTATCTCCTGAATTCATTTTTACTGATTTGACTATTGGTTTTGGATACGGGCAATGCAGAGAGCTGAACAATGTCCTCTAAAGATACGTGCCCAGCCTAATCTGCAGAATAGATGGACATTTCCATTTTTGCAGACATAATGAATTCCCAGGATGGGGAAATTATTGATCACTTGCGTGGGTCCTAAATCCATGACAGGAACCCTCATAAAAGACACGTCTGTGATGTGAAGCAGGGAGAGATTGGTTTGATGTGGCCAGACGCCAAGACATTCTGATGGCTGCTGGACATGCTGATGGCCAGCAGGCGCTAATGAGAGGGAAGGGGACATTTTTCTCAGCACAGCCATGCTGACACCTTGGCTTTTGGCCTCCAAGCCTGGAGGAACATTTATGTTGCTTTGAGTAACCAAGTTGCTGGAATTCATTATGGCAGAGCTGCAGAAGGCTACAGTAGTCGGCCACGTTCTCAGACTGTGCCCTATGTATCTCCTGATATATGACAGCCACGGTTTTCTTATTTAATGCTATTTCTAGCTGCCAGCATTAGACAATTATCACCTGTATATATGTATGTATGTGTATACATGTGTAAGTCAGAGGAACTTGAAAGAATTGGGTCCTTTGTTCCACATGTGGGCCCGGGGGACGGAATACGTATCATCAGACTTGGTGGCAAGTGCCTTTACCCTCTGAGACATCTTGCCACCCCCTCCCAAGCCACCTCAGTCAGGCATTCTACTCTAGCCTTCTAATCGTGGAGTCACACAGGATTGGTGTGTGACACTTTATCAATTACCTCCAATTCGTCTCTAGTACTGGAGGCCTGTGTGTCATTCTTCACCAGACAGCTGAAAAGAAGCGGACTTATTTTAGCTTCACACGTTTTGGAACAAAATGCTAGGGAATACAGAGAATGGAACAGTTTGACGTCGTGAAAAGAATCGGGGTCAAGCGGTGCTTTTGAGCAACGGCACTGGCATCCTTTTTAAAAACTGCTCACGTGACATACTTTGTTTCGAATCTACAACCATTAAAAATGCTTTGTAAGGCCACATTGTATGGTTCGTGTTTGAAATAAGACACAGGAAAAAGAAGCTGACAGACTAAACTGTGGTCCTCCCAGCACCCATTCCGTCCTGGGAAGTAGGAGGGTTGGGGGGAGGAAGAGGAAAAGGAGGAGGAGGAAGAGGAGATGGAGAAGAAGAAGAAGAAGGAGAGAACAGTGGGAGAGGCGGACAGATATCCCATGATGGATGTCTGTGGTCTCTGCCCTCCTGAGGGCTTGGAGCTGATTTTTGGCACTCTCTACATGGCCTCTCTGAGACTGGGAAGACAAAGAGGCGTATCTATGCTGTTAGTGTGTGGTTTGGAGAGAGATTTTTCAGCTTGGAATCCAGCTTTACTATTGGGGGTGGGCGGGGCATCTATCTTCTTTTGGCCTTCATCTTTGCTTCTGTGAAATGACTGTAATAAGTTTATTTCATAAGGCATTGTGGCCGGGGGTGAAGGAGAAGATGTACAATGTTCCGAGGCTGATTTCTACCATAGGACTGTCAACTGTCACTCACATACTGATGCTTTCAATATCCGATTGGTAGGAGACTCCTTAAGACTGAAAGTGAAATTTCCAATTTAGATTATTCCCTCTAAGAGGATAAAGACAGCACTCATACCTTGTGGAACCTTGAAAGTAGGATTCAAAACAGAATTGTGTCATGTAGGAGAGAGCAAAGAATGTGCGAAGCTGCTATTATCGTGTTGTGTAATACCGGTAGGCACACTTTGCTATGTGCCATTGGTAGACACACTTGCGGGGCACTGTGCCATATGTCATTGATAGACACACTTGGGGGACTGCAGCGACAAATTGTTCTTCCTCATGAAGCCAACCTCTCTGTCTCATTCTTGGATTCATTGAAAAATTTGTCAAATTCTGCCATTACTTAAAACATTTTTTGGGGGCTGGATAGATGACTCAGTGGTTAAGAACTTCTGCAGCTCTTGCTGAGAGTCCAAGTTCAGTTCTCAGCCGGCACGTCAGGAGGCTAAACTACCTGTAACTACAGCTTCCGGTCCAAATGCCTTCTTCTGGCTCCTGTGGGCACTTGCATATATGTGTCCTACATCTCCCCTGCCACATACATGTAAATGAATATAACCAAATAACTACAAGCATCATTAGTGTATGAGTAAACTAAGTGATGGATTTTGTGATGACACTCAGTGTGTCATGTCCTTTGACCAAGTTCTCTCCTCTTCACCCATTTCCAGTATTTTCCATTCTCTTTTCCTGGTGTGTGTGTGTGTGTGTGTGTGTGTGTGTGTGTGTGAGAGAGAGAGAGAGAGAGAGAGAGAGAGAGAGAGAGAGAGAGAGATCTAGGGTCTACATATGAGAGAAAGTATGTGAAATTTATCTTTTTGCTTCTTTCTTGTTTTCCTTTTTTAAAAAGATTTATTTATTTAGTATGTCTACAATATTCTGCCTGCATGTATGCCTGATCTCATTACAGGTGATTGTGAGCCACCATGTGGTTGCTGGGAATTGAACTTAGGACCTCTGGAAGAACAACTGTTGTAAGTGTGGGAGAGGTGCGGGTTGTGTTCCCGGCACCAGGATCCCAGCCCCAGCCACCGGCCCGCTCAGCTGCTGGCTGCTTGTACCCGAAATAACCACATGA
>JAQHUG010000087.1:2899115-2980484 GCA_028555095.1 Dicrostonyx torquatus | reverse complement strand
ACAGCAATGGTGGTGTCACTGCATTCAGAGTTAGGTGGTTCAGACAGCAATAGTGGTGTCATTGCATTCAGAGTTAGGTGGTACATACAGCAATGGTGGTGTCACTGCATTCAGAGTTAGGTGGTACATAGAGCAATGGTGGTGTCATTGCATTCAGAGTTAGGTAGTGCAGACAGCAATGGTGGTATCATTGCATTCAGAGTTAGGTGGTTCAGACAGCAATGGTGGTGTCACTGCATTCAGAATTAGGTAGTGCAGACAGCAATGGTGGTGTCATTGCATTCAGAGTTAGGTGGTACAGACAGCAATGGTGTTGTCACTGCATTCAGAGTTAGGTGGTTCAGACAGCAATGGTGGTGTCATTGCATTCAGAGTTAGGTAGTGAAGATAGCAACGGCAGTGTCACTGCATTTAGAGTTAGGTAGTGCAGACAACAATGGTGGTATCATTGCATTCAGAGTTAGGTGGTGCAGACAGCAATGGCAGTGTCACTGCATTCAGAGTTAGGTAGTGCAGACAGCAATGGTTGTGTCGTTGCATTCAGTGTTACGTAGTGCAGACAGCAATGGCAGTGTCGCTGCATTTAGAGTTAGGTAGTGCAGACAACAATGGTGGTATCATTGCATTCAGTGTTAGGTAGTGCAGACAGCAATGGTGGTGTCACTGAATTCAGAGTTAGGTAGTGCAGACAACAATGGTTGTGTTGTTGCACTCAGAATTAAGTGGTTCAGACAGCAATGGTGGTGTCACTGCATTCAGAATTAGGTAGTGCAGACAGCACTCAGTCCCAGAGCATTCACCCTTCCTCCCTTTATGATTCATTGTTGTTGTTGACTTTTGCTGCAGCTCATGTGCTTTGCTTTAGACTATATACTTTTGAAGACAGGCATCCTATGATTAATTTCAAATACTCTTAAAATACAGTAGTTATTTTGAGAATAATAGTGTAGTAATGACAATGTAAATAAATAGCATTCATCTCAGGTTTATGTAGAGGGCAGTACCTGCAATACTTTCATAGTAGTTTTTCAATGTCTCCTTAACTACCCTCCTCATTGAACGAAATGTGTGTTCTGATTTTCCATTCTGGGGGAGCACTTCAGCATTCATTGCCCTAAGGAGTCTCCACAGGGATGATGGATTCATCATCTTCCAGTCTGGATCTTCTCTAAGAGTTCCCAGGAGCCATGCAGAACTCTTTTGAGTCCATCTAGCTAGTAAATATTCCTTAAAAATCTTTCTGGCCCAGATTGCCACTTCCTTTTCCTAGATTTTGAACTCTATGGTATCTAATTTGTCACATGAAGGCATTTGAGTCCAACAGCTAAACTAGGATGCAGAGTCCAATGACATATTCTCCCAACGAATTTCCAGTGAGAAATGGGAGAGCTCTCTATCATGGCAAAAATGTAGGCCATGGTCTCAAATAAAGAAGAAAAAGGTAAAGAAGAAAGAACCAGGGAAGGGGAAGAATAGAAGCTCTTAAAATACAACTTCTTTCTTTATTTACTCATTGTTTTAGTTAATGCAGTGTTTAAATTAAATTTTCATCTTTAGTACAAGTTCACTCTAAAGTATCTGTCCTTTGGCAAGAATCTAAGGAAATGTTTACTTAGTATACTCAAGGTCTGTGTGCAATCTCCAGCGCTGTGAGGAGCAGAGAAGGCTGAGGCAGAAGGAAGAAGATGAGGATGAGGAGAAAAAGAAAGAATTTAAGGGAGGTCTGGGAACTCCTTTATCTTTGTCCCTAGTTATTCCAAGAGACTGGTGATGTAGGAGGGTTCTTCTGTATTTGGGTTACTTTCATTGGTTGAATAAAGGACTGCCTGGCCTATAGGAGAGGATACAGCCCTTAGGTGGTCAGAGTAGACAGAACAGAAGGTGGTGAGAGAGAAGGAAGTGGGCAGACGCCATGATGCTCTAGCCCGAGATGGATGCAGGTTAGAATCTTCCGATAAGTCAACACCTTGTGGTGACACACAGATTTCTAAATATGGGTTAGACTAAATATGTAGAAGAGGCTAATGATAATGGGCCAGGCAGAGTTTAAATGAATACAATTTTCATGTGGTTATTTCGGGCATAAGCTAGTGGCTGCAGCCGGGAGCCAGGTACTGGGAAAAAAAACACCTGTGTGCTTCTCTCAAGTGCTGGGAACACAACCCGCACCCCCTCATACAACAGTTTGGCACTCCAACGTGGTTGGCTACATCCACTTAAAAACATGAGAGAGCTTAAAAAGGAGAGACAATTTAACACAGTTTTTTCCTGTTTGTGGATGGCATGCCACAGAGATATTTTTTTTTACATTGGTATGAATCTTGGTTTGTTGATAAGGTCAGTTTTGTTATATGTATAAGTATTTCTGATCTTGATTAAGGTATTGTGATTGTGTAGTTCTTTAGAAATGTAATGTATAATTAGGAAATATAGGTTGTTAATAGATAATCATCTATAATAGTTAAGTTTATGTAACATGAGGGTCCTGCTTGTTGGGATTACTGTCCTGCCCGGGACCCCACAGCTGGCAAGCCCCAAAGAAAATCACACAGAGAGTCTACATTAGGTTATAAATTGATTGGCCCATTAACTCAATCTTCTTACTAGCTCTTGTAACTTATATTAACTCACTATTCTTATCTATGTTGGCTGGTACCTTTTCTCAGCTGGGCAGCTCACATGCTGGTAGACTGGCAGGAGTGCGGGAAGAGCTTCCTTCTTCCCTGTTCTCCTTGTGCCACCTCTACTTCCTGTCTGGTTTTCCTGCCTATACTTCCTTCCTGACCGATCAGCATTTATTTAAAACATGATTGACAGAATATAGACAATTCTCCTGCACCAAGTTTATAGTCATGTTAGTTAGTTTTCTAGATATGTATAGATATATTTCAATTAGATAGGCATTCTTCATATCTTTTTTTTTTGTTTTTTGTTTTTTTAAACAAGGTTTCTCTGTGGCTTTGGAGCCAGTCCTGGAACTAGCTCTTGTAGACCAGGCTGGTCTTGAACTCACAAAGATCCGCCTGCCTCTGCCTCCCGAGTGCTGGGATTAAAGGCGTGCACCACCACTGCCCGGCCATATCTTTCAAAGACTACAAAACATAGCATTTAATATTTTAATAACTTAGGGCTTTTCATGACAATGAGACACGTCTGCTCCTGACAGCACCAAGCTACTTCAAGAAGAATATGGGCATCGAAGAGGCTACTAATGGAGTTTGCTAGCCATTTGGGAAATAAACTGCCCTTGCCTGGACTGCTTAAATGGACACAAAGAACCCACAGAAAGAGGACTCCTAAACTTGCCTAAAAGGTGAGATGATCCCTCAGGGTTCCTGCTTCATAAAAGAGTATGTGAGACACAAAAGAAAGTGACGGAACTTTCTTTAAATTTTCCTGCTTCATGGAAATGTCTGCTGGATGCTATAGGCCTGTAGGCTGAAGATGGATGCCTCAACACTACAGAGGAACTTTGGGTGACTGTACAGGCAGCAAGATGTCTCTGTCATTTCTAAAGTTTTGTATGTTGCTTACTTCTTGTTTACTTAAGTAATATTATATTCTTCTGGAGTCTTTGATGGAGTTGAAGAATGGATAGTTATAGTTTTCCTTTGTTATGATAAAAGATAAAATATATCTAAATATGATAACTGTAATTCTTGCTTGATAACTGTTTTGTTATATGTAACATAGTTTCCTATGTTAAAATGAAAGCCTTTCTTTTTTGTTTAAACAGAAAAAGGGGAAATGGTGTAGGAGGGTTCTTCTCTATTTGGGTTATTCTCATTGGTTGAATAAAGGACTGCTTGGCCTATAAGAGAGGACACAGCCCTTAGGTGGGTGGAGTAGACAGAATGGAAGGTGGTGAGAGAGAAGGAAGTGGGCAGATGCCATGATGATGGACGTGCTCCTCTCAGGTGCTGGGAACACAACCTGCACCCCCTCGTACAACAGACTGGGGTCTCCTGGTTGCCAAGCTCTGCTTGAGACTTAACAGAAGAGGCAGTACTTGGGGTAAGTACTTTACAGAGCATTGGGCTCTCTCTTCCTCTTTTACATTTATTTATTTATTTTTGCAATTTTATGTACATAGGTGTTTTGCTATGGGTGTCAGGTCCCCTGGAACTAGAATTACAGACAGTTGTGAGCTGCTATGTGGGTATGGGGAATTGAACCCCGGTCCTCTGGAAGAGTGGTCATTGCTCTCAACCATTGAACCATTTCTCCAGCCCTGAGCTTTGGTCTCTTAATAGGAACTATGATGCTGTCCAACAGAGAATCCCTACACAGAATTTCCTGTTCAGACAGCATTATTTCCACCTCCTCAGAAAATTGTTAGTAGAGTCATACTAGGTCAGCTTCTGTAGTGTAGTGATTGATAAATACATGGCTTCATTTATTATTCCATTTCCAGTTTAAAAACTTATTAAAGTTGTTCCTTATGAAATTAATTTTTCTTTGCATTATCAACAGTAACAAGTGAAGGGCTGTACAACAGTATCCTCTCAGAGCTGGGTGGTAGGAAGACCTGTCCTTCTTTTCACACTGTAACCTTTTCTTTCAGTAGATAATGGAAATTAAATAGTCTACTATTTTTTTTGTCAACTGCCAGGAAGCTGAGAACTAAAGTCCTTCAGCAAATGTGCTGATATGTACTGCTAGTTTTCCATGATGACTGTTGATATTCTCTGCTCTCCCTGGCCCAGGCTTAACGTCTGCTAGATTCTCCCCTTAGTGGTTCTACTGGGATGCTGCAAAATTAACTTCTAAAAACACTCACTGAGTGTGTTTTACAAATGGGTTAAATTTTCCATATTTTAAAAAATGTAACACTTAGAACGATCTCAAGAAGTAGGCAACATCCTTCTCCAAATAAAAAGATGAAGGCTAAGAAAGATGAAGGAGCCATATTACAAATTCCCCCAAGACTGAAACATTCCTTTCTGCAGCAAAGCTCTGTATGTAGAAAGCAAACAACTCAAAGTATCTTCAGGAAGTCCCTGAAACTGACCAGATCCACTTGGGCCCTCCCTGTCAGAGTAAGTCACCAAAGTTGAGAGTCCTTCTCAGGATAACTGAAGTAAGCTGCAAAGAAGACTCAGAAAAGTCAAACTTGTAAAGAGTCTTGAGACCAGACCAGCTGCCTGGGGGAAGCAGAAACCAGACGAGCTGCCTGGAAGAGTTTTAGACCAGATTTGGAAAGGACACACTCCAGCTTGTTGAACTGCTTGCAGGTGTGCCTTGTGCTCTAGATTCCCAGCTTTTGTGAGGTGTCACCCATGTTGGGGTAGGCTTTGGTGACACAGCTCTCTTGGATTCATTTCTACTCTTGTACATAACCCATCACCTGTACCCCTGTAAGAAACCCCAATAGAACTCATTGGTTTGCCAGGTTGGACTTTGTTGTTATCTGTACTTTGGTCTGTCACGGGATTCCTATGTTGTGTCTACCCAGAAAAAGTTTTGCTGGACAACAGAAAGAATCTGCACAAAAGCTATAAATCTACAAAGCAGACACTAAGCTAGGGAGTTAACTCATTGTCCTCTAACAGCCAAACATGTGTGGCTTAAGACCCAAGATGCTCTATCTTTCTAGCTATGTCTTCATGGAGAACAGTGGGTATCCCAGAGAACCACTCTGTCTAAATGTAATCAGTTCTGCCATTGAAAGAGATGATTAAGGGGCTGAGAGTTGGATCAGAGGTTAAGAGCACTGACTGTTTTTCCAGAGGTCCTGAGTTCAATTCCCAGCAACCACATGGTGGTTCACAACTATCTATAATGATATCTGATGACCTCTTCTGGACAGAAAGCATACATGCAGACAGAAACACTGTATGCAAAATAAATAAAGAAATATTTTTAAAAAAGAAGATGATGATTGAAAGAATGGGTAGTTAAGAAACTTTGATTCCCAGAACTTTTAAGAAACCCTTCTTCAGGAGACTAAGACTATTAATTAAACTAGACAAAATTATGAATAGATCAAATAGCAAATCAGCATAGGAAAAATGAAATCTTATCTATTGGTAAAGAAATATGTCATTAACCTTACCCAGCTGTGAATTCCAAGAGCTACAATAATGTCTAGCTTAATAAAGACATGCCCACTGGAACAATAGTGTTATGAATATCATAGGAGTAGCCAATCACTCTTTGATGGGGTCTAAGGCACACTCCACAAAATGAAACCCATTCTTGTTATTATTATTGGGGCCAAGAACCTGTGGCTGGTGAGGTCATGGGCCCTAGAGAAGAACTCCTTGCTATTAGTCTGCTAAAGGAGACTGACTCCAAATGACTTGTTGTTATACCTGTAGAGTAGTGAAACTCTCATTTCTTGTCAGAGAAGCTTTTATTTTCAATAGATGCAATTAATAAAGTCCCCTAACTGCCAAGGTGCAGAGAATAAGAGAATGTAGAATGCTCAGCCCTAAATAGGACAACAGTGTCACACCCTCTCCTCCCAAGTCTCAGGGATCATTGTGGAGGAGGGGGCAGAAAGAAGGGAAGACACAGAGATGGTAGGTGGCCATAATGGAACACTATTTTATAGGCACAGCAGTACAGTTCGTACAGTTCTGTGTGTGAACACACAATGGCATGGGAAGTGTGCACAAGAACTGTGTAAGTTCAGGCCTGACAAAATTCCAGTATGGAGCTGGGAGCGGGCACGGACGGATCCTACCCCTAACTGAGGAACTACTGCTGGCAATGATATATTCTGTGAAATGGAGGACCAGTTTTCTTTGTGTGATCTCTGGCAGTCGTCACCCATGCTCTGGCGGAAAACCACACATCCAAGAATATATGTGCAACACAAGCTGAACTTGATGGGTCTAAAAATCAGAAAGAGGATACAAAGTTGGGTGAGTAGGGAAAGAGGGTGGATCTGGGAGGAGTTGGGGAAGAGAGATGAATATAAACAAAATGCATTGTACAAAATTCTCAGAGACTTAGTTAAAAAAAAAGAAGGGGCTAGAGAGATGGCTCCGCAGTTAAGAGTATTACCTGCTCTTCCAAAGGTCCTGAGTTCAATTCACAGAAAACACATGGTGGTTCACAACTATCTGTAATGAGGTCTGGTGCCCTCTTCTGGCCTGCAGGCATACACAGAATATTGTATACATAATTAAAAAAAATTAGAAAAAAGAAGAAATACACACTGTGGTGCAAGCTTGATCCGTTTAGACAATGACTTTTGGGGTGACTTGCCATGAGCGTGATTGTCTCTGGAGATGTGACTGGATAAAACAGAGGAGTCATCTGAGCTCTCGTGGGTAGTTAGAGCAAACCTTGCAATTGGTCCCCATCACCCTTGGGAGAATAACAGGAGAGCAGCAGCTGGATCAGCGGTGTCTGCCTTGTTTGGTATTTGTGAGTTTGCTTTTCATTGCACCCCTTAATAAATTGTTAAATAGACTTTTATGGGTCCTCACTTCAATATGAACTTAAAACCACTCTGCACCTATGCAGAATTATTGGGTAGAAGAGTTCTGGATGAACTGGTTTTCTTAAGTTCTTTTGATTGTTCTGAATTTGATTAATCTTTTTGGAGGGCAAAAGCCATAAAAATCAACACAGCTGTGACTGATAGGCTCAATACTAGACCTGTATATAGAATATTTCAAAGGGTGAAAAAACCTTTTGAAGTGGGAAGATGTCATAACTGCGTTATTAGGAGCTAGAAGGAGGAAAGGAATGGCTTGCCAATAGACAGTGTTGAACTGCTCTGATTTGGCAATGATTCTATGTAGTAGTCCATTCAGATAGAGCTAGGAGGAAGTAGAACATAGCACTGTGCTCTGGGTTCATCAACATAAAAAGGTAACATATTGATGAATGGGAAAGCTAACTCCAGGTTAAAATCTCCTTGTTCCTGTAATTGCTATTCATTGATGTGTTACTTTCAGACCAAGAAAGCCAGAACAGAGAGGCCATTGGCTCTAGAAGTCCAGTGGCCAAACCTGATCCTTCTGTTCTGAGGTCAGAATGAGGTACGTTCCTCATCCAAGTGGAGATAGTCAGATGCAAGTGAAGTAGAAAGGTGTGGGAGGAATGACGTTAAAAAATGCAGTGCCGGGAGAGCTGATGAGAAGAAAGGCTCTTAGCAGATACTCCCCAGGTTATGTATATTCTAGTCACTAAATCAGTACATGGGCAGTTGCAAAAATTCTCCATTAAACATAGAATTTTATAACATGGCATTAAAATGCATCTTAGTTAGGGTTACCATTGCTGTGATGAATGAAACACCATGACCAAAACCAAGTAGAGGAGGAAAGGGTTTATTTGACTTAAGATTTCACATCATTGTTCATCAAGATAGGAGCTCAAACAGGACAGGAGCCAGGAGGCAGGAGCTGGTACAGATGCCATGCAGGGGAGCTGCTTACCGGCTTTTTCTTTATGCCTTGTCCAGTCTGCTCTTTTAACAGAATCCAGGACCGCTACCCTGGAGTGATGCCACCCACCGAGGGCTGTACCCTTTCCTTTAAGCCACTAATTAAGAAGATTCCCTGCAGACTTGCCTACAGCCCCATCTTATGGAGGCACTTTCTCAATTTGAGTTCCCTTCTCTCAGATGACTCTAGCTTGTATCAAGTTGACATAAAATTAGACAGCACAGAAAGGTAAGTTACCTTAAACCCCACTTCAGAAGTAACATAGATTCCCAGGGGGAGCCACTGTCTGGGGACAAACCCTGCAGACACCTGCCCCCTGTATTTATCTATAACCTCATTGGGACAATACTATACACATTGTACACCAATTCCCTTTAAGAACATGAGAGCTTGCTTTTGACACCTGTATTTGTGCTTGGTAAAGGAAACTTAAAAAAAAACTTCCAAGAATACTGACACTCTAGCAAGGGGGCCAGGGTTTTCCCACTGTGCCATGTTCCCAGGGCACATTCATGCAACTGTCCACCTCATTTCCCCTTCACACATTTCTAGTCTGGCTTTCTTGTTTCACATCCCCATATTGATTTAGAGACCAAGTCTTCATCCCGATGTTCATTCAGTTTCATTGGAGTTGGAGCTGCCTGGGCTTGAGAGACAGGGGAGTCAGAGAAGCTGCTTGGGCTCTTAAGGGGTTCACTGGAAGAGCAGAGGCAGGCAGACACTGGAACCTGGGCAGTGCTTACTTCTGAAGCGGGCAACGCAGCGTCTTTTGATTTGCTTACAACAGAAGGCCGAGTCCTTGATGTTCTGCTGGCAACTTGATTTTGTGCTTGCCAATTTATTCCGGGCACCATTCCTTGTGCTGGACTTAAATCAGAATTATTTTCATCAGTTTAACGGAGCAGGAACTGATCTGTGTGTAGAAGTGGGTCCCACTGATGCTGCAGAGGCAGACTTAACTGCTCTCCCGCTCAACAATCTCAGCAGAGCTAGAGGATGTTCTACAACATTCTTTATGCCATAATAGTTTATCCTCCAAAGTATTTAAGAGGGAAGGGAGCCCCAGACTAAAGCCCTTACACTTTAATCCCTTGTTTGGTGTCTTGTGGCAACAGGCATGCCTTGCCTGGAAGAGCCCTTGCTGGTTGGCAAGCAGACCCTGTGTTCCCTTTGGTTTTATGTGGTTTGTTCATACAAAGTGCTGGTGAATAGAAATTTACTTGGGAACTGAGGGATTTGTGGGGGAACTATGGGGGATGGGAGGGTGTGAGAACTATTCAGGAGGACTCAGGTTGCTTTTGTCTGGAGAAAATTCTGCATCTGCTAATAATGTCGACACCAGCCAGTTCCTCCCACTTCAAGCCCTGTGCTTTCTCCTAAACAAGGGTCTACACAGGTTTCCAGCTCTTCCTTTACAAACTTAAAGAGCAGGTAAAATGGGGAGTTGGAGTTAAGCCATTTTCTTTCAGTGACCCAGCCTGTAGTAACAGGGAATGGAATTCAGATTTCTCAGTGGTAATCTTTAGCCTTGCTTCTTGAAGGAACATGCCAGATTTCTGTTGCAGTGAACAGAGGGTATCTTAAAGAACTGGTAGAGACCACTCTACTAAAAGCCCAACCCACGTCAGTCTGTGATGCCCTGAGGAAGACACCACAGCAAAAAGCAGCTTCTGCTGGGCCCAGAATTCCCAGAAACAAATAGATTCAAATAAAATTAAAAAAAAAATTTTGCCTTACCCAACTGGGTAGAATATCATGCTCCATTTTCAACCAGAGCTCTTCAGCCCTTTCATTATTACAATGATTGATATTTTGGGCTGGATAACTGTTGTGGGACTGTCTCTAGGCCTCTATCAACTAGATGCCAGCTCTGTCTTTCCAACTCTTACATGACATTGCCAAATGCTATCTGGGAAGCAAGACAACTCATACCACCAATGAAGCCAAGGCTACTCTCTCCTCTGGCCCCATGAATAGTGAGGCTGTGGTTGGAGAGGGGCAAGAAAAAGGATGAAATCAACCCATATTTTGATACTTTCCTTTGAAGAAGATCTTAAATGTATTTAGGGGGAAAGAGTATACATTATCCTTTCATGTATAATACTGACTAACCCTTTGCTTGTAATATGTGGATGAGATCTGTTAGTCCCGTGGCTGAAATTTTATACCAGTGGAGTGGAATATACTTTGAGTCTCTCTGGTGACATGGACAGGAATAATTCAAAGACACCTCAGGCAAAGGTGGCCGCACACACATTTTTGTCATCGTTTTCATTTTATTCATCTTGGGAAACTGATGCTGCTGCTAGGCCTTGATGGGTGGTGGTGGAGGTAGGACCATGGAGTCAGAGGCAAGACTGGAAGGTGAGATCAGGTCTGCCTACATAAACCAATGTCAGGGACTCAACAGCGCTATGATTTTAAAAGCTGAATTGACATGGGGTGATTTTTTTTTGAAACTGGGTAATTTTAGTGACAAAGAGTCCCTTACGTTGCAGGCAATTTTGTGGAAAATCATTTAGCAAAAAATAAATAGCTATGGAGCATTGTCTTCTTGATGAAAACCTTTATAATGTAGGTGAGGGCTTATTGGAACAAGTTATACAGGCAATTAAAATGACTGCAATTCAGTATATGAGCTGTGAAGTCTAGCTTTGTGCTTTTTTTTCTTAAATCCTTCATTGTTTTGAAAAGGAAAACATCCTTTTTCATGGTTGTCATGGTTAATGTCAATTAAATTTACCGTGAATCATAGCCTTAACCCTTTCAGCTCCCAAATTCATTCGTCTGTAACATTCACAAGAGGCCGTGCAATGATTTTCTAAAATCCAAAGCTTCCTTTGCTCAAATACTAATCTCGGTGTGTGTATTTTAGAAATGTTTGGAAGGGAATATTCTCTGAGATGGTGGAAGAGTGGCCAAAGATGAAACTAACCCACCCCTCACTGTCCTCTCTGCCTCTGTTGAATCTCTCCCATCTGCAAGTGTATGTGCTCACAGGTGTGGTACTGTGGATTGAAGTCAGGGCCCCCAACATCTCAGGGAAGTGTTCCATAACTGAGTGAGCCTCACCCTTGGCCTGCTCTCCTTTTCCTTTGTTTATATTTTTTCTTATTAAAAATGGGGTGAACAACTAAATTTAATCGGAGACAGCATCAAGGAGACTTGCAATCCTGTTTATCAGTACAAGCTTTTGCCTCCTGTTTCCATGGTAACCAGTGATCTGTAGTCCAGTCACACCTTTAGAAAGCTTGTTTTCTCTCTCCATCCTAAAACCCTAGCCAGAAGCACCAAAGGTGTTGAACAATAATTTTCTTATCTGTTAGTTTCAAAAAAAATTAAACATGAGGCTACATAAAGGAAGATAATACCTAAGGCTTATCCTGCAAACACAGTAGAAATGTCTATTAATTCGAAGATGATCACTGGGATAAAAAGTACCCGAATTCTAAGCGAGGGATGTCACACCGTGTAACACCCACCTACCCGGACTCAGCTCCACATACTACTTAGCTCCTTTAGCAAATAGTAACTATCATACATTATAAACATCCATCTCATTAGCAGAGTGAGACAGAGGCTTGCTTTAAGAACTTTAAAAATGTCTCATCGACTGGCTTTCATTCTGGTATGTTTTTTGTCTCCAGGGGACATTTGGCCATATCTGGAAACAGTTTTGGTTGTCATAATTGGTTCTGGTGTGGGAGCCACAGCACCCCAAACAGGTCTAGCGTCATAGGTAGTATACTGACATAAGAGAAAGAAATGCTCAATTGAATAAATCTCATTTGTGATCTGATTTCCTGTTCTTGTACTGTTTGATTTCTTAATTAGTTTAAGCAGGGGAAAATGGGAGGGGGAGAGGAGAGAGGTTGAAAGAAAGATCTGTCTGCCTATCTATCTATCTATCATCTATCATCTATCATCTATCTATATCTATCTATTTATTGAGATAGAGGGAAGGAGGGAAGAGGGGGCTGAGGATGGGGAGGAGAGGGAAGAGAGTGGGAAGAATAGGAGGAGGATGAGGAGGAGAAAAAGGAGGAGGAGGAGGAGGAAGAGGAGGAGGAGGAGGAGGAGGAGGAGGAGGAGAATCAGCCACCACAAAATATTTTCACCTTTTCCCTATCACTCTTTGGTTAAGATTTGACACTTCTATTGCCACTCTTATTAAGGTTCTATTATTTATTTTTCTGTCAAGGAAGACTTATCTTTCCTAGGTGAGATGCTGACAGCAGCAGGCGCTTACCTTTGGCGTTTGTCTCTCTAAATATAATTATGTTTTGCCATCACGACCGTGGAGGACAAGGTCCTTCTGAATTCGTGTTCCTCTCATGAGGGTAGATCCAACCAAGAGAACAGCAAGCATTTCCATTGCCCCTCTTCGTTTGGGACGAAGCTGAATAAGCAAGCAATCCTGACACAGCCAGAGGGCGCCAAAGTGCCGCGAACGGAAGTTCCAGGACTTCATGGCTTTCGGGATGGTGAAATTGGCTTTTGTCTGAAAAGCCTTGGTTCTAAAAGATGTTACCATGTATTATTTTCCAAATTTTGAATTTTATTTTGCATTTTTTCTTTTTGTCAACAGGTAAGCATGGCGAATATATCTCCTAGCCTTGGTGGCTATTGTTTATCCCGGGGCTACCCTAAGTGGTCGCCGACCAGGACACGCGGACTTAGCTAGGCTAGCCACAGTCTGGCTCGGTGGGCTTCTGAGTAGCATCTTAAGCAGCCAGAGAGCCGGTGACTTCCATGAAAGCACAGACACAAAAAGTCGAAGCCCATTTTCCTAGGGTGCATTTCTTCCTTTCTTCCTCTCCGAAGTCGGAAGAATATCCCCCGAGGGGCGGTGCCGCCCACCCCTCCACCCGGACTTGGGTTCGGGGCGTTGGTGTCTCGCAAAGCTGCAGCTTCCTGGTTGACCCCGAGGGCGAACATCTGCCTGGAGACGCCCCAGATGTGCTTTCCTTGGGGGGTACACCCTAAAACCCGCGCACATCTGTCTTGATGGTTTCAAGGGAAGCATCGCGTCTCCCCCAATCTCACTGCCTACGTGATAGCAGAATCTCAGCCTCACGTCTGGAGCGGGCTGGACTGGGGCGTAGAGAAAGCTGGCTACGGTGGGGGCGTAGTTCATCAGCCCCTTAAGTCTGAGCCAGAGCCTGAGCTACTTATTCAATGCTTTCAAATAAAATGTGTGTGAGACACAGAGAGAAGAAATCTACAGACAGTACCTCCGTGGGTGGGAGGATGGAGGGGAGTGCAAGAAGGGGATAGGAGGGGGGACTAGCAGAAACTGTTGGGGAGGCAGGCAAGGCACAGGGTTGGAGGGGAGGGATCTGGATGAGGGTAGTAGAGGGTGGGGGTGACTGTGAGGGTGTGGTGACGGGGGGGCGCTGGATCACGGGGCGTCTCGGGACACAGGGGCTGCAGGAGGAGAAAAGTTGGGGACCCTCGGGTAGCGGAGCACTAAAGGAGCTGGTGGGGCCCGGGCCAGGAGCTGAGGGGCGGGCGCGAGGCGGGCGGGGTCGGCGAGCGGAGGAGCTGGGCGGGCGGACGCGCGGGGTGGGGGGGAGGGCGCTGGGCAGGAAGGGGAGGGGGAGCGAGCGAGAAATGCAGAGGCTGCAGCGGCGGCGGCAGTAGCGGCAGCGGCGACGGCGGCGGCGGCAGCGCTCCAACTCGCTCCACGCTCCGGGCTCCGCCGACGAGCCGGGAGAGAGCCTTTGCCGAGCAGCCAGGCACCGGGCCGGACGACGCCGGCCACCCGGGCCCCTTGGAGGCTCCGCGCTCACCCAGGGCCGGCACAGGCACCCAAAACCTAGGTAAGGAGGCGCGCCGTGGATCCCTAACGCCACAGCGGACTCTGGGCCATCGGTTCCCCAGGGCCCCGCCCCACCCTGAAGCCCAGGGTTCTCCATGGGTGCAGCTGGGTGCGGCCGGGAGTAGACACAGTGGGCGTGGGGTTTCTCTATGTGGGCTCTGTCGTACTGGGGGATCCAGGGTGATGTTATCTCCCAAGGTGGACAGCTCCGGCCTTTCATAGGGTGGGGAGCTTGAGGCGGGTGGTGGCGTGGCTGATGAACCGAGTTCGGAAAGGAGGGAATGGTGGGTGGGAAGCTGCTGGTGACCGGGAAATACCGAGTGCGAAATCCTTTAAACCCATCGAATCCACCAGCCACGGTTTTGTGGGCTGAACCCAGCCTTCTGTCATCGGAACCGGCACAGCCACGGAGAAAGCCCTCCGTGTGAGGGGCGCAGCAGCAGAAGATGGAGGGTGGGGGTGGGGTGGGGAGAGAGAAAGAAGACACGGAATCTGGTCCGATCAGAAGGGGCGGGGGTTGGCTTGGCCCGCGGGACTCTTGATCTTGGTTTGGGCTAACCGAGGAACACGAGGTTCAGAAGGCGGTGTGCACGTCCGGGGCAGATCAAAGCCCCAAGCCGGTCTGCGGCTGAACTGTTTTCCCACTAACCTGTGGACATCTCCAGCATTTTCTTTTTTGAGCCTTGCGCTCAGAGAACGCGCCGTGCGCGCCTCCACCGCCGCCCCAGCCTAGGGGGTGTGGGCTTGAACCTGACAGCGCGCGGCCCCAACGGGCTCAACCCTGCTGCAAGCCAAGATTTCTGTAGATTTTGCCCGTGGCTCAAAGGCTAAAACCCAAAGTCCGTTTCCCGCTTCCCCTTACCATTAAAAGAAAATTATTGCAGAATGCCTGGATTCGATGGCACACAATGCGTGGCTGGGGACCGCATTCTATTCATGAATATTCATCGAACGCTTGGCCCCATTCCTAATCTGCTTCCCCCGAGACATTTCCGCCTTGAAACGAACTCGGTGGACGGCCTCTGCCCCAGTGATTTTCACTCTGTGGAAAGGAGCACGACGCACATGGGTGCAATTTCAGTGTTTTGTACGGGGGTTGACACACCTCTGTCTTAGCCAATACTGCTGGCCACTTGCGTGGCGGAGTTAAAATGAAACACTAGTGTTAAAGGGGCTGCTGATGGGGTGTGGATTAACCTCCACCCTTGGGAACACAGCAAAGGCTCACAGACCTCCAGTACTGCGGGCAAAATGAATGAATCGGGACTGTAATTACCTATTCCTTTGTCTTGGCCTCGCGCATGCGCCAGAGAGCAGGGTGTGGAGGGCCAGGCAGCCCCATCTGATCTCCCCATCATCCATCCACCCACTCCCCTCTGAGGCCAGGAACAAAGGCGTTTGCCCTAAATGTTTCATGAAACCCTCGGACACAAATGACACCCCCTCCCCGCCCCCGTCGTTATGATGTGCGTGCTTCCCCCTCCCCAGACCAATCTTACTTATTCTCTCAGATTTCAGTTAACCCCCTTCCCCCCAATATTTATCATCCTTTTCAGCGAGAGAAATGGTGGATTTGTTTTATTTTTTTTTTATTTTTTAACGCACACTGCTTTTTTCCTTTCTAGAACTGTCCATTGTTCTTTCTGTTCTAAAGTATCGCACTGCAGGGATGATGGCTTTCTTCGTTTGCATCAATTAACTGTTTGTCTGACAGATCTTTATTGCGGGTCGTTTGACCAAGGAACATTAGTCTCAGACCAGCGATGCTGTTGCCCCTGGTGATACCACCTGGGACAGATTAAGACATCTTGGCATTTAAACGAACAAGATGGCCTACAGAAGCCAGCGTGAGAAAATGGTTACCCTTTCATCAGCCTAAGCCTTTTTCGAATTCTCTTGATTCCTACTTTATTGTTTCATTAAAGATTCCAAGAGGCAAACCCCACAGAGGTGGGGAGGAAGAGGGGAGCTAGGGTTGCTGGGAAGAAGATGGTGAAGCACCAAGTTCATAGTGCTCCCCGCCCCTTCCACAGGAGCCATGATAGTCCTTTGATGTCAGATTTTCTTTCAAATGATAGATTTCCAAGTTTATGGACATATATATATATATATTTATTTTAGGGGAGATACTGGTTTACTTTTGCTATTCAAAATAGGACAGACTGTGTGATAGGAGCCCAGTGCTCTGCTTCTGCCATGGGGTAGGTTGTGTTTGAAAGGTTTTCATGCTAAAGGATTCCAGCATGTCCCTGGTGCAATAACATGTGGCAGAAAATGGCAATCCTCCCTTTTGTTCCTTAAAGAACCAAAAATACCCTCAATATTGATCACATTTACTATATCACAGCTTATAATTGGTAGGACAAGTGTCTGGCCGCCTCTTAAGTGGTAAGGGTTTTATTCTTTCTGATCCTTAGCGATAGGTTTTATGTATTTAGAGTTCTGTATTATTCTGTATGAATAATTCATTGAGTAATATAATTATAGGGCTATCTGTACTTAAATAAAATGGAGGAGAGAGCTGGAAAATAGTCTGAAATCAATAGACTTCAAATCAGTGAGCTTTAGGTTTTTAAACAAAATAATCTTAAAATCAATTAAAAATATTATGTTACTTTTTGTTCCTTTAGCCAGCTTTCTTGCCAAGCATTAGCAGGTGAAGAAAGGGAACTCTTTAAAATCCTGCTATATTGTACCAGTATATTGACTATCTGGACAGTGGCATGTGTATTTCTTAACTGGTGTTCAAGCTCTCTGAGGCTTAGGAAATGGATCTTCCTCCATTACCTTAATTTAAATATTCAGTGGAAGAACTCTCAGCTTTAGGCTCCCTGTGCTTGGAGGCCTGTTTATAATCCTCCTGGATTTTCCAGAACAAATCTCATTATGGGTTTAAATGTATTAATTATGTTTTCTTTATTTTTATTTCCCTTTAACTTCAAGCCATTCTGATTTCATGGTTAAAATAAATGGTGCATGAAATCAGAGCAAAAACTACCTTTTGGGAATATTGTCCATTGTAAAATAGAGGTCTGTGTTATCCATGGTAGTTTTGTAAAACATTGCACAACATAACTATTCTGCAAACAGCTCAAGTAGCATGTACATACACATGCACACGTACACACTTAAATGTAAACATACATATTTATATGTATGCACTATAAAATCTTATTAATGACAATACTAAATGAAGTGGTGTACAATGTTATTTTTCAGTGGTATTATATTGGTCTTGGGAAAACAATTCATTTCTGTCTTTATAAATATGT
This sequence comes from Dicrostonyx torquatus, assembly GCA_028555095.1. NCBI lineage: Eukaryota > Metazoa > Chordata > Mammalia > Rodentia > Cricetidae > Dicrostonyx > Dicrostonyx torquatus. The sequence continues at coordinate 2,962,986 of JAQHUG010000087.1, read as the reverse complement.
GTTTGAAAGGGGAAGTCTTAGTAGTCTACAAACACGCTCCTTACCAATACCTCTAAAATAAACTCAACTTGTGTTGAGTTTAGCTAAGATGTTTCATTTCAGGCCTCAAACTCACTCTAACCACCATTATACTTCAAAAGCTGGAACAAACACCACCAAATAAAGGATTTGTACATACTTTTTTGGTCTTATTTTTGTGCTCTCTTGTAAAATTTTGATTTTCAAGAGCTGTCCAAAAAAGTCCTGAGAACGACATCAAAGCAGGTGCACTGGTATCTGGTTCGTTGGATTTGCATAGGCCTTTACTGGTGTGGGCAGTTTCCACCTATTCTCCATGACGATAGTCTTAGCTGGTAACCTAGGTAGTTGCTGAAGATAGCCTCCAAGTATATGGACAAGTTGGCTTTCTCCAGGACAGGCACAGTCTCTGTCCTCCAGTTTTCTCTCAACTCAATCCTTTCCAACTCTGTCTCTCCCAAGACTTGAGCTAACCCAGTGAACATAAGATTTATTCTTTGGAACTCGGAGTTGCCGACAGTCAGAATTTAAAGATAAAATATGTGTTTTGGGGGAAATTTTCTGCGAGTTTTTCCTGGGGTTTTATGGAGAGAAACTGAGCATGGAGGATCTTTAAATAGTGACTTGTCTACTTTGGGCAAATGATATCAGATCTTGATGAATTTCCCCATTTTTTCAGTTGTAAAATAGAGATATTAATGCCCATTTTCAGGTTATGATAAGGATTACACATGCCTGTGAATGACTAATCATAGTGACTGGCTCTTGAGAGCTCTTTAATCTCTCTATTGATGACATTTGATGTACTAAATGGAACTGACATTACTCAACAGTTTCTACCGTGTTGAGCTGCATTTCTGTCCCAGGCTGCAGATGAAGAACTGAGTACTTAGCAACATTTAGCCAGAAACAGCCTATTTCAATATGAAAGGACCCAGGTATTGCATATGTATATACCATACACATATGTAGATGGTATATGCGTATGCATGATGTATGGTATATAATTTGATATTCTATGGACACTGTGTGGATTTGCTCCAAAGTGGGTTGCATGGTCTCAGGCTGCCCCCTGTGATCCCACAGCTTCTTATAAAAATCAAGAGGGCATTTAAGTTGATTTGAGAATCCATAGACACCCCAGTAGTTTCTCAAAACCACAGCCATTATTAGTCTTTTGAAGGAGAGCTACTGTTACATGTCAATTTCTCTGTAGCTAGAAAGACAGATGTGCAGATAAATGTCACATGGGAAGGTTGCGTGGTGAACTCTTTGAGAGCAGAGTATCATAGCCATATTCTCACTAGGGTGCAGATCAGTTTTACTTCTGAGGAGACACACATGCAGGAACTGGTAGGGGTCAAACAGCACTTTCTTTTTCCTTCTGGGAGTTAGGCATGGGGTGAAGGAAGAGGTAGAGAGAGCCCATGGTGGGTTTTCCCTCTGTGCCTGCAGGATTTAAGTACCAATCTAAGGAAACACATAGAGAATTCTGAGCAGCCTAGGCACTTGGTGCACAGATGGCAGGACTGAGGGGAGTCTGGGAAGACTTTCCTGAAAGCTTTGGAGATTTGGAAGCAGATCCTGTTCGTGAGCACAACAGGGCACGCGAGCATAAGGAAATACTTCAGGATGGTGTAGGAATGTGGGGGTAGAGTGGAGAAGGCCAAACCTTTGCATGATACTTTCTCCTTGTCACTTAAAAGCATATTATGAACTTTTAATGAATGAAAACTCACTTTGGATAAGAGAGGAGAGGAGCTGCATTTCAGTAGCTCTTTGAGTAGCCCTTTGAGGGGTAACAACAGTTTAGGCATTGTATATGGAATATGGTATTTAGAGAGGATGTTTTCTATAGGTCGGTGTGGTTGGGGTTGTGGTCACCTGCATAGAATCCTGCCTCAGGTGCCTCAGCAATGTCTAGCTAGGTGGACTTTAGCAAACCACTCAGCTCCAGTGGGCCTGACACTCGAAAGTGGAGATTGAAATACAGAGTTATTATAAGGATGAAAGAAAATCATCAAGTTTGGACAAGTGGCTCATTAGCCTCAGCATGTCTTTTGAGTCCCCATTCACTCTGAAGTTGTGAGCATACCCATTTCCCTTACTCCATCCTCTGGGTTGGTAGCTAGTCACACGCTTTTTCAAATGAAGTCAGTGTAACATGCCCCGCCCATGAGAATGCCTTGGGAAGTGTTTGGAAGAACTTAAAAATCAATGGCTAAAAAACAAAGAGGCAGACAAACCTCCCAAAAAAACAAAATAAACAGAAATTCATAGCTATAGTTCTTTGAGTATGTTGGCAGGACACTTCCTAGTTCCAGGATGTCATTATGTTGCGATGACGCATATCATAATTGAATTTTAATCCCCTCAGACGAATGGCAATATGTATTTCACCTGGAAATAAGTGGAAAGTAGAGACTCAAATAGTGTGCCTAAGATCTGCGGCTTTTAGCCCTATTTCATTCATTAGTGCTATTGGCCATATTATCTTATGTGATGCAGACTCTCAAAGCTAAGTAATTCTTAACATGCTAATATCCCTCAATATTCACCTACAGTGAGTGATACTAAATTTCTCAATGAAAAGTGATCTACTGAACAGTTTCAATATTCAAGAAGCAGATACAGTTAGGGCCTATTGATTACAAATGCCTTTGTCATTGTGTTTAGGGGCTAATGTCCTTAAGTAGGGGTAGTAAGCAGTACACCTGTTTCCAGTTGTGCAATTAGGGTTGCCTTGTTAGAATTAACTCACCACGCATGACTGCGAATGACTAATAGTCATTCATGCAGGATATGCATACAGAAACTCCCTGGTTGCTTCTAGTTGCTATCCAACCCTCTTTGTAAATGCTTGCTCATTGGAGTAGAAGGTTGGAAGGCTCACTACTGAAATACTTATCCTGGAACTCAACAGGATCTTAGAGAAGTCAGTGGGGTGCCCAAAGTGCCACGAGCTGGTTAGTGGCTAAGGGGGAAGCCAGGTTATTTCCCAATAGAGATGTCATTTCTGCTATCCCATCCAACTGAGAGAGCAAGGCAGGGAAAAATCTAAATGTCCAGTTGGGTTACTCATATTCACGGTCTGAAACTGTTAACAAATTTCATACTGTTTCTTTTGCCTGTTACTATTACTTGAACGTCAGTTGGGTTCCTGTAATTCTCACTGCTTCTAAATAAAGGGCCTCTTTCACCTTTCTTACAGCACACTTGCCCACATGGGGAACTGTTTGGAAACTACCTGTTATTCCTCTATCTCCACGTCATCTGTCTCCTTCAGTTTACTTCTTATATTCCAGGCATATGATTTCCTTCTTATTCCAAAGACTATAAAGACTATGTGGCATTCATCAAAATGAAATGAAATGTCTCTCCTTTTATTTATTTATTTATTGGTTTGTCGAGACAGGGTTTCTCTATGAAAGAGTCATGGCTGTCCTGGAACTCACTTGGTAGACCAGGCTGGCCTCAAACTCACTGAGATCCACCTGCCTCTGCCTCCCAAGTGCTTAAATTAAAGGTGTGTGCTCCACTATTGCCTGGCTTCAAAATGACTCTTAACACCAGGCTTTGATGCCGTGTCTTTCCTTTCTTCCTAAAGTGGACAACAGCTGCAGGATTAAGTGGTTGTGGATGGAAGGTTCATGTTTGAGAAGAAAACCAGTCTTGGACTAATTTGGAGTCAAAATGATGCAGACAGAGTTCAAGGCCTCTGGGAACATCAAGTGTGTGAGTTCTGTAGGCAGGTGATGGAAGCCCAGAGTGTTCGTGCCCATAGCTGGTGTCGTCTGGCTTGGAAGTTCCAGGAGACAAGAGGCTTGGTTTTTCTTTATAATCACCAGGTATACTATTTGAGCACTATGGCACTTTGAAGTAATTTGTTATATAGGGAACTTAATATTGGAATGTTTGGAATTGTTTTAGGCAAGTTTTGTTTACATGTATTCAGATTTGAATAAACTGTTAAGTTTAGATTTAGGTAGGAAACCTTTAAATTCACATTTACAGCTGTCTGGAAGTTTGTGTGACTTTGAGGAATTTGTATTTTTTTCCAGAGAAACCTGCAATCTGTAAGTGATTTCACAGCTTTCAGCATGCTTCGGTGCTTTTAATAATTACTCATACATTCCCAGAAGTCAACATATTCATAGTGTAAACTGAAATTAAAGTTTGAACCTCAGCTGATGAAGGAACAGGCGTACAAGAAAAGCTTGTCTGACTGAAGTGTGTACTGTGAACTTCCTAGATTGCCTGGCAGAGTGGCTTTGAAAAGGTACACAGCTAGTTCCCATTGGTGGCCTAGTCAAAACACTGTCACTGCAGACTAAGACAAGAGGGGAGTTAAATACTAATAGATTCTATTCAGGGGAGTTAGTATATCAGACGGGAAAACCACAGTGCCCTGTTTCTGTTCTTTAAAGATACAGTGAACAAAGTTCTGGTGGGATTATTGAGTCTCTGAAGAGGCTTCCTTAGCCTTAGCCGTCTGAGGTTGGTTCAGAGACTGAGAGTGGTGTGGGAGTGTTTGCTGTCTTTGACCTTTACAGATGTCCCCAGCTGTTTCGACAGGGAAAACCGTTTCAGCATTCTGTATTTGCTTTTAGGTTCATCAAAGATGATTGGAAAGAAGAAAAAGAGGGAGAAACCCGTGACTTATCAGTGCACAGGTGCCTCATGCCTTTGTCCTGTAGTCCATGGAGAGGGTGGGGTCAAGTCAGGGTACTATTGGATGTTTGCTAATGACATTAATGTGATCAACTGAGGTTTCTTGGAATTGCATGACTCCTGTTCCTAAGGACAATGGAAAGAATCTTGGTTAACAATTGGTGGTGTAGTTCCTGGAGTTTTTGAACACACAACCTTAGGTAAACATGATGAGTAGTACCCTATTAACAAGGGCTATGGTGATATCAGGGCTTCCTCAGTAGCCCTGGTGATCTTTTGTTGACACTCCAAGCTCTAACTTCCTGAGGTTCACTCAGTTGGACTTTAGAAACTTGGTGAATGGTTTTTCAACAAACAGAGCATTGTTCATTAGGTTGAGGGCGGTCTCCAGGGTGCAGGTTCCTTCTGATGTACAACAGATTGTTATCTCGGTTTCTTCCTGCAGTGACATGACTGACCAGTGAAAAACCTCATGGAAGGTTTGGTATTCCTTTCCTTGATGGAGGAACCAAAGGCAGAAAAAGAAAAGCCTTACTAGCTCACTTAGCCCAGCTCTGCTGTTCTGACTGCTTCTGTGGTTGCCACCCAAAGAGCTTGCTTTGAAGTCCTCTGTGCTGAAGTCTTGGGTGGGCAGGGTCTGGGTGAACTCAACTGACTGTGGTACAGAGAAGGAAGGGTACGGATGCCATGGGAGCCTAACAATCGATAAGGTAAGGCAGGGCGATCTCCCAATGGACAAGGAATTCCGTTGATGCTCCTCAAGGTTTTGTCTAGCTGACTACCCCTCTGAAGGCAGAGACTTTAAGGAAAAGACAATGTAACAAGAACAAAATACATGCTAAAGTCATTTTGTTACTGTTGAAACATTAAAGCTGCCAACAGCAGCTCATTCTTTCACTGTATCCTTGTTTCTAGCAACAGATACTGTGTTAAGGAGAAAAGGAAAGGACAGATGAGGCATTTGGTGGGTTGAGACCATGGACTAGGGCTACTGGCGTTTCTCAGCTGGAAGAGGTGGGTTTTGGTGGATCCGCATCCTATATTGATACCACTTGGCTAGGCACACCATCACAGGGCCTTTGTCATCTCTACAGTGAGCTCGCCAAGCCGAGACTCTTAGAGGAGTGGCAAAGGAGTCCACAGTGATGCACTGTAGCCCCGCCCCCCTGGCAACATGAGCAGCTCTTTGCAGGGGGCTTGAAAGCAGAGCTGGAGTTGGGTGTGATTTCTACTGAAGAAAGGTGAGAGAAGAGGAGGTATGTCATTCAAGAGATGCCCTCAGGGTATTAAGACAGTAGTTCATATTAGTAGCACACACATTGCAAGCCAGCATGCCCTAGCAAGATAGTTGACACAGTTTGCTTAGTTTACCCAGTAGAAGAAACAGCCGATAATCAGAACAACATTCAGGAGTTCTAGCCTACACAGGCCAGTGTGACATTTAACTGGCTGGGATGTCTTTTTATGAGCATTTCTGATAATGCATTTATCTGCCCCTGCAGCTGATCCCACAGCTCCACTTTGAGGGGCAAAGAGGCATTGTGAGCAACAGGGCTTCTCTGTAAATGGAGATGTTGGTAAAAAGCCTTCTGCAAAGAGGGAAATGGCTGAACATGAGGGAAGTCTGAATTGGGTACTTTTGCAGCTGTATTTCTGAAGGGGGAAGAAGGGAAAGCCATTTTGCCCTGCTTCTGGAAGTGTCTGGATTCCCCTAATGTGGGCAGGCTTTCTCATAAGTACAATATAGGACGCAAAACTAGATCGTTGGATTCAGCAGCCTGTGATTTCCGACTCTTCTTAGTGTCTTACATGGAATGAAAGGGGTCAAGTGTGAAGGAGGGAAAGAGGGTGCTGCGAAGAGGGGAGGGAGGGTGGGAAGACTCATATTAGGAAAGTGGGGGTACCTGTGTCTTGCTCTCAACTTAGTGTGCTTCAGCAGCCAGCACAAAGCTTCACAGCCTGGGTCACTTCACCAGCGAAAGTTCTTTCCTTGTGCTTCTTTGTAGACTGGCATCTGAGATCAAGGAGCTGGCAGAGTTGGTTTCCTCTGAGGTTCCTTGCCTGGCTTCTTTGTGGTCACCTTCAGTGGGCTTGTGTTACTTTTCTCACTGCTATGATAGAAAAAAAAAGCGGATAAAAATAACCTGCAGGAGATAGTTTCAGGGGGTACAGTGGGTTGCAACTGGAGAATCATGGTGCTGCTCACGTGGCATCTGCTATTAGGATGGGTGCTGGTGTGCAGATCACATTCTTCTCTTTAGTAACTCCCGACTTCTATTCCGTTGAGTGAACAGTGTTACTCACATTCCAGGGTAGGTCTTACCTCAATGACATATGTCTGGAAATACTCTTATAGACACACCTAGAGATGTTTCCATGGTGATTCTAAAGACAGTCAAATTGATGAAGATTAATCATTATAGACAGTGAATATTACTGCTGTCTTTCTGGATGTCCTAATTTTACTTTCTTGTAAGGACACAGCCCAGGCTGAATTATGTTCCTCCTTTCCAGCTTCAGTATTCATTGAATTACCCCATGATGAGCCTGTGTTCCATGTACAGTCACATCTAGAACACCAGAAGGTATGGCTTCAACTTAGTAATTTTAGGGGTGCATAGTTCAGCTAATGACAGTTCCTGATTGATCTCAAAAAAGATGGTTTTCTAGGGAAATCATTGGAAGCTCATTGTCTCAAAAGGGAGCAAGGAAACTCAGCACAGCTAGAGCTGTGGTTGAATCTTCATGAAGCTATAGTAGCCAAGCATTCACCAAACGGGATGAAGGGAAATTAATTTTCCTGAGATTCTCATCACTAGAGGAAGCTGATGCAGGGTTTAGAGACGTGTTCCAGACTCTGTTGGGCCCAGGATAGCAAATGGCATGTCTAGACATACTGTTACTGGGAGGGGATCATTTTGGAAGATGTGAACTCTAGCCAAAGCAGGCATCGAGAAACCTGGACTTCTTTGGAGGCTTCAGATAGGATAGCAACATTGTTGTCCATGTCAGAAACCATGTGTCCCCTTTGATGACTACACAAACCGAGACTAATAAAATTTGGGGCCTTTCCATGTAACAAAACAAGTAGTGATACAGAAAGGGATTTTTCTTTTTCTTTTTTTTTCCCTGAGGGGCATTCTCAGCACGTGCAGAGGCAGGTTGTCTGCTCTTACCATTTGTTCTTTTTAGAAGAGCAGTTTATAGTTGTAGGGAGGGATTTCTCAAGTGAATCAGCCATTAGTTTCTTGTTCTCCATCTCAAGTCATATCAGGTAGTTTAACTATAGCAATGCAAATATGACCTCATCAGCCCACTGTGAAACTGAAGGTGACATTTTAATTTTACTGCAGAGAATAAACAAGCCCAGACCCTAACCTAATTCCAAGGCGAGTCTAGTTAGTGTCTTTAATAAGAAGTTCACTGGTAGATTATCTCCTGTAGAAGATGTGATGGAATTATTTTAGGATTTCAACATTTTAACTCTATGCAGTGTCTACTTTGAGACCATCATCCATGGTCCTCTTTAAGTATACACTTTCTTAAGTGAATCTTCTTCCATTCAGGCCTAAAAGCTGCCATTCCTTCTAAGGCTGATCTTGGGTACCAAAGCTCCGTGGCCTCCCACATCTGTTCACTCTTGTATGCCTGAGCCATGGCTGGTGCGGGGTATCCATCCTGCTGCAGGCCCCCAGCTCAGACGTTTGCTTTCCAGTCTGACATTTCTTCACCCCATACTTGCAATCATGTCTCTGTTGCTTCTCAGGTAAAACACAGACACCTTTGGATAATCTGTAAGGTCTTGAACGTGCATCTCCTGACTCCTTTCATGTGCACTGCCGCCCACCCTCAGTGGCCTGGCTACAATGCCTGCTCAAGTTCTTATCATGCCCCCAGCTCATCCCTACTGTTTCTTCTGCATGGAATATTCTTTCCACAACTGTCAAAATTACGTCAAGTAAAGGGCACAGGTTAAATGACACTTTCAGAAAGATATACCTACACCTCCAAGCATTGTGGACATTTTTGTACTTATTTGCTGTCTTTCTTCCTCTAGATTAAATACCCAGAAGGCAGGAAGGTGCCATTCTTATTAACTCTTACCGTGATGGATTTGACACATTCCAAGAACTCTGTGTTTGTCCAGCATATAGTATATTCATGGCAGGCACATGTCTCCTGCCAGGTGCCCATGGCAGCTGAGATGAATCCATGTAGGGACACACAATTTCACCTCATCAGTTGTGCTTACTATGAAGATGAATAGCTGATGAACTCCAATTAGTGTAATTATTCTGTTTCCAGCAGTAACCTCAGTAGTAATTGTCCTAAAGCCCTGAGACGCTACAAGTAATTAGCGTTGATGGCTCATGCATCTGAGCTTCCTCCTAAGGTAGGGTCTCAAATGAAGAATAAAACTGCTATTTGTGGGAAACAAGTAATATTGCATCATGGGAACTTTGCACAACACAACCCAGTGAGTGAGATCTGGGGCAGAGTGCAGTGGACATTGCTTATCTGTTCTTCCAAATCATGAGTGTCATTCATTTGCTTTGGGTCAATCAGTACTGAGCAATTTAACCAGCCTTCATGAAGCGGATGAGCATGGGATTTGAGATTGTCACACATTAGTCTATTCTGAACCTACTAAGGGACAATAAATTGTTCCCTCACTCCACGCTAGGACTGCTTGCTCTAAATTGTGAGTTCTTTGAGATCAGGACTTTGTCAGCTTTGTATTTTTAAAACTGTGGCATGGCATATTTTTAAGTCCATTTCTAACCAAATCTGTGGGCTGGAAAAGGGCTGTGTGGATGAGAAACATGCAAAGAACATGCTTCATTGCTATGTACATCAGGGTAGACAGACAAGGCCTGTTGCAGAAAGTTATCCTTGGCTTTACTTCACATCCAGAAACCAGCTGGTTTGTCCCCTTCCTCCCTGGTTTTGATGTACTCCATGAGAGTCTGCCCTGATATTTTTCCCATTGTCTTGTTCATAAATACCTTTGGCTTTAGCTATAACGATTGGAGGTTATTTTTATGTCTACCATGTAAACTATCACAGAATGTGTTGATTTTTCTTTTTAAAAATATTATTTTTGTGTATGTGTGTGTGTGCCTACCACATGAGTGTCGGTACCTACAGAGTCCAGATGAGGGCATTAGACACCCCCCCCCCCGCCTTGGAAGCTGGAGTTACAGGTGACTATGAGTTATCCAACATGGGTACTGTGATCTGAACCAGGGTCCTCCATAAGAGCAACCAGTACTCCTTACTACTGAGCTATCTCTTCAGCTCCATTATGTCTAGTTTTCATAAGCTTATTCTTATCAATGGATGCTTATTATATTAGTAGTTCCATAGTTTTATGTGGCATGGCATTGATTTCTGAAGTAATTTCTGGTTGAAGAATAACAGTGCTTTCCTTCAGTGGATGTGCCATTTCTCTTTATGTACATTCTGCCTATTCTCTTGAATCAATTCAATTGATTCTCTTTTACATATTAAGACTGTAGTTATACTTGATGTAATTGTAGGGTTGGGGTATGAGAGTGGCTCATCCTTTTACATAACTTCTGCAACCAACATGTGAAATTTTATTCAATCAACACCCTTTCTTAAAACTGTGACGTTGGAAATGAGTTCAGTTCACAAATTGTCAAGTTGCGTCTTCCCTTGAGACTCCTTTACTCTCCTCCTTTCCAGTGTCCTCTTCTGTCACATCTCAGGACACTCTCTAGATAGATATGAAGGAGCCCATGGGGGAAAGGGATCAGAAAGCTATGAATCATGGATCATCTAATCATTATGCATTAGATTCTAATGCATAGGGTCAAGTTGGCTTGATTAAACTAACCAATAGAATAAAAAGACAGAGAGAATTGAGGCACTAGAGTAGACAGCGCCTTATAGCTAATTCTGTTCTATCCGAAGTCCAGTGTAGAATCCCATTCCTTCTCCGGACCCCTCACATACCAAGTTCCATGTGCCATTTGTTCTTGGTTCATATGAGTTCTGTAGTTGGAATGTATAAGGAGCAGGAAGGCCATAATATGGTGGATGAACAGCAACAAGAACAGCCACTGTGGGTCACTAAGGGGCTGAAGGCATGACTGGTACAGATGTTGAGGCTGTGCTGTCTCTGACTTCTTGGAAACCCGTAGGTGGGCCTCAGTCTGTTTGGTAGTATAGCAGATCCCTCTCCCCACTTTGAATGTGAGAAGATTGTCCTGTTCCTGTTCTGTGCAGTCATTAGGTCGGAAGAACATGGTAATACCTAAACATTTGAGACTTTAAGTAAACATATTTTTTTATGTAGCTAAAATTACAAGTTTTACTTTAGTAATGAATCCTCTTTCCTTATTAAAGATGAATCGCAGTTGTAAAAGGGGTTCATGTATTTCTCCAGTCCTCCCTGGAAATATATGATGAAGAAATGGTCTCTACTGATTTCAACATGGGAAAATACAAACCACATTAAAATATTGTGGAATTAATTTTTTTCTGTTGAGGGAGCTGGGAGACACAAGGACTCATTTTTTTTTTTTTTGGAACTTACAGGCAAATAAGTGGATCAGCATTTATAGGAGATAAGCATCAGCTGTGGATTCACTAGCCACCACCCTGGAATAGGCTTTACCTCACCCTCTGTCAGTCACTGGCCTTGCCCTTCCTCTTTGGCTGCTGCCTATCTGTAGCTCTTGAGTCACATGAGATAGCCCAAGTTCAGTTATCCTACTGAAAGGGTTTAATGTAAGGAGCCCTTTAGGAAATACAGGGGAATTCTGAATTGATTCCATTTAATTCAAAGGTCTTAACCACTAGGAACAAAAAGACATTTAAGTATCTTAAGTTTCCATTAAAACTTAAAGATTTGGGGGATTAGATACAGAAGCAAAAGTCTTCCAAAAGGAGCCAAGGTCAACCCACAGTGAGAGGGGCCTTATCCATGGGCACTGAGTTTACCTGTTACAGCACAGAGCACTTGGTTTGGAAACCAGAAAAAAATTGTTGTGGTTCCAGCCTTCAAAATCTTAAGAAATGCTGCCAGTTGTTTGTAAGACCTTTCAGCTCCTTCCTCTAGAAAAGTTCTTACCGAATCCAAGGAATGAATACTATTTGTCCTTTGTTCTGATTCTAGACAAAAGTGTAGTGGCTAGTGCTAAGAACTCGGGGCTGTGGAAAGGACGCTGACCTACAAGGATGGAGGGTGTCTATACATATTGGATAAAATATGATCTGAACATGGTCTGAAAATGTCAGCGTAAGTTTCCTTTTACTATTATTACCCATAGCTGTTTTCCATAAGTGTACTTCCGTACGTGTCTAGACAGACGTGTGTTTGACTTCTGCTCTAAAGTGCTGGTTTAACTTGACTCCTGATTAGCTTCAGATTGGACTCTTGGCTGTGTAATTTTTTGAGTGTGTGTTAATTTCTCATCAAACTTGAGAAGAGGTTAGCAACCAGACTCTTATTGCTGTCATCTGGCCTTCATGCCTACTCTGCTATTTCCTGTCATCTGGAGTGGATGATTGATTAGCTTTGTAGGGAAACCCCTGGATATTTGACCCTGTCTTTTTGGTCTTTGCTGCCCTAGAATCTCATATAGTACTTGGCCCAGTGCAGTTGTCTCATGTGATCTTTGAGGCGGTTTTATTATCTTGCTAGAAGAAAAGAAAGGCGGATTTATTATTGCTCTTTTGTTTACACTGGTGGGAATCATGGACAAATCATCTGGGGTTTGTTCCCTGGCTGATAAATGGAATTAGTGCTACATAGTTACATGGTTACTCTGCCCTGAGAGTGTGTCCTCAAAGCTTAGTTTTCATGTCATTGTTGGAAAAAAGCAGAAATAGTTTAACAATGGGAATGAAAGATTTGTCTAATAACACTGATATTTGAGACTCTAATAGTTCATATATAGTGAATAGTGCATTTTTTTCTTAGATCCTCATCTTTTTCTTAACACGTCATCCTGGTTTACACAAACCACAGTTCTCTTTCTCAAAGAATCTGCTTATGCTACTGTGTAATCCTCCTGGAATTTAAAAAAACCTGGGATGTTTCTGTATACCTTGCAAGATCCCTGATGGAATCTTCCAGCCCACACTGCAGTAAACAACCAAGAATTCCTCATGGATATGGAATTAGGAAAACTGATGAGCCTGTCTAGTCTGGGCCAAAGAACTCCTTCAGAGTTCATTTGGGATGCTTTTCTGAAATAAGGCAGATACTGAGAGATTTGCATAGTTAGAAGGACCACCATCCAAGTCTCCAGATAGTCACTCTGGGAATGAGGGATTCCAGTGGTCTATAGCATGGTTCTTCTGTGTGACTGTCTCCTGACATGGAGTGCTTATAGTTTGGTGTCAGTGAGCCACACTGAGGCACAGAGGACATTGTCATTGCTTAAGTACCTCTTTGGGAGTCAGGGACATGTCTTACTCTGAGTAGGATTCATTCTCTGAGTAATCTAATCACTCAGAGATTAGAACTCCCCAGGACACCTCATGTCCTCAGGATATTTTTGTGAACCATACCTAACCCATTGTCTAGGTGCCTTTCTATCTGTCTATCTCTCTGTCTGTCTGTCTGTGTTAACTGTTCTCCTTTTGTAGAACAACACTGATCCTCCCCCCCCCCCGACATCTCACAATTCCTTGGTTCTCACTGCTTCGAAGTTCTTCAGGCAAAGGTGGTTGCTGTTTCCGCCCAGCTCATCTTCATGGCTGGCTTGCTGAGTTTTTATTTCACTAAAATAAAACTTCAAAGAATTTGAAGGACCTTGGGCCTCCCTCATCTCCCTTTCAACTAACACCTACTGATGTTTATCTTGGAAATAATTTGATGCCTATTTGATGAAACCTATAGTTAGATGTGTTAATAGAGACCCAAGCCAGCTTCAGGACAATATGGATAGACTTTTAATAGTCTGTGTTGAGACTGACACTGTGAAGATCTGTGAAACCCATGAGAACTGGGATATAAATGCTTGTCTGGTCCTCAGGTCACCTCAGTGGAATGTCTAAAGCACTGCTGTAGTTGGCTCACATCTGAAATTAAGACACCCCCTCTCCCTTTCTGTTGTCTTTTCCATGTTGTCTCCTCCCGGCCCTGTGAAGAGGACATAATTTCTGATAAATATGTTCTGTGGGACCCAAGATGTATAACTACTGTAGTACAACTCATTGTGAATTATATTAAGTCATTGATAGGACTTCCTGGTTTTCAGGTGCTGTGCAGAATTGTCTTAGAGGTAGGTGTCAACTATTTCACACTTTTTTTGACCTTGTTTAACCTTGTTTATCTTCAGCAAAGGTTTCTTTTCTTTCCAAATGGGGACATCCCAGCTCGATAATAAATGGTTAGGAAAGCAGAAAAACTGGTTTGGTCCCCCCTTCTTTGCCATGTAAGAAGGCTTCTTAGCTTGGTTCACCTGGTGGAATGTGTAAGTGAACTGAAGACTAAAGCCATGCAATTCTTCTTTATCTGAACGATCCATTAACACACGTCTAAATATTCTACATGGCCTTCAGCAGTTTCCCGATGAAGAGATGAAGGAAATCCTCTCACTTACTGTAGGAAAGAGTTGGTTTTTTTTTTTTTGTCAATAAGTTGAGGGTATGTTTAAAATAGGTCTTCATTTATTTACTTTTTATGAGACAGTGTCTACATTAAGTAGCCATAGATGTCTTGGAAATTATTTTATAGACTAGGCTGCCTTGGAGCTCACAGAGATCCTCCTGCCTCTACCTCTAGACTAGTGGGATTAAAGGCATTCACCATCATGCCCTGAAAAATAGGTCATTGTTAGTAGACACAGCAGAGGGCCATAAGTTTGGTGATGGTCATTGACCCCATGGTCAGTGTGTACAGCAGAGGTGGTGGCTTTGGCACTTGCACCAAGATTTCTAGTCTTCCAGTTCACCTTTTCCTGGGCTCGAAGTGAGTCTGAGCCTGTTGATGGCGGAGGGGTTCTGATATGTGTGGCATATTTGCATGTGATAATTCTTTCACAGTTGGCAGCACACTTGAGTTAGTGAAATAAGACTCCTGCCCCATCGTGGGAAGGGGGGTGAAGAGGAAGTAACGGGGAGCAGTGAGTATGACCAGAGTGTGTGACATATATCTGTGAACATGTCACAGAAAACCCATCATTCTCAATGATTAATTTACACAAATAAAAAATAGTAAAAAGTAAAAGACTCTTGGTCTGGATTCTAGACCTCTTAGTTTGTGCTGACTTAAGCCCTCTTCCCAGAAAACTGCTGTAAAGGAAGTGTTGCTACAGCAGAAGTGCCTTGTTTGCTTTCTCTCTTGAGCTGTCTCAGTGGCGATAGGCACCGTGTATAGAGTCCAGGTAGACAACAGACCCTGTGCTAGCTTTCACTGTATCGTCTCCCTCCAGAATTTAGACCCTGGAGCCTGGTACCCAATGAGACCACACTGAGAAGAGGAGCCTTTCAGGATGTGCTGTCTCCACCCTCACGAAGGACATTAGGATTTTCACAGAGGTCAATGGGAACATCCTCCGCTCCTTTGCCCTCTGTTGTGGATGTAACAATGTCACAACACTGAGAGTAGAAATAATTCATTTCTAATTTGCTCAGGCTCAAAGATTTTGCTACAGGCACAGGAGTGGGCTAAGACAAAAGACAGACAAGGAATTTATAAGGAGACCAGGTTGTCATCATTTTGATCCTAAGCCGATAATATAAAACTATTATTTCAGGGAAATCGATGCTAGTCAAAGATCATTTTTTTTAAAATTTATTTTATTTATTTATTTATTATGTATACAACATTCTGCCTCCATGTATGCCCCCATACCAGAAGAGGATGCCAGATCTCATTACAGAAGGTTGTGAGCCACCATGTGGTTGCTGGGAATTGAACTCAGGACCTCTGGAAGAGCAGCCAGTGCTCTTAACCTCTGAGCCATCTCTCCAGCCCCAAGATCATTTTTAAAATAGAATTAAAAACATGTTATGGTCTCTTTAATTACAATGTTATAAAATAAAATCTTGTCATCTGTGGAGCACACCCTCACCTTGTGCTTCTTATGCTCCAAGCAGTAGTGCATGACTTATGAGAATACGCAGCTAGGGGAGTAGGTTCTATGGCTATCCTTTTTGTATAGGTGAGGAAACTGTGGACCACAGTCAGTGTGACCCATGATATCCTTCCTAGCCAACTTCATATTCATGTTTTTCACTGCTTGGCAATATTCCAGTCAATTCAAAATACAGTTTAATTTGTTGCCCCCAGCTTAAGTAAGCTCTGATTTCTTTAAGCGGGTGTTATACCTTGGTTGCAATACTGAGGTGAAGGGGAGACTCAGGAACTTTTAAGGTCTTTGTCAGAACTCGGGGGACACTCTCGCTCGATAAGACCCTTTTTGCCAGACCATTGCACTATTATGGGTGGGATGGGGCATATCACAGAAACAGGTTGGAGGTTGGGCAATTTAAGCATAGGTCAGAAAACTAGCACCTAGGGGAAACATAAAATCTCAGGCTTTCTGAGACCTAGGGTCTTTTAAAATAATCAAGTCGAGAAGGTGCCTGACCTGAGATATTGAGCCACTATGCCTCTGCTAAGTGCAACACTATGCTTCAAGGGTAAGTGGGTATCTTTACAAGAAAACACCCTCTCATTCTCTCCTGTTCTGCGTGTTCTCTTGATTGACAGGGAAAGGAACACAGGTTTATTATGCCATTCCCTGGAATAGGAAGTCATTCTTGTTCTTACAGTAATAGTTTAGCAATTATAGTGAACTGGAGAAAATCTGTAGTTTTTTTTTTTAAACTTGTAAATTTTGTCAATGAGTCAGTTAATAAGAACGGCAAAGAAGAAGAAAGGCAGGAAATGGTAGAAGTTTTGAGGGTATTTTCATCTGAAACGAGCAGAGGTAAGAATGACCTGGTGGTTCTTTTCTCTCTTCCTCTTTAATAACATATTTTCCAGAGAAGTTTCATTTTCATAGCTAAATTGAGCAGAAGGTTCAGAGACTTGCCGTATGTTCCCCCTGCCCACACATGCACAGCCTCCCCTGGTCTCCACATTCCCCACCAGAGTGGTACTTTTGCCACTCTGATGCCACAGTTGACGTACCTACAGTGATGTGTTCCCAAATTCGTACTTCCAGTAGAGTTTGTGCTTACTCGTGTACACTGTACAGGCCAGAATAAACTTATTACATGACCACCATTATAGTATGACAATCCTTTCTCCTCTTCTCTTTCTTATGGTTCTGGGGATAGAGTCCTTGGCTGTGCACATGCAGGCAAGTGTGTTGCTCAGCTACACTTGTGTCTCCTCATTATTTGTCTCTTAATAAATGATCAAGTTGGGACTGCTCATTTAATTTAAGAAGGGTTAAATGGTGATAAGTGCATTTGGTAGTTCATTATGCCCGTGTAAAGAATGTGTGCTGTTTCCAATTACACCTTTAAATCACAAACGTTAACGTTATTTGTGAGTAGCACAGACTAGCTCCACTTGCTCATGCCTTTCCAGGGTGGAGGCGAATCAGAAATGAAAGTCAGCTTGGTTAACGAAAGGCCTCAGGTCTGATGGTGCCGACGTGCATGCAGTGTGCACTTAGAAGACCAAAGCAACAGGTCCAAGACCCAAGGCCTGCCTAGGCCACAGGGCAAGGTCAAGCCCAGCCTGGGAAACTTAGTCACAGCTGACTCAGTATTAAAAGTTGTAAAAGAACTGGGAGTATAGCTCATCCACAGAGTACTGGGGTTTTAACCCCAGCAACCCCCCCTCTCTCATACACACACACACACACACACACACACACACACACACACACTATTTGCCATCTAAACTGTTTTTCTGAGGGAGGAGCTAAGCAAGCAGACACGTGCTTATTCTTTGTATCAGTGTCAGGCTTTGGATCTAGGTGACAGTGTGTGAGAATGTACCCTGCAGTTTTGGGGCTCTAGATCACAACTTGTATTACCTCAGCCATTTCTTTATTGTGAAGTCTTCATTTTGTTTAAAGGACTGAAACTATAAATATTTCATTGTCTTCATTTAATTATGAAGAAGTAGGTTAAATACCAGACAACCCAATGAACATATTTTTTTGTGCCCTCTGGGCTCTGAGACTGATTCCAAGTTGTAGTACTCTCCATGGACCCTGCTTCTTCAAAGGTATCTAAGGCTGGGAGGAAGCTTTGATGTGGCCTGTTAGGTTTCTGGGCCAGCATTCAAGCTAGCCTTGCATGGCATACTGCCTGTCTCAGATTGTGGAGCCCGGTCTCCTTCACTGTGACACAGTAGCAGGCATGCAGCAAGGCCAGGTCCTGTCTGAGTTCACATTTGACATTAAGTTCAGGAGACTTCATGTGATGTAAATCAGGGGATGAATGTTTTGCAGGGGACTTGAACAGTGGTCAGCATTTCCATATTCTGTACATTGGTGCTCCCTCCCTCGTGGAAAGGGTGTTGGGGACAGGGACACTGGATTCTTGTATCCCAGGCTGCCATGAAGTCCTAGACTCACACTCAGAAGCCTTGCTCTCTTGCTTTCAGCTGCTTTTCATTATTTTAGTTCAGCTCCGGAACATCCATATCTTTGTAGACAGATGCTTCCAGGCTAGCCTGTAGCCAGTATATAGTCCTGTTGTCAGAATCTCACTTCAGATGTAACCATAACAACCTTCTTGGCTTACTTGTAGATTTAGCCTCATCCCTTCCCAATGCTACAGTTAAAGGACCCAGATTACACCCAGTGCATTTCCTATGAAGCAGCCTTTATCCCGACTTTTGTCGTAGTCATTTGGGGTGAAAACAGCAGTATCACAGTCTAAGAATGGTTTCATTTTTCCTCCCTCATTATCTGTTGCTTTTCTGTGCACTGGATAAGTTTTGTAATTGAAAGTTTTTCTGAGTGCCAGTATATCATGATGCATTGCTTTGCCAATCTGTTTGCTGTTAGCTCAAGGGATCAACAGGTACCTGCTCCGGCATGAGTTCACCAATAGTCTGAGGAGTGATGATGCTTCCTAATCATTACTGTATAAGGGCCTAATGCTATACCATTGATTCAACATCCTCACATTCTCGCTGCATTAATAAAACCAAATTCAGACACAATTGTGTTCTTTCATCTCCATAGGCAGCAAGCCAGTGTGGTCTACTGTACAATGTAAATGACTTCCTGTCTGTAAAATAGCACCAAGTCATAAAACAAGCATATCCTCATGTGCCCACATTAAACAAGAGGGCATAGAATAGCTTTCTCTTGGGGGAAGTGTATATGATGCTTATATGCACCAGTGCACCTATTTTAGGACTTCTGAATTCCTTTCCTCCCTTCATGTTCCTTGTTCTATGGCTCTGCCATCTCCTAGGGGAGGTCTAGCTCCAAATCTTATTAAGCATTAACATATGCTCACATCCTAAATTAAATGTAATTTGCAAAATTAGAAATACGTTGAGTTGTAAAACTAATTGGCATACCCATTACTGCCGAAGAACACTAATTAAAACCTGGAGGTCTTCGTCGTGGTTTGGGGGCATTATTTACTTACTGACTTGAGAGCTCTTTTTCCAGCGTGCCTGTGAGCTCAGCCACTCTTGCCTGCCTATGCAGATACCTCTTCTCTTGGTGGGGTGAACCTGTGTGGTACAGTAAATGTCAGTCTTATCACACCCGGTTCCCCCTTCTTTTCTTTCATCTACCTAGTGAGTAGGGGACGCCATCTACTCCCTCTCGGGCCTTTGGGGTGGCAGTTACCTCCTGAGCTGTGGAGCGGGAGCGTCTGGATGGATGTCATTAACTAATGAGAAGTTTCAAAAGCCAGATGGAGTTACCGCCTTGATATTTTCTGTTTTACTCAATCAATAAATAAAACATTAATGAGAGAAAAGGGTTGCGTACATGATTTTCAGTAGAGCTAATAAACCCACATGCAACGAAACTGGCAGTACATATATGCGAGCTTCTTTTACTCTGTCTTCTCTTTCTTTTATTTTGGCCTCAGAAGACTAGTCCTCCTGTAGTCCAAGCTGGCCTTCAGTTCTCTGTGTTAAACTGGAACTCCCGATCTTCCTGCCTCCACCTCCCAATTACTGGGATGACAGATGTGTGCCACCATGCCCTGCCTGTTTGTTTTATTTTTAGTATTTTGCAGTGGAAGTACAAAAGGATTTTAAGTTTAAGGAGAGCACAGCCATTGCATGCAAGGGTAGTGGTGCTGATGGTGAGATCCCAACATTTCTCACTGGTAGCAGAGTGTTTAATGGCTCTCATCTCTTAGATTTGAACAAAAGAGAAAGAATAGGCTCAAGTAGATGAGAGAGGTAGCCGGGGGAAACCCTGAGTGGAAAGGTTTTGAGACTTGTCTATCTCATGTACCATTGAAGCTGAAGTGAAGCCTGGACTTGAGAGTCAGTGGCCTGGACATCATAGCGTCTCAGAGGCTCTGGAAACTCAGAGGGGCTTAATGTCTTAACAAGAGCAAGACTACATGAGTTGACCCCAAGGTGATAATCTCAGGAATGTTTGGAATGAGCCCTGGGCAGGAGAGAAGAGCCCAGGCTAGACTTAACGGTGGAAGAGTGGTGTGGACAGAAACTCACGGACTGAAGCAGGTAGCATTTCTCTTCCTTTCACTATTGGATGATTCCTTGATAGCACAAAGCCGTCATAGAGATAGTATTTTAACTTTGGGTAGATCAGGCATGATATGACTACAGGGGTCCCATAAGGCCATATCTTCTGCTCAAGGAGAGTATTTTTTAAAATCTGTCACTTCAAATTTTATACATAATGTCTTACATATTATCATTCCGTATGACTTTCCCAGAATGTTGACCTGAAGAGCTGTGTTTCTGCTACATCATATATTTCTTTGCTGTCAGGAAGCCTAAGCTATAAACAAACACCCACTAAAACCCCTTCCCCAACTCACTTGGTTCCCAACTGCATGCATTCCCACCTGCCGTTCTTCCTTGATGATAATCCTGTCAAAAGCTAGCTAGTGTTTGATTCATCCTTGTGGCCTCCATTAGACTTGAATCAAAAATTTCCATGTGATAATTGGGTACAGCACTTTCACCCAAGATTGATACACAGTTCGGCAAACCCTCTCTCTCTCTACTTCCTTCACTTTTCATCAACCTGGGCCTGCATGTGTAGCTCAGGCTGGCCTCAAACTGAGATCTTTCTGTCTCAGTCTCCTGAGAGCTGTGATGACAGTGTCTTCCCCCACTCCCAGCTTAGCAAACTTAAAGGACCGGACAGGAGCTATTTTAGATTTCACAGTGTTTGTCTCAGTTGTTCAGTTTTGCTCTTGGGATGCGAAGGAGCAACAGGCAGTGTCCCTGAATGACGAAGACTGAGTTCTGAGGGAGCTTCAGCTCTGTAGATGGCATAGATTTGCTGGTTGTTGCTCTTGGAGAAGAGGTTAAGTTCTGGAATTTCCAGCTTTAATCCAACAAATAAAATCACCTGACAAAACTGAAAACCAGTCGTTGCTGCTTTTCCTCTGCAGGATTCAGCGGACTTAGCTGTGTTTCTGAGAATTCTTTGTCTTTACAGTGTTACCTCGCATAAGACAGTCATGCCCCTAGGAGAACAGCTGCAGTTTGAAGTTAGAGGCTCCTTTCCTGCTTGATTTGATAGACTTGAACAACCAAACTTCTCCCAGTATCTCAAAATGAATCATATCTTTCAAAACCTCCCTTCATATTTGGTTGGTTCTCAAACCGGGAGGCCAGGTTGCTTTGATTGGCACATGGGTGTTCTCCAGTGCCTGTGCGCTGACAGGCTGGATTCCATGGTCCAGGGAAGGCTTGACTTCTCACCTCATCAGTCAGCTGACGTTCCTTTTCTCCACCAGCAGTGAGAAGAGGAACTCATGCAGGAGGCTTTGTGGAACCTAAGAATCCTTCAGGGTTAATGACCACGTGGGTGCTTTCTGTTTGTTTGTACTTCATAAGGATGTATCTGGCTACTTGAGAAAAACGTAATAAAAGGAATCTGCATTTAGGCACTTTGATAATGTATTCTAATTGGAAATCTTTATTTGCCCTATGCTTGAGAGTAGTTAGTATTTTGAGCTAGACTAATCTTGAGGGGGATTATTTTTTTTTCTTAAAGAAAAGAACAAGCTAGTACTTTAATATCTTATATGCAAATGAGTGTTGATGGTGGAAAAAAAATGAGCACAAGTCACTTTTAAAGGACTCCAAAGCAGTTTCTCTATTCTTTGTTAGCCATTAATTCACATTTATTTGCAATTGAAAAAGTAAGTTTCTGTGAAAAAAAAAAACAGCTTTTTTTTTCTTTTAAATTACTTTTCTGATGAAAGGCTGTATGCATTGCTGGAGTGTAGGGGCACATGTCTAGCAAGAATGCTTCTGCCATTGGTGTCCCTCCTGTTCTGCTGTGAATGACTTCTGGATGGCAGAATGATTGGGGGCAAGTGGGGTGGAGGGGTGGGAAGACCTGATGAGTCTGGGGCTGTCGCCAATCCTAAGGCAAGGGGTGGGACTAATTCACTAATTCTAAGGACAGGGATGTGGTTTTGTCCAAAGGGATTGTTCTGATTTTGTGGATTTTTTTAAAAATGTAGTTTCCAGGCCACAATTAGATAAAATCAGTGTGGGTGCACAAGCTAAATGATGTAGTTTGATTAGTGGGTTGATCTTGATGATGTTTTAAAATAAACTGCCATTTAGTTTTCAGAGTTTAACTTGACAGAAAGTGCAAGTCCCAAGGGTAAGCTGTCACAAAATGTGCACAGTGCAGCCCAGACCCCTGAGTTTAGTCTCAGTATCACTTGTTCCCAATCCTAAGACATGTTATGTTCACGTGGGAAGAAGAGAGACCAATAAAAAAATGGAGAGAATATTTTCTATTTTTGTAAAGCTTTGAAAACGTTTCTTATATTCACTGAGAAAGAGAGTTTCATAATGTCGTCGCCGTCACTCAGGTATACCCCGTGCTTTGACTGCATTCACCCACAGCATCTTCTCCGGTCCTTGGTCCTTCTTGTCTACTTCCTGTTCCCAAATTATCCTCTTTCTACTTTCATGCCACACTACGTATCATTTATATTCCACATATGAGGGGAAAATGTGGCATTTGTCTTCTGAATCGTCCTCGTTGAGCTTCTCACCTCTGTCAGAAGGGGCGGGGTTAAGAAAACAAACAGCAAAAGCTGCTGAGGATATAGGGCGAAGCGAAGCATGTTTGTTCATTATTGGGAGAATGGTGGAAATGGGAAGCAGTCCAGCCACTGCGGAAACCCATATGGAAGTTCCTGAGAAATTCACAAGTGGGACTCACACACAGACAGAGAGAGAGAGAGACACACACATTCACAGAGAGGGAGAGAGAGAGAGATACACACAGAGAGAGAGACATACACACAGACAGACAGACAGACACACACACAGAGAAAGAGAGAGAGGCCATGGAGTGTTATTCAGCTACAAACAGCACATTTATGTTATTGTGGGAAAATGGATGGAGCTTGAGATTGCCAAGTGAAGAGAGCAGATCTTTAGTGCCATCAATGCTGGGTATCTTTATTCCAGTAGCTATCATATAGTACAACCTGTTTCAGTTGGCACCAAAGGAAGTAACAGTCTGGCCCTGATCACTATCTCTGTAGATGTTCCCTGGCTTAGGCATGGTCTTGGGTAATTTCAGTTCACCTCCTGCTTCTCCTTGGTTGGTGCAACTGACTAAAGATGTTCTGCCTTGCTTTGTGTGATAATTCTAGGCAGCAATGTTTTAAAATCTATTTCCCAAATATGTAACCCGTTTGAACCTTCGAGTGGATTGTCTGGAGGAAAGGGAAGAAAGTCAGCTCGCGACACACTCTTCAGTCAAGTTTTGTTGGTATTCTTTTACCTAAAAGAGTGTCTCTGTTGTCCTCACATGTAACAAAGCCAAACAAAATTCTACATTTATTATATGTGAGTCTTTGATCCATGGATTTTTTTAAGTAAGTAGCTTGTTTGTTTTGTGGGGGAGGTTTTGTGCCTGCCTATATGGATATGTGAGGGACAGGTCCTGGGATTTTGGGTCCCTTGTCTTTTGTTAACGACACAGTAAAACCATCTACCCACTTAATACTATAGAGCTTCACTAGAGTGTCCGCTTTAAGACAGGCCTGGGAGTCATAGATTAGTTCTCCTTCTCATCCTTGTAGCTATGCTTCCCTTCCTGTCTGCAAAGTGTATGAAATTTCTGGTCCCTGTGTCAGCATGTGGCTGCTCTTGTGTTGAATGTCTTGCCCTTCATTGACTTCCCTGGATCAATTGGGAAATGTAATTTGTGACCTCCCACTCATGGCAGTATGATAGGATATGGAGATGGGATGGGGCAAAAATGAATGTGTGCCACAGCCACACGCATGGGACATGGTTGAGTGTCTAGGATAGGGCACCTAGTTTCCTCACTCATTAGAGAGAATTGTGCCTGATCGATGAATCTGGAGATGCACTGTTAGTAGCACTGGAGACTCAATTATTGCCCCTTTGTCTGCATAGGTCCCACATCACCTCCTTGTACCCTGTTTCTTAGCAGCTCCAAGTTTGAAAAATGAAGAAAGCTTCACTATGTAGTTTTCTATTCTAGTTCTTGCAAAATAAATCAACTTTCTGCTGTAGTTGATTTGTTAAAATTGTTTAAGCTGCTTTCTCTGACTTTGATTCTTGGGCTGATCTATGTTCTGTTATGACCTTTGACCCTTTCAGGAAGGAGAGTGTGCCCGTGATACTGGAAGGGAATGTCTAGGAGTGTGTCTCGAATTAGGTTGGCATGATAAATAACCAGGCCAGCTTAAGGATAACAATTATATTTTTAATGGTTATAAGGGGAAACTCATGCTACAAGAGTTTCCCCATCAGGAGTGGTCAGGGTTGATCTTGCTTTTCAGTGGGCTGCTGAGGTGTATCGGAGTCAAGATGTGGGGAGCAATGGAGTCAAGATGTGGGGTGTAGCAGAGTGAAGACGTGAGGTGTAGGGGAGTTAAGATGTGGGGTGCAGTGGAGTCAAGATGTTTGTATTGTTTCACAAATAAGTCTGTAGGTGGATTTGAGTCTGTAAGACGTTCTCATTAGACACACTTATTATTATCACACTTTTTTTTTTTTATGAAGACCAATTTGTAGAACTAAGAGATGCAATTCTAGACATTTGTGATATAAATGCAGTGACCAATCCTGGGAAGTTACAAGTGGCCTGTTCAACGTGAGCAGTTAGTACCATGGCTGTGTTGAGGTATAATCCTTAGCCCAACAGATGTTTAAGATTTAAAAATTTAAAACCCCCATGTCATGAACAAAATTAGTTGGTTTTCTGTGAAGAGTAACTTGGGTGCTATTGAATGTCTTGACCAACCAGGGGGTCCATGTTCCAGTGGTCCTTCGGCTTCAGGGAGCTGAGATGCTGTTGTGGCAAAATGTGGCCCCCAAGCTCAGTTTCTTGATTTGCTTTCTCTAAACTTACAGGAAAAAATGGCGATGGCTGACTTTTGTCCTGAATTTTGTGCTAAGATTGACAATGGGTTTCTGTCAGCTCTTTTCAGGCTTTGTGCTTAAATATATGGTGTTACAGCCTTGAGTGGAAAATAAAACAGTTCAATTTCAAAACTGCTTCTGAACCTCAAACAGGTGAATTGAGCCAGAGAGGATGTGGTGTTTAGTTACATGCTTTTGTCATGGCAAACCTAAGTAGGGAAGATGGAAGTAGCTTGGAAGACATTCTGTCTTCTGAGCATACATTAAATCACATCCTTCTTGCTTAGTGCTTGGGGGTGGTTTTCTAAATGCTGGACCCAGCCAATTGGTACTCTGGTTTTATTCAAACTCTACTGGTGCAAACTGTCTGTTTTCGTCATTGGAAGATTTATTTACATGACCTGCTCTTAGAATCACCGAGTACATAGCAGACTGTGCATTTTGCAGTGTCTGACCTAGAATCATAATGTTAAGGAAGGTGATTATTTTATTATAATTGTATCAATGCTCTCTTGTTTCTCAGCCGTGAATGCAGTAACTGTCAGATTGCTATTTCCTCTGGCTTTTCAGGGGAAATTGAATTTCAGTTTGACTCTGTTGTTATAAATACAGCAGAGGCTTTGTTTCAGGTGGAGGAATGAAAACAAAAATGGACTGGAGACCTACTGTGTGTCACAAGGAGCTGGAGCCGATTTCACCTGCTGACTTCCTTCCTTCCCCCTACCCCGTCCCTTCTTCAAGCTAGTTTAGCTTTGTGGAGACTTGGCTTCCCTGCCCAGGTCACATAGCTCAGCCAGGTTTGCTGACCTCATACCCCCCCCTTTTTTTTTGGATACTGGGTCAGAGTTCATGTCACTAAAGTTCTACTTGAACCAAAAGAGAAAAACCTGTTTTCTGCAACATGAACTCTAATTACATAAAGCGGATGCTTCTGAGAACAGTATTGTCTCATAGTGTAGGCTGCAACTCTTGAACAACAATCAAAGCCTTGGCTTTGTGTAAGAAGGGATCAGTTTAGAACCAAACAGCACCTGTCTTGAGCTCACCGCGATTAAGGAGGAGGAAGTGGTTGGGGTGGCAAGAGCCTGCCTAAGTCCTGGGACATACAGACAGTGATTTCTTTGCGTTGCTCACAAAGGTTGCTGTGTCCTGTTCTCTCTATGGCTAACCTATGGCACGAACTGAAAGGGTTGGCAAGAGAGAAGCAGGGGTGAGCAGAGGATGGCTGGGGGATTGGCTGCTGGAGCAGTTTTGAACCATGGGATATGCTGTAGTAAATGTGATGTGTGTGTAGCTCCACCTGCAAAGAGAACTCAAAGGTAAGGTGTCCTAAGAGGTGATATCTCACTGGGGCTAATACCACCATGTTCTATGTACCCTCATCACTCCTGGGTTAGACCAGGCTAAGTTTCCTGGGTTTCTTTTTTCCTTATATACTTTTAATTTTCTTTGTAGTGGCCAGCAATCTTACTGATTTTCTTTTCGTGCTCCAGGGTGTATACAGGTGATGAAAAAGTTCCAGGCCTCATCCACTTCCTATCTCGACTTCTCAGTGTGTGCCCTTACGACGTGCTAGGCTTTTATGTGGTATACTAATGAATAACCAGATTCTTAGGATTTGGTCTAGGCCCTCCACTTAATCTCCTGACATGTCCCTGTGACCCCGCCATTTCCCTGTGTTTTCACTAGCTCTGCAGTGATTGTGGCATCATACTATGGTTGGACCCATTGAGGTGAAGTGATGCCTAAGTAAGAAGGGCGAAGCTCTAAGGTATATTGAAACCTGGTTATTTCTGTTAGAATCCCTTCCCACTCTTCCACTCAGAAAGCGGCGCTGAGTGTCAGCTATGTGCTGTGCTCTGGGTGAAAGGATGTTCGTCAGGATTCCCTGCGTGAGAAGCCATAGCCTTATTTCTGTTGAAATCTCACAGCCACTGGAATTTCTCCCTTGAATGGTTTCTCATTAGGTAGCTTGGAAGCTCAGACTTGAAGAAGCTGAGAGTGTGGAGGAGAATGTGAGTGTCGAGGGAGAAATGCGGGGGAGACTTCTCAACTGTCGGGAAGAACCCGATGATTAGTGCCATTGGAGGGTGCACGGTGTTGTCTGAGCTTAGCTTTGCCGTTTCCTAGACGTGGGCCTAGTGCACACTGTTTGCCTGAGGACTTTTCATTTTTTTATTAACTCTGAAAATGTTTGTTGAGCCCCTCTCGGTGTCAAGCAAGACACCAAGGAAAAGTGCATTCTTCGTTTAGTTAATTAGGAGAGGTATAAAGAATTCTAGATTGTTTTTCTGTGACAGTGATTAAAATAAGGAAGGTGGGTTTAAGACTGAACATATTATACTTGTTGATCTGGGAGAAAAGATACATAGAAATATCAATTTTAAGCAGGCTTAGGCAGTCATAAAATGCATGACTCATACATTTATATTTGGGGGGTAGGAGCGACTGGAAATAAGTTGTAGCTATTCCTGGTGTTGGTGAACCTTTCTTCTTTGTCAGGCAGCTAAAAATGAGAGAATCTGCTATGGCTCCAAGCCCATCATGTCCTGTCTAGCCCACTAACAAGTGAAAGAAACTGTCATGGCTCCAAGCCCATCATTGTCCTGTCTAGCCCACTAATAAGCAGCAGAAAATATCTCAGGAGCTATTAGTTATTCCCCCTCTACTTTATTTTGGATTCTGTTTGTGAGTTTGAAATTAGTTGTGGTAATATGACATATTGTTTTCCTGAGTCTCTGGGAGGGAAGTGTGGCTTGGAAATGATCTCAGCAGCCTGCGTTTCCTGAGGTGGCTGGTTGTGGTTCACTTGCCGTATTGACTGGACACACAGGTGATTCACAGAGAACCCTGTGTGAGGGAGGACGCAGCAGCCCCGGCTTTTGAAAGGATCACCCGTTAAGTGCAAATAAATAACAATGAGAAGCCTCGGTGGACTCTAAAAGCATAGTCCACGGCGGATGGAGATACATAATACATGAGTTCTGGGAGGGCTGGCCTCATGAGGCAGGATGTATTGAGAGGGGCTCTGCACAACGGCCGCCGCCAGTCAACCTTTGCCTTCGAAGAGAAGCCTCACCTGCCAGTGTCATGGCAGCTGCTCAGACTGTTACGGTTAGAAACGTGTAGGGTCAGCTAGAAGAGGTACAGTTTAAGAGTTGACCTGCCTAATGTACACACAGTTACTTAAAGTGGAAAAATTGTGACAATATGGCTTGTAGGATGTCCTTATTGTTAATTGTACTATGGGTTGTGGTGACAAAGTTTGCTGCCGTGTATGTCGACTGGGACATGTTTTATTTAATGGAATGGAAATCTCAATGGTAGCTTGGCATACTTATTTTTCTACTGCACATGAAAGATGGGTTTACATAATTCAGTGTGTAAACATCATTGTGTTGGTTCTTTTCATCTTACAGTTTTATAGCCAGAGTTTCATGTTCCTGTGTACAGTGAGTTTATGGTATTTATCAAGCTCCCATTGAACAGTAACTACCATAAAACAAACACAAAACAAAACCTTTGCTCTATATACATCAGATGTATTTGAGCAAACATTGGAGAAAAGCTTTAGGTCATTACTCAGGTCTATTTGATTACTAAAACAACAATATCTCAACACAATATAACAGAACACAAAAAGATTAGACAACCAAATGATGAATAACTAAAGATGAATAGTTTATCTAGACCAAAACTAGGTTTTGTAATAAAGGAGAGTAAGGGGGTCACATGAGCCAAGGCCCTTTGGGTACTGGTTGAGAATCTTACTTGAGTTTTTGCTTAGTGCCTGAGAAGCCCATGAAGCCAGGGAGAATGCCGTGAGTCTGTTTACACCGTAGCACAAGACTGTCCCATGTCTATGGTCACTAGGCCAGTTGTGTAGTCTTTCAGCTGGAGAAATGCCTGCTCCTTTGAATGCGGTTGAGTGAAGCAACAACCATTGGAGCTGGATTTATGTCACTTTCCTTTCTTTTTCTGAGTAGTAACTATCTCTCAAGCATAGTTTCGGTATACATTGCTGAGTCTTCTAGTCTTCCTCCATCAATACCTTTTCATCTTTTCACTTCAGTTCCTTTGTTCTTTGTGTAATCCCATATTCCCGTATGGATTTCCATTCCTTCCAAATTCCTATTATGATACTCTGGATTCCTGGAATCACTCTGCCCAGACTCGTGTTGACTGAAGTGAGGTCCTTTCATATTGCTCAGAGATTATCTAGACCTTCCTCAAGAGTCAAGCATCTTCCCCTAGTGGCAAGGTCATGGAGGGGTCAGTAGTCCACAGCTCTCTGACCTGGCCAAATTTCTTCATCTGTTCTTGTCTTTCTTAAGTAACATATGACTTCACAGAGATACTTCGTAAAACTCTCTCCTTGATACTTGAGACATGTGTTTTTTGTTGTTGCTGTTTTGTTTTTTTAATTTTCCATCTGTTCCCAGAGTTGGCTGTTCTGTGTTCTGTCATTGGAATCTACGTAATTTTCCCGAGGCAACCTGTGCCTTTCTAGTCCAGCGTCCACTACTCCTAGTAAGAGTGCCCTTGCCAGCTTCGTGAATGTCAAAGGGTTTTCAGATCAACCTAATTATACACTTCCTGTTTGTTCCCAGGGACACTGACACTGTGCATGTGACTTGGTTTTCCACTGGAGAGCTTATTGACCCCCACGGCTAGTTGTCCTATGCTTAAGGAGCAGCGCTATCCTTCCAGGCTGCTTTTCCATTGGTTGAGGAACTCCAGTGAGCTAGATTGCAGCTCCACAAACCATTTGCTGTTTGCTGGCCGAGGGTGAGTTATTTACTACCTAGAGTTCTCAATTTCCTCATTTTTGTGAGGTGGGACTAGTAATAATTTCTTCCTGATAGGACAGTTATATATTGATGTATAAAAAATCAGTCATTAAAACACCTTAGGGAAACACCTTAGGGAGAGTAAGTCATATATATGTAATTTTGATGTTTCTCCTTAATCAATAAACTTTCCCTGCTCCTCTGTCCTTGCTTTTCACTCCCACAGTATATCTGCATACGTCCCATCAGGCATTAGACTCATATGCTTAAAAAAAGCTCCTTTCCCAGTCTGATTAACATATTTTTCTAGATTGTTTTAATCATGCTAATTTCTCCAGATTCCCCTGCATGTTGGACTCCCCCCCTTTTTCCCTTTTAGAGACCCCCAGGTGCCCTGGGTATGCTTTTGTAGGCTCTGTAGGACTGGCCTGGGATGGGTGAGGCACGACCGGGAGGACACACTCTCTCATTCTTTGTGCTCGAAAGACTTTCTGTATTCTTGCACTTTTCAGGGCGTTTGTAGGAAAAATTCATCTTGGTCATGTTTGGAAAAACTGGGTTATAGAAGGATGAGTATCTGCATGTGGGAGTACATTTTTCTGCCTTCTTTCCTTCATTCCTTCCCTCCTTCCATCTTTCTTTCTTTCTTTCTTTCTTTCTTTCTTTCTTTCTTTCTTTCTTTCTTTCTTTCTTTCTTTCTTTCTTTCTTTCTTTCTTTTTTTTTTTTTTTTTTTTTGAGACAGGGTTTCTCTGTAGCTTTGGAGTCTATCCTGGAACTAGCTCTTGTAGACCAGGCTGGTCTCGAACTCACAAAGATCCGCCTGCCTCTGCCTCCCGAGTGCTGGGATTAAAGGCGTGCGCCACCACCGCCCGGCTCCCAGTATCTTTCCTAACACTGGGAACATTTTATTGTGACAAGGGAATTATGTTCAAAATGCTTTCTCTCAGTTTTTACGGATCGCATTTCAAAGGTTTGCCTTGGGAACTTTGGCTGGGTTGACAACTCTTAATACAGTTCTCTTTCCCTGGAGAGCACTGCCATCCCCAAATGGTGGTGATATCAGAACTCCTGACTAGAAGCTTTGACTGAAGCAGACAGTGGCAAACAATCAGTCTAATAAGGGAGATTCTCACCAGGCGTTGGAGAAATTTGACAGCAGATCATTGTGATGGACACATACTGGTAAGGATACCTAAAACATACAGGTTACATTGCCTTCACCTCAGCTCTCCCTTCTAAAATAAACGTCTTGACCATTTAAAATAAAGTAACCAGTCATTTGTTCAAACTAGAAATCGGTGGGCCTGCCAAGCTCTCTTAGACCCTTTCTTTTATTTATATGTACTAAAAACTCTCTTTGCTTCTTCATTCTCTGTTAATTCTTTAAGGTAAGGGGAGTGCAGTGATGGTGACAGTAGTGTGGTGGTTTATGATGTTTGTAAGGGAGAAATCTTTGCCGTGTGGCCTAGATTGTCCTTGAACTTTCAGGCCTCCTGCTCCAGTGTTGTAATTCTAGCTATGCCTATATCACCACACCCAGTGATAGCTAGATTTGACGAATGGCTTAAATTCTTCCATCCTGAGTAATTACAAGTCTAGTAATAAATATGTCATCAGATGCAGTTCATGAGCCAGTTGTAGCTTTATATTGGTTTCCTGATACCTAAAGCTGCTGACCTTTGCAGAGCTGTGTTAACGGAGTGACAATTGCATTTCCAAGGATGTAGTTTATGTGTTGTAGCCATGTACCAAACTTTGTCAAGAATGGGGGGTTGGGTCCTAGCATCCTTCCATGGCGTAGATAATTTCTACTGATTATAAGACAGAAACACAATCAGAAGATTACTTCTTGTGTGTCCTGAGTGATGAATTGAAATAGCACTCTAGTCTCAGAACAGGCTGTTGGATATTCATGTTGGGTTTTACTGCAGATAGGCAGTTGTCTGCATAATAATGTTTGCTCTCATAGTTAAGAACTCTATTCTGCTGATTCTAGGCCAATTGATCCAAATTTGCATTTTCAAGATAGGAATTTTGCAGTATTTGGCAGCTTTTTATGTAAGAAATGCTTAGATGTTATTAGTGCAAAGAAAGAAGACACAGCTAGAGATAGCCTGTGAAATAGTAGATATATTAGCTTTTGGGATCATATGGAGGAGTTCAACGTCATTTTCTTGTCTTCTTTCTATTAATGTGTGCTGGTTGATTCATGCCAGTGAGTTTTATTAAGTTACAAAGCTGTGTCCATTGGTGGAGTAGTATTATATAGAACTTTCCAGTGAGAAACGGAATTGAGTATATCTTGGAGACTGTTAGTTAATGCCCTGGATTTGTGTCCTTAGGCAATTCTGCATTTCCTGAAGGGGGTAGCGCTCTGATTAGGGGTTCTGCTCTTTACTCACTCAGAGAACTGGGTAGCCTAAGTCAAGGTGGTAGGCCCAAGGAAGTTCTGCTAAGGTGAAAAGTGGGTGATTGCAAGTCATGCTCGTCTGCCTATCATACATGTGAGACACATGCTTCACAAATCATGCATCTGCATCCAAACTTCAGAACCCAGACTGGGAAAAATGCCCACACGTTAATGCCTTAGTTTTACGTGCTGCCAAATTGAGGGCCACTGGGGTAACCCAAGTCAGTCCAAGGGCCTTTGAGGAAGCTTGATCACACGTCATTATTCAGACCTGCCTCAAAGGGCTGAAGGCTTGCTACAATTAATAAAACTCTTGTTTCTCCTACTCACTGCTTGAGTTCTTCCAGAGTTCTCCCCTTCTCCTTCATCTATGTGCGACACACTATTGAATATGTTTAATTCAACAAACAGAGAAACGATCCAGTAACAACAGCTCTACAAAGCCCACATTTTATCAGGAAGCCATATGAACAATCCCCACAATGGCCTGCTCGTGGATCAGATACTGTCCTAGTACACAGGCCTATGACTTCTCTCATATATGACTCTAGTTCTTTTGTACTTAAAGCCATAACATTCTGATTTCTTTAAAGCATGGTGTGTGTGTGTGTGTGTGTGTGTGTGTGTGTGTGTGCTTACACACACGTGGTGCATACACACAATCTTATGCAGGTGTACATGCCTCTTTGCATACAAAGAGTCTAGATGAAGCTATCAATACTCCTTCCCTCTCCATCTCACTCCCTGGAGACACAGTCAGCCTTGGAAATTAGCAAAAAGCCAGCAATCCCAGAATCCTGTTTCTCACCCTGCCCTTATGGGGATATGGACCACAGTCATGTATTTAATCAGTCTCAGCTTTTTAGGTGGGTTCTGGGGATGTGAACTTAGGTCCTCATGCTTGTTCAGCAAGTGCACTCACCTGATGAGCTATGCAAAGCCCTTCTGCAATTCTTTTGACTAAAGCCAAAAGGGTGTGCAAGTGGTAGGGCTGACCATGCATTTTACTGGCAGGGGTTGAGGAACCCCATCATTGCCAGGTATAGTCTTCTGAAAAGGATACAAACACTGTTTTTTACCCCCCAAATTAGGTCAGAGGGTGTGTCCATTTACCAAAGCAATGTGTTAAATGCCCAGGTTAGTTAGAACAAAAGACAAAGCCTTGGTAGCTCTCCTGGTTCATTACACCCTTGCTTTTACTTCTGTTAAAAGTGGCGCCAAGGCTTCAGTCCTCTGCTGCTGCATGCTCTTCCATGATCCTCTAAAGGTGTCTTTAGGATAAGAACACACATGACTCCAGCACCCGTATGGGAGAGGATTGGGTGTGGAGCAAAAGTTAGGATCTGGAGAGGTAGATACTTGACATCTCTCAAAACAAGCAGCTTTTTCCCACTCCATTCTCCTGATGGCTTCTTCTTACTTGCTCTCAAAGCAGTAAGCCACAACTGGTCTGCAAGATCCTCGGCTTATATTTCAAACAAAATCTTACAAAATGCCTTCCCTTAAAAAACTATTTAATTTTTCTTTCTTTTTATTTTTTGGTCTTAGATAAGGTCTTCTCTATCCTAGGCTGGCTATGAATGTCCCTCTACATCCTGAGCACTGGGATTGTAGGTATGGACCACTGCACACAGGGTGGTGTCCTTAATCCTGCAAGACTAAGGGCCTCCTGTAGAGATTAAGCAATCTCTACCACCTGAGCCGCATTCTCAGCCCTAAAATGTTGCCCTTTTATGACTTTATCAAAATGGTAATGTGTCCTTGTTTTATTTTACGGAGCTTTTCCATTTTAGCAAGTATAGAAATAATTTATCCTTTCAGTTGGAGAAAAAAAATCAATGGATAAGAATTTCTTAGATAATTTCATTATTCCTGAGTCTATTAGAGAGCCCCTGGGTATTTAGAAATGAACTGAATATTTTTTTTCCCTTAGAAAGTAATTCCCTGGGCTTCTGAGATCAATTAAAATCAAAACAGAAAATGTTTTCTTCCAAGGTGAGAGGTGTTAGCTGGAGAGAATACCATTTGTGTGCTAAGCCCTTAAGTCTGCAGAGGGAAGGAAAGGGAAAAATTTGACCTTGGCAAAATTTTGGCCTTTATTTATGCTGTAATATTTTAACATTTATTTCTTTGGAGGGATTTTTTTTTCTGTTCTCTTCATAGAATTCAGTATGTTATCATTCCCCCGACTCCAGGGGAAGATTCACCTGGTTTTATATGAGATCGTCCCCTGGTTTTCTCTATTTCATGTTCCTGGTATAAAGGAGTCTGTGGTCAGGAACGGAAGAGCTGTCAGACACATTGAGGAAGCTCTACTTCTGAGATGATTCTCCTCAGCTCCAGCAAATGCGTGTGAGCAAGTTTGGTAGTTCATAAGACATATATGGGTGAGCTTTCAGAGCTGGCGTCCCTTAAAGCAGCACAGCCCTGCTTCAGAAAATGCAAGGGCTCTATTTGCATGGGTCACGGGTTCCTGGGGCTCTGCAGACAATGACTTCTCTATGGACTATTCTGGAAGGTGTGGTGGAGGAAGTGGCGGTGGAATGATAGTTTCTACATTCACAAGCGTGGACTTGTGTCTTACAAGTGTATTTTATATGCAGGAAACAGATTTCATAGTTTCTCTTAGCTTGTTGCAAATGGACCTAAATGGTTCTCATTGGATGCATAGTGGGTAAAAGAAATTGTTTTAATTTAACTCTCTAGGTTCTGTATTTGTTTTGCATTTCTTTGTTTCTATTAGGTTAGTAGTTACTGCCTATTTCTTTCTTTTTTTTTTTTTGAGACAGAGACAGACAGAGAGAAAGACACACACACATACACACACACACACACACACACACACACACACACAGAAAGAGAGAGAGAGAGATAAAGAGAAAGAGTTAGATGGATATATTATAGAAATCAGGACCCAAAGTCTCAGCCTAGTTAGCTTTTCTTAAGCTGAATGACACCGTAATTTGTGGGGTTGTGCTAGCCATCCTTCTGCTTAAACTGGTTTTGAAGGCTGTGGTGGCATGGCACAGAAAGCACACATTCTTTGACACATCCCTTCCCTTGGCAGAGGGTGACTCCTGCTGAGCAGGACCACGGGTGGTGGTAGACAACACACTAAAAGTAGTGAAAGGGAAGCCACTGTCTTTTCTAAATCACCAGAACACCGTCGGTCGCGCCATGCCAGGGAAGCTAATAACACCCGAGTTTTCTGACAGCCATGACTCCGTCTGTGGAATGTATTCAGTGTGAACTTCCACTCTGACTCATTTGCAAGCTGACACACTATGAAAACATCTCCTAAATGTAATCGCGATCCCTAAAAAATTCTATGCTTTGCTAACTATTTGGTAAAGATCATGTTTCATAAAGTTTTATTTTAACTGTTTTTGATAGTCTCAGATTACTGTTTTCTTATTTCTAGTTTTTAATAAGTGTCATAAATATTGACACAGTAAATCTTAGTTTAATTGGCTTCACTGATAGATGGGCTTGCTTTACATGTGAGCTCAGGAATGTTCCAGATGAGCTGATTTTTGGCTGCACCCAAATCATACTGTAGCCGGTGAGAACTCGGGTGGTTTTATGTACTTCTGTGATAATGGCACAGAGCTGACTAGGGCCTGCTGTGTCCTAGGGATTATATACAAAATAAGCACAAACTTATGTAATGTGAACAGCTAAGGGGTATATATATTCCTGTTCCCTGACAGGCTTCCTGGAGAGAAAGCAATAAGCACCAAAACATTTCTGACCATCTATGTAAGAGAGCCTTGATTATAAGTTTTGAATTATTTGCCACCTTTAATCTCTCAGAGTTTCAGATAAACATAAAAGATAATTATTTATGCACATATTTGAATTTTGTGTAGCTGTGAAATATCCAAATTTAAACCCCCAGGATCAAGAAGCAATGTATCATTAAGGTTTACTGTAGTACCTGTTTAAAAAAATCACATTTCTGCCCCCTTTGAAATTGAAATTAGTTGTAAATAATTTTTCCCCCTATAAGATATACCTATTAGTGCCTAGAATCCTAGTACTTGGTTTAGAGGAAGACTTCAAACTTAGTTTCTTTTGGGATATTTATTACTTTTTTCAGTTGCTTTTAGAGCAACAGAAATCACTATAGCCGATCTATCTGACTAGGAAGATATTTCTTTATGCACCTTCTTGGATGTGAAGTTAAAGAAACATGGCTTTAGATATGTCACAAAGAGGGCTGGAGAGGTCACTGAGTCAGCAGCTAGGACCTGAGTTCCATCTCAGAAGCCAGGGGAAAAAGCCAGGCGTGGTGGTGGGTGTCTATAATTCTAACATTGGGGAGATAGGAGGATCCTGGTCCTCAATGGGCCAGTTCAGGCAAATTGACAAGTTCCAGGCCTGTGAGAAACCATTTCAAGAAAATTATGCCTGAGAAATAATTGACAAGGTTGTTTTCTAGTTACTTTTCTATTGCTGTGATAAGACACTATGACCAACACAGCTTATAAAAGAAAGCATTAAATTTGGGGCTTGTGGTTCCAGAGGGTTAGAGGTCATCATGGCAGACAGGCAGGAAGGCAGGTAGTCAGGTAGTCAGGTAGGCAGGTAGGACACTGGACCAGTAGCTGGGAAGTTTACATCTTGATCCACATTCAGGAGGCAAAGAAAGAACACTAACTATGAATGAATGGACTTGTGAGACCTCAAAGTTTGCCCCCAGTGACACACCTCTTCCAACAAGGCCACACCTTCCAATCCTTCCCTAACAGTTCCACCAACTAGGGACCAAACATATGAAATCATGGGGCCATTCTCATTCAGAACACCACAGTTGTTCTGTGATTTTATTACATGTATCTGTAAGCATGCATGCACACACACACACACACACACACACACACACACACACACACACAGCACCACAAAAGTTCCAAAATAAGCATTCATGGGGAAAAGTCACTGACAATGAGCAAGTGGGAGCTTGTGTCATCAATGAGTATGGCATCTGTGAAGTTGGTCTTAGGAGTGGCCTGCTTATGACTCATGCTGCATGGATGCAAACCCTGCGCTCCCTGGCAGATGGTTGCAATGGGGCTGCTGTGATCAGCAAGTGCTGCTGACTCCATGTACCTGTCTTGTGCCTCCCTCTTCCTTCTTGCTCCTCACCCCAGGTCGCTTGCACCTGGCAATGCTGCTAGCTGCTGCAGTGACAGGACCTCTTTTGAAACAGAAGGCAGGTCTCACTAACATTGCTTCTGAAATGCTGGTTTGTACCGAGTTTCTAAAGAAAGGAAAAATAGAATTAGAAGGCAGTCATGGGAGGTGCAGAATATGCTCTGTCAGTGCTTTAAACACACTAAAAGCACTGATTTTTTTTTTGATCTTGCAGAAAAAATTCACATGTAGAAAATCATCAAAAAGAGACATTGGTTGGGTTACTTCCTCTAATGAACATCTTACCCTTGACTTGTAAGCCAAAATAAAATAGAGATATTTTATCCTCGATGTATAACTTTGAAGCAATTGATGACCTTTAAGTAAGGAATGTAGATTCTTTTCCATCCCAATGTAAAAAATGGAATTTCTTGTTTCCTTGAAATAACTGGTGGAAGGTTTTGACTGAGAACACAGTAGAAAGTGAAATGATGCTTCCTTCATGGTCACTCAGGACGAGTTTATATTC
Source organism: Dicrostonyx torquatus (assembly GCA_028555095.1). Taxonomy (NCBI): domain Eukaryota; kingdom Metazoa; phylum Chordata; class Mammalia; order Rodentia; family Cricetidae; genus Dicrostonyx; species Dicrostonyx torquatus. The sequence continues at coordinate 2,924,931 of JAQHUG010000087.1, read as the reverse complement.
AGAGGAATGGGTTTATAGTGCGTATATAATTGTTTTGTTTTGTTTTAGAGACAGGGTCTTGCCATGTAACCCAGGCTGTCCTGGAACACATGATACCACTGCCCCAGCCTCACAGGTGCTAGGATTATAGACTGACTATACTCAGTTTCTAATTTACAGTTTTTCAAATCTTTGTCTAGAAATTGATTTCTTGTTATAATGGATAGTTGGTGCGTTTAGACGGACTTGTGGTGTCATGAAAATTGTATATGTCTAGATAGTTTGAGCAGAGAGGTAACCTGGTTCTGGGGTCAGCCATTGTGTAAAGATCTCGCGCACATCTGCAGGGACAACAGGAGCTTGCTTGGAGCACACCCATCAAACGTCTTTCAGATAACATTTTAAAAAGTGTTTACTTTTTCAACAATATTGAAATTACAATGTTTCTGGTGAGTGAGTCTAAAACTCATGTATGAAGAACATTCTCTTCTGTTCATGTCTGTATATGCAGGATTCTCTGGGAATGTAAGATGAGAAGAACCAAGATTTCTACAGACACTGTACTGTTGTCTTACTTTAAATGCCAAGGTTCAGTAACTTGCTCAAAGGATTCACCCAGGTTTCCTTTGAAGGTGGAATGCACAGATCAACCTTGGCCCTAATGTCCAGACACTCTGTGAAGTAATTCTTGCCCACTGTTTTATCAGAGTGCACCCAGCATTCTTTTTCCCTCTGCTATTTGTTGCTAGTTACTTTTTTTTTTAAAAAAAAATATGTATTTCAAACTGTGATTCTGTAGTTTTGGCTCTTGTGGCAGAGAATGTTCTTGCCCCCTTACAAGAAGATGTAGAAGGTCTGTGGAGGTGTCATAAGTGAGATGGGCTCTAGTGCTTGTCCTCCTGTGAACACACAGAACTCCAGCCCATGCTCAGAATCTGCCCGTCCTTTCTCTCAGTGCCACTCACTGCTGGTGGACATCCTAACTGTGAGGAGACGCAGAGGCGAGCTGCTCGCTTTTGATGCCGCTTTAGGTTAGGCTTAAGTAACTTCCAAGACTGCTTACTTATTGACCCGAGATACCTGTTTCTCTGCATACCCGACCTTCTTCCTGTGTGTGTGCAAATGTGTGTATGCAAATGTTTGCTTGTTTGTATGAAGGCCCTAGGTTGGTGTCCAGAGTCCTGCATGGTCATACTCTCACTTTGTCTAGAGCCAGGTTCTCTTAGTGGCACCCAGAGCTGTCGATAAGGCCAGTCTAGCTATCTTCCTCAAGGCATCCCCCATCTCTACCTTCCTGGTGCTAGAATTACAGGTATTTAGTGAATTGTGGGTCCGAACTCCAGTATCTATAAGCACCTTCAAGCTGCCAAGTCAGCTCTTCAGCCCTATAGCTATCTTTATCTTTTTTTAAGCCCAAGTGTTCCAATTTTGTAGACTAAAATCATTTCTGTCAAAAATAGAAGTCAGAGAAAGGAGAGGACTCATTGAACTCCATCCCCACGCTACTTGCTTGCTCTTTTGTCTTAAGGATCTAATAAAAGCGCTTCACCAGCAATGGAGGAAAAAGACAGGCTTAGGGTAGAGTACCCAGGAAGTGTCTTCTGTAACTTGTACCCTTTCCCAGTGTTGAGCTCTGGGCCATTCTGGGAGGTCCTGCCTCAGAATCCAGGAAAGCAGCATTCCTGGGTTTAGAGCTCTGCTGCCAGATCAGCTTCTTGGTGGGTAGAGTTTCCCCATCACCTGCCAGGTGGTGCTTCTCGCACCAACACATTCCTGTTGGCTCTGACCTTTGTTTTATCTCTCGGCTTCATGAACTCAGCTAGTCAGAATTCCCTTCCAGTAAATGGAGTGGCATGCCATTGTATGATGCTCTTGAGAAGGTTAAACATGTAGGCACATTGTTTAGGGTTAGGACTGTTCCCGCCACCTCCGGTTTTCATTCGTAACTTTAATTTACCCCTCTGGGTGCTGGGCAGGTGTTCACACATATTCTTGTGGGAAATAACCAGACAACTGCTTTCTCGGGATTCCAGTGCAGTTCACAGGCCTCCTCCTGGAACTTGGCTGTGTTTCACACAGGTAAATCAGCTGAAAGCACGGGGTGGTTTTGTTAAAAAAAAAAAAAAGTCGGCATTATTGAGACACTTTCTCTTACAACTTGATTGTGTTTGTTCGATTTCTACCAAGAAAAGAGTCTCAGCCGGGCTTAAGACAAAGAACAGAATGCGGCTTTAATTGTACTTCGGAAAACCAATTTTAGTATCGCAGATTTTAGGTTTGTAAACCTCTGGGGATTGCTATATAGAATTTCATACTGTGGGTGTCAGAATCCAGAGCTCCACTCTTTGTTCAGAGTGAGGCTTCATTTACTCTTTGTTTCATAGGCTGTAATTCCTAGGTTGGTGTATGGTTTCTGTCAGACAACTGGGAGAAGAATCTAAAGGCAGAGCTGTCAGGTTTTCTATTCTCCAGCTCTGCCTAATGTGTCCAAATGTAACTTGGGGTCTAGGAACTGAAGTTGTGTGTAATATCAACAACTGGGATTGTGTCTAAGAATTTGCTGAAGGTGTTATAAATTACAATTTAACTTACTACTCAAGTTTATGTTTTCATTTATTGCTTAGTGGAAAAATATTTTTCATTGTGGTTTCACCATATATATTTGCTACAACAGAAAAATCAAGTAAAATGGGACCAATTGCTTGAAGTGGGTTAGGACTCTAAGTCATTCCTTTCCCGTTTAAGGAACACAGCAGAAATTCCTGGATGACACAATAAAGACCTTTCTTGAAAATGGGAAGAATAGTTTAGTCATCTTTGTGTTTCTTTTTTTTTTTTTCTCCTGTCTCCTCCAACTCTTAAAACCAACCCAGACAAGAAATTAGCATACATGGCAAGACACATTTTGACTGAAGAATGGTACTCTATCCAACACCCGACTCTCAAGAAATGTGGGTGACTCCATTATCACAGCAGGTGTACTGAAGGAAACGCTCATTTTCTTCTGCTCTGAATGGGTGATAGTAAAAGGTGAGCTCAGGGCCCCGCCAGGAGTAAGCAGAACCGGGTGAGCTCACCAAGAGTTTCGACTGGGTCCTGTGCTTCTCCTCTGCCCTACTCTCCTTTGTGGGCTCCAACAAAGGGCAGTGGAATGTTAGCATTGAAAAGCTTTGCCATCTTTCATGAACGAAAGCAATTAAGATTTCTCAAGAAAGCAGCTTCTCAGTGATTTCTCACAGGCATATGACACCACAAAAACGTGCTTCCGGAAGCAATAGGTGAGAGATTTGTGGTGTATGCCGTGCAGCTTCTTCAGAAAGTTATTTGTGAATCATGAGGTTTTTTTTGTTTTTTTGTTTTTTGTTTTTTGTTTGTTTTAACCAGCTGTATTATAGTTCTAAAATGGTTGTCTCTGCCATTTTGTGCCGCCATCTTCAATCCTGGATGTTTTAGACAGATATAAGGAGACAGATAAGAAACTAATACCATGCCACCTGTTCACCCTTTGGGTAGCTGGGCCCACTCATTGATCTTTGATTGGGTAAAGAGTCCTTCCTCTTGCTGGCCTGCAGGCTTTGTAGCTGAGGCTTTCTTTTCCTTGTTCTTTGTTTTGAGGTGTTACTTCTAATTGTGGTAGGATGCTTGTGACATCCAGGCTGCTTGGTGGCCCCTGTGCAATCACCTGAGGTCCTTGACTCCTCACTCTGCAGGAGGCTTCCTGCACGTTTGCTTCCCTGACCATAACGCCCCCTTTGTCTCCCCTTGTGCTTTCTTGCAGAACTCCAAGATGGGAGGCAAGCTGAGCAAGAAGAAGAAGGGCTACAATGTGAACGACGAGAAAGCCAAGGACAAAGACAAGAAGGCTGAAGGCGCGGGCACCGAGGAGGAGGGGACCGCGAAGGAGAGCGAGCCCCAGGCGGCCGCCGACGCCACCGAGGTCAAGGAGAGCGCGGAGGAGAAGCCCAAGGACGCGGCGGACGGCGAGGCCAAGGCGGAGGAGAAGGAGGGCGACAAGGCGGCGGCGGCCAAGGAGGAGGCGCCCAAGGCCGAGCCCGAGAAGAGCGAGGGCGCCGCGGAGGAGCAGCAGCCCGAGCCCGCGCCGGCGCCCGAGCAGGAGGCGGCCGCGCCCGGGCCCGCTGCGGGCGGCGAGGTCCCCAAGGCCGGCGACACCGCGGGCGCCGAGAGCACGGGCGCGGCCGAGGAGGAGGGCGAGGCCAAAAAGACTGAGGCTCCCGCCGGCGGCCCTGAGGCGAAAAGCGAGGCGGCCCCGGCTTCAGACTCTAAACCTAGCAGCGCCGACGGCGCGCCCTCTTCCAAGGAGACGGCCGCGGCCTCGGAGGCGCCCAGTTCCACGGCCAAGGCCACCGCGCCCGCCGCGCCCCCCGCTGCCACCACCGAGCCGCAGGCCGAGGCCCCCGCCGCCCCCGCCGCCAGCTCTGAGCAAAGCGTGGCCGTCAAAGAGTAACCGGGACAGCCTAACCAGAACCGAAGACGCCACTTGCAAACGACCTGTCTCACGCTCTCTCTGTCTCTCACTCTGTCCTCTCTCTGTCTCTCTATCCTATACTAACTTGTTTCAAATTGGAAGTAAGGATATGTATTGCCCAAGGGATTAAAAAGAAAAAGAGAAAAGAAAAAAAAAAAGAGGATGTGTCCCATCAGGGGAGGGAGGGGGTGGGGAGAATCCAAATAGTATTTTTGTGGGGAAATATCTAATATACCTTCAGTCAACTTGACCAGTCAGTCCTGGATTTTAGAGATCATTGTCTGAAAGTACATCATTTGTACCTGAACCGCTGTCCCCTGGCGCTCCACCCCAAAAGCCTCAGCATCTTTCTTGCGCTGCGGTTGGGGAAGGAAAGCGTTTGATTCTGCCCACAGGGCCAGTGCCAAGGCAATCAGATCTTTATGAAAGCAGTATTTTCTGTGTTTTCTTTTTAATTTACAGCCTTTCTTATTTTGGTATTTTTTTTTAACGTTGTGGATGAATGCCACCTTTCAGACGGAGCCCACTTAGCTTGTCCATATGTAACTCAATGCCAACCCTCCATTCTTCCTCTCCAGATATTTTTGGGAGTAACAAACATTCTCTCATCATACTTAGCCTACCTAGATTTCTCATGACGAGTTAATGCATGTCCGTGGTTGGGTGCACCTGTAGTTCTGTTTATTGGTCAGTGGAAATGAAAAAAAAAAAAGTCTGCCTTCATTGCAGTTCCAGTTTTCTCCCATCTGTGTCTCAGACACCAACACACCACCCATTGGAAAATGGAAAATAAAAAAAACAAAAAATAAAAAAAATGTACAATGGATGCATTGAAATTATATGTAATTGTATAAATGGTGCAACAGTAATAAAGTTAAACAATTAAAAAGTAGTAAAGGCTGTTGGCTTTCTTTGCCTTTCCTTGTCTGTAGTGGGTGCTTCTCTTTCCCGTGTACGATGGAATGAAAGTATGCAATGGGATCCTAAAGTCTTCTTGACCATTATCTTTAAAACCCACACAAAGCAGCACCAACAGTGGAGCCAGTGTCAGTTCAGTCATCCCGTAAGATGTACAGGAAAAACTTCTATGGATTTATACCCAACGATAGTGTGAATGTATTTAGCAATACTTTAAAAGAGCGAATATTTTGATTGAAACATTAAAAGACAATCAAGAGCTGTATATTGAAGATGGGGAAGAATAGCACGATCTTATAGAGACATCCTATGTGTGTGTTGTGAAGTCATGGACCAGCATCTATTCTTGCCCCTCCTTCAGGTCGACAGAGGGCAGAGCAAGGGAAGGGACCAGGAAAGGTGTGAAGATGGTGGAAAAATAAGAGAAAGCTGCATTCTCTTCTGCTATTAGGGCTTCTGCTTTCTCCAGACCGCCATTGCTTTGGTTTCAAGGGACCATAAACCTTGTGACCTCTAAGACAAGAACCCTGTGATAACTGAAATAGGTAAAAGTTTGTACACATGCCAGAGAACCGTGTGTACCACAGGCAGATGTGCTAGTCTCTCACCCTCCGCCATGACTCCATTACTGGGGTAGTGACCATCTGTGTGCTCAGAGTCCCCCTGTGGTATGCGTGGAAAAGAGGCTGGAGGATGGTGGCTTCTGTGCACACACATCAGTTCTTAAGTGTAAGAAAAAGAGTGATTGTCAGATCGCTGAGAGTAATTTGGGTGTTTTCCGATCGGATACTAGACACGACTTTTCAAAAAGAAACCTCAGCACTGCAAAATTTTCTCAGACTTGAATCAGAGAAATGCCCAGGAAAATAAGTAACAGTTTCATATTTCGAGTGTTGCTTGGAGAGTTTCCTGTAGAATTCGTGGAGGCCATGGAACATGTGTGATGCTGTGAATCTAAGTCAGCCTGGCTCCATTCCTGTGGGCTACACAAAGAGGACAGAGCCCCTCCCCAGGTATTTTCTGAGTATCTGGAATCAGTACCACACCCAGAGAAGCAGAAATGATGGCATGCACTAGTGGTATTTTGGAGTTCAGACCAGGGTCATGATCGTGTCTAGTTCTTGGGGTTCTTGTTTTTATAATGAAATAAATTTGAATTCTTAATGCATGAAAGCGCAGCACACATGAACTATGTAAAAGCATTAGCCACCAGCCAACTGTTTTAGGGAAGAAACATGTCAGGGGACTGTTTAGGGCATCACCAGTTGTCTTAGAATATATAAAATCAGGTAGGGGTGGGGTTCTGTTGTTAGGGAGGTGACAGATTCAACACTGTGGAAGACATTTGTAAAATTGCAAACTGTCTTTAAAATGAAAAAGAAGACTTATTTTTGAAAAATAATTATCAGTGGCTGCAAAGTGGTTATGAATATTAGATAGCCTTAATTTATCACAATAAAACATGCTTGGTAGAAGTAATATTTGATAGATTTACTTTCTACTCCTACCATTTTAATGAAAATATTACAGGCTTTTGAGAACAATTAACTTGGGCTCTCAGGGTGACACTTATCATTCTAAGTTTCTGGATGGGATAAGGGAAATAAGGAGACACAGTTCACTTTATGTTTAGAGCTGAAGGATGTGCTATGAAGTAATTCAAATCTATTCACTAAATTTCTGTTATTTCATATATGATACCTAATTTTATCATTCCTTAAAAACCTTTGAAACTGTTGTATCCAGCAGAAAACCTAGACCATGAGAATGACTGGCTCAGTTAGGAAGGGAGCAGTGCTGGGCACTCATATTAAATTGGGGGCTATCCTCGGCCATTCCCTTTTTAATCATATAAAGTAGAGGCACATTAGTGCATACACTGTGTTAAACACGACCCAACTGCCTGTGAATTTCACATATTTGCTTTGTTAACTTGGGCATCACAATCTCTCCTGAAGAATGAGTGGCTCTAGGGCTCACATTCCTTGAGAGCTTGTGTGTATCTTTTAAGAAGGGAATGAATAGGAACCAACATGAATGTTCCCCAGGTTGCTGGGTTTGTTCTTCCTCTTTGGTGGTCCTACCGTGAATGGTGGTCACTACCTCTATGTTGCAGAAAGATGCAGGCCCATAAGACCTGGGTTGTGCTGTGCATCCTGGGATAGTCTGATGTCACCTCATGCCTGGAGGGTGTCACTGTTAGGCAACTTCCAGCCAGTGAAGTAGGGGGAACTTGGGAAAACGGCAGGAGCATCCTTCAGTGTCTTGGAACCTCTTTTGCTTAATAGAGTCAAGACCCAGGTTGGGTGGACCGTAAGGGCATGCTTATCAACTACCTACCATAATCTTGACGTTTTCTGGCTGCCAATGTTGGGCAAGCTATTAGGTTCTAGATGCCCAGATACCTGAGTCTGCTTTCATCGAGCACCCTGGAACTTTAATCTTCACTGAGTGAAGTACCATAGCACAGTGGAACATGGGTTTCTTACTGAGACAGACAACATTGCAACTTTAGTTCATCAACAAAATTGGCCCTGAATGTAACATCAGATTTTTATTGTTCTTTTTTATATATCAAAGTTTGATACACAGCAACTTACAGATATTTCATTTGTTGGGAGAAAGATCTGCTTAGACAACTTACTAAACTTTTAATTTTGGTTGTTACCCAGTCTTTTGGGACTGGTGAGATCCATAGCTATCATTTAACTCAGTTCAGCCTGAGTTATTCAATGATAACATTGCAGATGTATTGTACTTGAGATTTATTTTAACTAATTTGCACAATAATGAAAATTGGATTCTCAGGGAATAATCTTAAATTTGTACCATCATCATCATTAGTAGTTTTGGGATTCATCCCAGGAATATTTTTTTGGGGGGAGGGTGGTATAATCTTACTACAGAGTCTGGCTCTCCTGGAAATCATCATGTAGCTCAGGTTAACCTCAAACTCACAGAGTTCTGCCTGCCCCCGCTTCCCAAATGCTGCGACTAAAGACATGTGCCACCAAGTCCACTGGCAGGGGCTTTGGGAAAAGACCTATGTTTTTGCTTCATTTGAAACTGGCAGTACATTTTTTTTTCTGCCAAGCAGTTTATATTTAAAGAATTTAGTAATGGGATGGCTTTTTAACCAGGGTATCATTTTTTCAAAAACCTGTCTGGCAATGAAGAAGTGAAAAGGATAGCACAGAAGGTTTTCATGAGGTTTTGGTGTGTCATTAGTTTTGAAATAAGCCGTTCTTCATCATGAGATTATATGCTTTCTTTTTTCAATGACAACATTTTGAATGGTGTGTGAAATCCCAGAGCCTGGAGGTTGGCTGGTTAATGCATTTCTCCTTATTCTTAGTCTTCACGTTAAGAACGGTTTCCACTGTGGAGCCTTACGGTTCCATTCACATCTGTATTCAAGGAGATTCCTAGAGAGAATCAATGATGTGGATATTTTGATAAACAAAAAGTCTAAAATCCTGAATTCCAAGCATTAGAAAGGATGGCTGTGTATTGGCCCCTGCATAGTCCTTTTGGCTTTTAAGCTGTGAGTTTATTCAACTAGGAAATGTCTGAATAGGCACCAAAGACTCCTGGCTGGTAATGGAATGATGAAACCTTGACATGGTGTAGGTAAAAGTCACATGACATGAAATCCAGCTACATAATAACACTGTTCCTCAAAGAAGTGGGAAAAGGCACCTGTTTTGCCTTGAGGAAAATACGTTGCCTTGTGACACACTTTTGTTAACCAAAGGAGTCCGGGTGGGGGTTGAGGTGAAAAGAGAAAAAGAAAGAAGAAATTCCCAAGCCTTCATTCTGAAGAGAAAGCAATCCATTAAAGGGACAGAAAGACTATGTTTCACTATTTCACTGACAGAAACTGTCCAGTTTTTGAAGTTTGCTAAGAAAAAGGGATGGCATGTCTCATTACGAGAACTACTTGCACAGGTTTAGGAAATTTGACTTGGCAGGTGAACCCCATTAATGCTACGGTTCCATAGCAGCACCGAGCAATCTCTGTCCTACCCAGCTTCGGCACAGACGGCCCAGAATAGAGCTCGCTCTCAGCCGGAACCACCCACTTCAGCCCTGAAGTCTGACTAGTATGCAAATTCCCCAGAGGGTATTTAAAAATTCTTTAAAGCTAAGAATAATAGAGACTGTATTTTGCTTGCTATCTTTTCGGCTGCCTTCTCTTCCAGAAGCTGAAATTGCCTTGGCATTCAGAGCAAATTCTAGCTTTTCAAAATAAACACACACACACACACACACACACACACACACACACACACAGAGAGAGAGAGAGAGAGAGAGAGAGAGAGAGAGAGAGAGAGAGAAACCCCTAACAGTATCACAGTAAGATTAAAGATTACTACAACTCATATAAAGAGAGTTACTTATATTTCTGAGGCTAGTCAGAACATTGTAACATTTTTGTCTTTTATCTCTTGCTTATTGTTTTCTCTACATTTTGTAGCAGTTTCTATTTCTTGTTGGTTAAGCATTTCCCATTTGCTCCCTGTTTGTCTGCTTCCCACCGACTCACACAGGGCTAAATGCCTATGTTAGGTTAGAACTATAAAAGCTTAAGCATCTTAAATGCACCATCCTTTAGAGTCTATTCATTTTTATTTGGTCTGTATCACTGCGTTGCGCATGTGCACTACAGGTGTGCTTGGTGCCCATGGCAGCCAGAAGACGTGTTGGATATCTTGGAACTGGAGTTGTGAACTGCCATGTGATTGCATGGAAACTGAGCCTAGGTTATCTGTGAAAGCAGCAAGTACTCTTAACCACACCGCCATCTCTCCAGCCCCAGATGCATCATCTTAAATACAACTCAAGTGTGCCTCCCCGCTCTGCAGAGCCCCTACACCTCATTTGTTCTGGAAGGACAAATGTAAGCTCCTTGATACTTGCCTGTGCTTGGCGTATTTTCCTACCTGCATTCAGCCGTAAGAATAATGGGAAGAGTAAAAGAGGATGTAGTCATAACGTAAGGTAGTTCAAAATGGTCCCCACATAGAATGCTTTTTGCAAAGAATCTAGAAGGTTCTCCCACAAGCTGTTTCCAGAAGGGAGAGAAGTGGTTTTTAAATGCCATTCCGATTGATTATAAAAGAATCTTTGTCTGACTAGGCTTAGAGGCTTACGCTTCTAATCCCAGAATTTGGGAGGCAGGATCTGCCAGGCCAGCCAGGTCTACAGAGTAAATTCCAGGCCAGCAGTACACTGCAAGACCCTGAAAAAAAAATCCCTGACATATTAAAACAACAACAACAAAAATGCCATCCAGCTCCTGCAGTTCTTATGGAAGGTAAGGAGTGGGCTTGAAACTTGAAAAAAGTCTTTGGGGTCAGTGGGGTATCATAAATGTAATAAGATTTGGAATCAGTCTGATTGGTGTGTTGGTCTATGATTTTAAGAAACTTTTTAAATGAGACACACATCATCAGAAAAAGTAGAAAAATATTTATATAGTTGCTGGGGATATTTTTAATAAGGTCTGGCCCTCCCTATTTATGGGTTCAGTATCTGCACATTCAACCACCCATGGACTGAAAATATTTTTTAAAAATCCCATCTGTACAGAATATATGGACTTTTTTGTTGCCTCTAGTACATAACAACTGTTTCTGTGCATTAGCTTTCTACTGTAAAAGTCATCTAATAAAGCTGTGGTATACATCACAGGAGACGCACACTGGTTGTGTGGAAACATTATGCCATGTTACACAAGGGGCTTGACTAGCCAGGCATTTTGGCATCCATGGTGATCCTAGAGAAAATCTCCTAATAATTTGGGAGCTGTTCTACAGGAAGCTTTGCTTTCTTTAAAAAAGTTGAGACCAGGGCTGATAAGATGGCTTAGTGAGCAAAGGCACTTGGGGCCGAGCCTGATGACCTCAGTTTGAACCCTGACATCATACAGTGAGCCCAGAGCACCATCCTGTGAGTTGTCCTCTCATCTCCCTAAGCAAGCCCTGGTGTGTGCTCTCACACACAAGCAAGAAACACAGGCGAATGGACGAATACGTACAATATTAAATATAAATTTAAATGTGCACAGGAAGTTGTGTCCAGTCTACTTCCTTTATAAAGGAACATTGAATAGGAAGGTATTACTTAATGCTTCCTTGAAGATATAGTAAAAAAGACCATGAAATTAACATATAAGTTATTGAAGAGGAAAAATAACTTTGTTGGGAAAGTTAATATATATATATAAAATCATTGTTTTAGGGGATGTGAAAGTTCAAGATGGTTTCCTCAAGAATGCTCTGATCACCTTACTGTGGTATTTGGGACATAACCCAGAGAACAACAAGTTGCCTTTGCATGTGTTGGGGGATGAGGTCGTTGGGATTCTATGCTTAACTTCTTAGTTGGTTTTGTGGCCAGCAACCAGGTTTGACTTCTCCCCGGCCTCATGCTTACCTGGAGGATGAAGCTGCCTAAAGGGCTTGTGGAGAGCATAGAAGATGCTGCTTAAGATACTGCAGCCTCTAAGCATCCCTCACAGGCATGCACCACCATCATCTGGGCTTGCTTCTGGAGTATGTGAACAATGGAGGCAGAGGCAATTCTCCTCATTTCCCCTAACCTGACTTTAAGAAAGAGACTCTTTTAAAAGCGAAAATCTCTTTTTGTAAATGAACGTTGGCTTGCTATTTGTTCCGTCTCTATGTATAATCTTTAGATGTGCCAGTTCTCCTAACATGTTCTCAATCGCTTCACTCATTCACCCCCACCCCACCCTTCAAGGCAGGAGAAAACCAGTTGCTGTTGGTCAGTAACAGGCAGTCATTATATCACTTCCTTTCCAAAGACCTACTGAGCATGGAAATTGAGTGCAGAACCATGACATCTAGAGTCCAAGACGTAACTCACCTCAAATCCCCCACATGGATGACTTACAAGTCTCTTAAAGGTAAGATATCCAAAAGTGAGCTACTAATTTGCCCCAGATTTTCCCTTCCAGTCTCTTGAGGCCTAACACTGTTGCCTTCCTTCTGCAGATAAGCCATCGAAATCACCCACTCTACCCTTAATTTGCCCTGTTTTCCCAAGCTTAATACACCACATGTTGGGCACCATTAACTATGAACACTAGAACCTGGGTGCAGACTCCTCTTTCTTCCGTCTGTAGCTTCCTTGCAACCTCTCAGCTTCCACTCATGCCACTGGCTGACATTTCTGGACAGAACAGCCACTACCACCTTGCTAAAACGCAGTGTGATGTTCAACACCCACACATACACAGTTGCATGCGCACACACAGACAGCTTCAAACCATAAACTAACTAATTCTGTATTACTCAGAGGAAGAGCTAACCTCTTCAGTAGACTCAGACTGGCGGAAGGACCAGTGGCTCCCAGGTACTCAAATACTAAAAGGGATTTATTTTAAAAACTTCAGGATGTTGAGAGAAGAGCACTAACTAACGAGCTCTTCTGAGTTTGTCAACTGTCCAGGTCTTGTAGCCAGTGGGCTGGTCCTGCCCTCAGGTACTCCATGAGGCCTCCCTCTTACATCTTCCTCCACTGTCTGATGTCATTTGGCCTACCAGTGCCTGTGTCTGCTGGCTGTGCTCTGCTGTGAATGCTGCAGAGAGTGGACTGCCTTTGTCCTTTGCTCTAGTCATCTGTCTGGAGCTTTCCACAACCCTTACTTCCTCTATGATCTTACTCTCTTGCAAATGAAGCCATTATTCCTGGCCATGTCTTTTAGACATCCCAATTCTTTGTTTAGACACACTGTGATCTCCACATTCTCTTCTAGTTTCTAGCATTAGTTAGCGCTGTTGCTAACCACTAAGCTATGCTGGTGCCCTTTTCTGAAATAGTGTATTTATTTGGTGTTTCCGTCCAGGGGGCTATACGATTTATAGAGCACAAACCATTGCCTTTTTGGCTTAACGGTATACCTCAGTGTAGAGTAGACAGGAGGTCTTCTTGGCAGGAATGAACAAATCAGTGGTGGAGGCTACAAAAATTAAGCCATCATCCAATAACGTTTGTAATTCAACCTGAATTAGGCACTATGAGAAGATGTAATCCACTTTCTCCAAAAACTGTAACCCTGACCAGATACAGGTTGGAAAGAGGGAAGAACGAAGCATGGGAAAGGGGCCTGTGTGGTTAGGGTTCAAGGGTCAGGGCATGGCAAAGGAAACAGCAGAGGAGCATGGGAGTTGTGGTCTGAAGGGAGAGAGTGAAGTTGGAAGCGGTAATTGTCATCTGTGCCTGGGATCTGGCCCAGCAGGCCTCTGTAGGACATGTTGAGGGCTCAAATCTGTAGCTGAGCTGGCTGTGTTGAGTCACCAATGTGCAGGGCATTATGATAGCACGGAGGAGGCAAGAGGAGGCAGCTGCTGAGTGTGGGATGAGAAAATACAAGCTATGTGCTTAATGGTGGGAAGCAAGAAGTTATTTATGATGATTTTGACTCAAGTATTGGGTCATGATGTCTTCATCATGCAGATGATGGGCATAGACATACAGAAGGGACTCCAGCAGTCTCATAGAGGATGATGGGCCCTGGCCTAATGACCACAGAGATGATTTACAAGACCTTAGGCCAAGGGCATTTAAATGATTAATAGAATGGTTTTTCCATGCTTCTGAGTAGGGTGGCAGATTTGACTTCTGCAGAACTCTGGTAACTTCTTAGAGATTGAGCTATCTTAATGAGCAGAAAGGAGGGAGTTCCTAATTTTCTCAAAGATAGCCTCTGCCTTGTCTCAGTAGATACTGCAGGCTGGCCTTCAAACCAAGCATGCAATGAGGAGCCTATTGTATACTTTCTAGGTATCTATCTGTCTGTCTGTCTGTCTGTCTGTCTATATATCTATTTATGTTTCTCCTTCATCTTTACTGTCCCATTGTCCACACTTAGAAGGTGCTAGCAAGGATCTGGTTTGAAGCTTGTCTCTGAGGCTTTACAGCTCAATAACCTTGAGAAAGCCACTGAACCTCTTTTGAATTTATCTTCCTTATCTGTAAAATGAGAGTAATAATGATTTAATTCACAGGGTTGTCATCAGAATCAGATGACATACTTGATTTAAAGCACAGTAAATGGAAGAGTGAAGAGATTAAAGAAAATGGATATCTTGGTTCTTCCCATCTCTAGCTGTGTTAAACTCTGTCAAACCCACCCCTCTCTCATCACTATGCCCTGGGCATGCCCCTTGGGAGCTCTTTTCCTCCATGTTACTCAACTCTGAGTACCATTTCCACACCTACTCAGTCTCTTACTGTCCTTGGTCTCTGCTTGTCATGTCCTGACCCAGAACCAAGGCTGGATCACCCCAGTGTTCCTCCTTGCTCACTAAACTCCTCTATATCAACTGTTGATGTTCCTTAATCATGAGCCCTATGAGTGCTGGGGGTGGGTGGGACTGAGAACACTCCTAATCTTCCTATGCCTGGTACCTTGAACATCACTGTACTCCCAAACACTCTGAAACGCATTATCAGAGACCTGAATAACTTACGTCATCTGACTTATCTGTTCTCTCCCAAACACATTTGCCCTTTAGAAGGAGACAAAAATTTTAACTAAAAATAACTCTCGGTTTTCAAATTTCAGGTAACAGGGAAAGTTTTTGGGGGAAAGTAAAGTTGCTCTGAATGTCGGGGTTATAGTACTGTTGGTGGGCAATAACCTAGACCCTCGAAACTGAATTATCACTGTGACCATTTTTGACTCTGTTAATGAGCCATCTTGTAGTAATACAATGTTTACCTTGTTAATTAATTTAGAATTTTATATATTTGGCAAAGGAGATATAAGTGCTTATTTATAGCATCATAAATGAAAACAATATAAGGAACTTCAGGTTGGAGATGAGAGCTAGTCTTTTATAAGGTCTTGGTGGTGGTGCTTTCCCACCAGGCTTCTTGAACCTGAGCTGACTCCAGTGGACCTCCAATAGTCTTCCTGAAGGACTGGACAGGAATTGGATGTGTCCTCACGTGATCTTGCTAAAAATACTGTTATTTAATTAAAATGGATAGATAAAACAGCTAGAAAACTTTTAATCTATTACAGCACCTTAGTGAGCCCATCTCTAGATTTGCATTATATTTTAGTAACTTACTTTAAACAAAACACAAAAATTGTTATAATTATCTGATATTTAAAAAATCTTTATTATTCTCCTTGTGTGCATGTGTGTGTGTAAGGGGTGAAGGTGTGTGTGGGCCTGTGAGTGTCATGGAACACCTGTGGAGATCAGAGAATGGTTCTGTGGAGTTTAGTTCTCTCCTCTTACCTTTATGGGATGCAGGTTCAGAGGCTTTCATGACAAACAATTTACCTATTGAGCCCATGCCTCTGGCCTCTATGTTGTATTTTGAATGGAAAAAAAAGCTTGTTATTATACACAAGCATGCTTAACTGTAATCTTTATAGAATAAAGGAAATAACCTGTGCAAGATCCTAAGTTATGTAAGACAGTTTAATTTAAAAATATTTATATATATATTTCCTCCATTTAAACTGGAGGCTTAATTTGAGGAGTTTGAACTGGTTTTGCTGTATATCTAGCTTGATTGATAGTTCTTTATAACTTGTAATTCTGTCTGTAAGGAAACATCTTGACTTAGCTCTGGCCCAACTCAGTAAACTATATTCAGTCTTGATGACTTTTTTCAAGCTACTGCCCCATCCCTGATGATGACATTTATGCGTGCTCTTCCTTTGCAGCTCAGATTCACTCATACAGACTTTCCGACTCAAACAGGAGTTCCTCCTATGCATTCTTCCCTACCTTCCAGTTCCTATAAGAGGCTCAAACTCATATGCAGGAGAGGCTTCATACCAGTGATAATCTATCACTCAAATGCAAGATGAGCATTATAGCATATATATATAAAGATATTACTAAAGGTATTACTGTTTTTTCCTCTCAAACAATTCAGTTGTGTTTTACCTAAAGACACTTTTAGGTTTTGCCTTTTTTAAACTTTGGACTATGACTCTATATTATTCCTTGTGGGGGTTTCAGGATTATAGAAAAGCTTGGAGATCATTTTGTATGAGCTTTAAGGACTAAAGAAAAAACAAGATCCTGGTTTAGGATGCATGACTGAAAACTGCAGGCCCAGAAAGAACAAGTCTGCTAAGAACTAGAAAATGAAGCACAAAAAAGCTGGAAAATCATGTGAGCACCCAGTCAGTAGTCAATGTTGAAGGAGAGAGAACTTTGTGACTTCTAAAGCAGAAGATCCGGTTATATGTGCACCTAACCGATGACCTCAGCTTCCAGCTGCCTGCCAGCCCACATTTTGCCTTTAGACTTTTTCCTAGTCCTTGAGGGTTTTGCCTGAGTGCTTGAATCTTACCTCATTTCAGCTGGGTTTCTCAATACTGGTTAGCCAATTAAAATAAAATGTTACTGCTTCAGGTGGTGGTGGTGGGGGGATGGAGACAATGTAGGTACCTTCGCCAGTGAATGAGTGTTTTTTAAAGGAAGCTCACGGTAACTATGAAGGAGACTTTTCCGCATAATGTTACAAAGTTCTTTATAATTACACCAAAGAGGAAAATGGATTAGTATATAGTTTAGAGAATCTCTTAGGTTTTAAGTACGTATAAATCACCCAGAGCTTTTGTTAAATTGCAGATTCTGATTCAGAGGGCTTGAAGTTGGCCAGGAGGTCCCTCATTTCTAGAGATCTCACAAGAGATGCTCTATTGCTGGTCTTTTCTCTATACACAGGCTTCAGGGGATTTTAGGTAATTACTATTACTCTACACAATTAGATATAATCTCTTTCTGAAAATGTCTGTCATAGGTACATGTCTAATTTTTCCAGTATGAAGCTTAAAAATTAGCTCTGTATTATGCTTGAATGATTAACAGTCTTAAGTGGTGAAATGGATGTTGCCTATTTTCCAAAAAGAGACCCCTAAATAATAGTTTTCCATCTTTTCCCTTAAGATGGCTAAAACTCATCCCTTTCACCCACACATCCACAAAGGACTGTACTAGAAATAAATAAAGCCTTTAACTTGCCCATAAGGGAAAACTTACAGAATGTTTGAGTCTGACAAGTCTTTATCTGAAAAGTATTCTTTTCAAAGAAAACAGATTCAAATTCAGTCCTTGTCCTTGAAGAAACACTTTTAGCCCATCCTCTGGACTTAGAAGGTGGGATTGCTGGCCCCCAAATGATCATCCATGGAAGAACCAGAAGCTCTCACCAGCACTGTTCCTTGCATGAGCAGCTCCAACTGGGTTGTTTTCCTATTAATTTTACTCTAGAAAGTCTCTGTCCCCACGTATTTATCCTTGTCCTCAATATAAAGGACCAATCCTCATCTCAGAGGGTTTAGGGACTTTAAAAGCCCTAGTCCATCACCGAAATTAGTGAGGACACTGGGGCTTTGGTTTGTGACACAGTCCACCCCTCAACACCAGTTAGGGTCAGAAACATATTCCATAATCTATGTCCGTCCACTAAGCTTTGCTTCTCCAGAACTGAGTTTAATCTACAGCTATCCGTCTCTCACGGTATTTCCCCATCCTAGTCCCATTCTAAGAATCTTTCCAGAGCCTTCCTGAAACATCCAACTTTTTTATCCATTTCAGGATCCCTTCCCCCACCTCCAGACATCTACTAACACTGAGGCTGCTGGCCTGGACTGGACAGTTTGCCAAATTCTCCCAGTGTGAACTTTTGCTGCCAGTTTTGATTGTATTCCTGATATGACAGGAATTGGGAGTTTGAGGTTCCTGAGTCATGGTGCAGGACCATTTCTGGGTCTACTTCCTCCATGACTTTTCTGAATTGCTGCAAAGGAGAAAGAACAAAAACCAAACAAACTAACTAACAAAAATGGGACATGAATATGCTGGATGGATGTCCTGAAAGCAACCAGAGAAGCAGGCTTGCTTTCTGATTGACTTGTCTCTCCCATTTTCTTAGATGAAGATTTTAACTAATTTCGGCATACTTGTTTGTGTTCAGTGGCTGGGTTTTCCTGAAAGTTTGACTTCTAAACTAAGAGGTTCTGCCACTCTACTGCCTCAAGGGATTAAGCTTTTGTTCTTCAAAAATCTTCATATATTTTGTTCTATTTTCAGTGACTAATATAAGGTAAAACAAAAGACTATTATTTACATTACAAATATGCCTGGAGTTTTATTGTCTGTTTGTCCACTTAGTCAGACCTCTGAATAGGCAGCATTCCAGAGAAACACTAATCGGTGTGGGAGGGACTATGATTGCAGATAACAGGTTCACACAAAGGCATGCCTAATATGGTCATATTTATTAAACAAGAAAAAAGAAAAGAAATGAGACAGAGGCCATGAAGACTGGGTCTTTTAGAACACTTTTTGTATGTGGATGAACAAGGGGCAAATATATTTATGGTTGCACCTGTTACTTATGTATACGGAACTAGGTGGGAATGATTCATCCAAAGGTTGGAAAACAACTTCACCATGGTAATCAGTGCAGTACAGGAAGAGGCACATCGCTGTTCCCACTGTTTTCTTTGCCTGTTAGAGCTGCCAAAGTCCAAGACATATTACTGCTATGTTAATGGTAAGCTGTTGAACAACCAGTTAAAATTTCCCCGTGAAATGAAAGTAGGACTGACTGGAAGTGGGGTTGAGACATCTGGAATATTTTCATTATAAATCTGTCTAGACATTAAAAATTGTACATTTATTTTGAATTACTCGCGCACTGGGGAAGCATCCTTTTTTATGTAGGTATTTGTAGTTCATGTTCGAAACAGTTACCCAGTGAAGCATTCAGATGGCCATCCCCATTTACATTTCCAACAGTGGTACAAGTGAAATGTAGAAAGTCTATTTTTGTGAAGACAAAGTAGAACCCTTAATGAATGTGTTAGTATCATAAACGTCACTCTTATCTGGAAACAGTGGGATCAGGCTTATAAGACCTCATAAAATGGGCCAACAAACAATTGGAAGAAAATTATGAACAGCAGTTCAAAAAAATTCTTGCCACAGAGCCTATACATGGATTTTTAGGAGTTCTTCATTCCTGGCCTAGACAATCGTTTAAGATAAGGGAGTAGGTGAAACAAATTAGGGCCCCATTATCCAGTGCTCAAATCTGTTCATCCACAAGGCCCACAGTGGGTACCTGAAACCAGAGAAGCACTGCATCACAACTCTCTATACATACATACATGACCAAGATTAATTAAGAAATTAGATGCAGTATGAGATTATCAGCAATAATAGTAAAAGGAAAGCAAGTATAACAATATACTGTACAAATAAGACAAGCACTATTCTGGTGCTCTAGCGCCAGTGCCTACACACACTGAACTATCCACACAGTTGATCTAATAACCGAGATGGCTGCTAACTGACTAAGAGGTGGTTTTATATAGAGATTGGACACACTGAACAAAGAGATAATTCCAGTTCAGATGGAGCAGCCAGACCACGGAAAAATGCCTTGTTCATGCTACTCAGAACAACAAGCAGCTTAAAGTCAATTGCTTGCTTCTAGGTTTTCTCCATTAAGTATTTCAAGGTATATTTGGCTGTGAGTAAGTGAACCCATGAAGAGAAATCACATATGAGAGAGGACTAGAGTGAGGGAGAAAAAGGCAGTCAGCAATTAACAGCTGCTACACCGCAGTTCAAGTTCAAGTGGAGTCACATGATTGAGAAACTCCTGATGGTGTCCTTGGGCTACTCTACACTACAGCACAGCCAAATGTCTGCCCAGCATAAAGACAATGGCATTGCAAAGAAAAGCTCCAGTCATGCTCGGTGTCATTCACAGGCCAGCTCCTTTTCATTTTGCCCAGCAGACACACATTGTTCTCCATGGATATACCATTATGAAGAGTGCTTCCCCTTCCTCCGATCTTTAGGTGTCTCCAGGTACCAAGGCAAAGCCCCATCAGTCTTTGACATTAAGTAGGCAATTGTCGTATCATATTAAATTGCCCTTCACACACAGTGTACAGATGCAGAATTGTCAACTGCGACAATGAGATTATCCCTGGTCACCTGCAATCATGAGCTAGTATTGCACCCTACCTCCTTCCTTCTTCCCAAGCATTGCTTTACCCAGACGCCCACGAGACGCATACTACGTGTTGATTAGATCCAGGAAGGGCGTGGGGACTGTGACAAAGTGCTCTGGAACAGCTAGCTGCAGCTCAGTCCTGCAGACGGTTGCTCTAAGTAAATGCAGACACTGAGCAGCCATATGTTTTTTCTAAAAGAAGCCTTTGAATTAAATTTTTATGTGAATTTTTCAAAATTTTATAGTCAACTTAATATAGTACTTAGTACATATGAACCAAACATAAAGATTTGTCAGAGAGATCTGGAATATAAATATGTGTGTGTGTGTGTGTGTGTGTGTGTGTGTGTGTGTTATCCCATTGTGAGCTGTTTCCATCCCTCATGCCCTGCTTCTAATCAAGAATGTGTTTAGGACAAAGATGTCTATTAAGATCCAATTCCAAGTTGGATTACAACAATGATCTTGTATAATAATAAATGTATCTACAATTGTGGTGGTTCATCTTGACTGTCAACTGGACATATCTGGGAAGAAGGAACCCCAATTAAAGAATTTCCTCTATTAGATTGGCTTGTAGGCATGTCTGTGGAGCACAGGAGGACATTTTAGTTAGTAAGTGATGTAAGAGGGCCTAGCCAATGTGGGCTGTACCATCTCTAGGCAGATGGGCCTAGGTTATCTAGGAAAGGTAGTTGAACAGAAGAGTAGAGTAAGTCGGTGAGCAGTGTTCTTTCATGGTTTCTGCTTTGTGCTCTGCCGTTCCTGCCCTACTTAAGTTCCTGCTATGACTTTTCTCAATGATGGATTGCAAACAATAAAATGAAATAAATTTTTTTCTTCCCAGTTTGGTCATGGTTTATTACAGCAACAGAAGGCAAAGTAAACAGTAATAATATATTGTGATAATATAACTCTGGAAAGCAATATTTTTCTTTAATTATAAAACGCATGTGTTATATGTTGGAGGTGAAGCTAAGTGCTAGAGCTCTTGCTGAATCTGTGTGAGGTCTGGAAAGAGTGAGAGCGAGAAAGAACGACAGTGAGCTAGAGAGAGAAAAAAACAAGTGTGTGTGTGTGAGACAGAGAGAGAGAGAGACAGAGACAGAGACAGAGAGACAGACAGAGAGAGAGAGACAGAGAGACAGAGAGAGACAGAGACAGAGACAGAGACAGAGAGACAGACAGACAGAGAGAGAGAGAGAGAGAGAGAGAGAGAGAGAGAGAGAGAGAACCTCTTGGGTTTATAACAGAACAAAACTATGGTCAAATTGTTACTCTATAGTGTAAACCTTCCTAAGCTATACGTATAGTTTGGGGACAAATTTAGGACTATAGGAATAGTAATTCAGATAAAGTGAAACCTAAGAAAAGCCATGTCTACAGTATGATGAACATGCACTTAATTAAATCATGCTACTGAGAAAGTAAGAATGAATTGGTGTAGAAAGAGAAATAGTTTTGATATAAAAGTTTCTTTAAAAAAATTGTTTACTTATTTATTTTACTTTGTGAAGTTCTAGGTATTGAACCCAGCAAAGTTTTGTTTCAATTGACAAAAACCATATATTTGTGTATGACATCATATAGTACATGAGAAACTTCTGCTGTTAAATGTGAGCTTGTTATTTCCATATGAACCCCTTTTTAAAGTTTGTGGCTTAAATAGAAACATGGTAAGAGTCACCTAGTCATCCTTGAGATATAAATTATGTTCCTCCGCATCTGACACATGCCCCAAGAGGCCCCAGTTTAACTTTTGGTAATAACACTCTGGCATTGCTTTGGAATCTCATAGCTGCTCTTAGTTGGCTTTGTGGCTGATGCTCTGTGTTAACTCAGGTAGCTGCTCAGAGGATGAGAGAACACTAAACATTCCATTCCCCAGATCAACCAAGAGTAACCCTAAGCACTGTTACTACCCCTGAGAACTACCCTGCCTGACACCTGGCTGTGTCATTCCCAGGGAGCCCCTGAGAGCACTGACATGTTTTGCTAACCTTTCTTTAGTCCCCTTGTGTAATGAATAGTTGATGTTAACTGCCAACTCAATATAATCCAGAATTGCCTAGAAGATAAGCCTCAGCGGAAGTCTGTATAAGATTATTCTGGTTGCATTAATCGAATTGGGAAGACCCACCAAGTATAGGTGGTACCATTCTTTGGCTGAGAATCCAGACTGCCTAAATGGAGAAAGGGCAGCAGCATGCTTTCATCTCTATCTGTTTTCTGATGTCAAGGGATGTGAAGGCTCCTGTTGCCTTGACTTCTCTGGACAGCCCTTCACACTGTGAGCCAACCAAATCCTTTCTTCTTTAAGTTGCTTTTGTCCGGGTGTTTTATCTCAGCAACAGGGAAGGTAACTAAAATCCCCTTTAAATTCAACCTTTAGTCTTCTGGCCTTTGCCAGCATGGCAACTCTGGGTATATAAATGACTTCACCACCATGCTGAATATTTTCAGAGCTCATACGGGTAGTCAGCTTGGAACGTAAACTGCTCCCCAAAGATCACCATTGGCATAGCCATGGCTTTAACACTGAAACCTGTGATTTTGTTTAAAAATTTTGTGCAATGGTTTTCCCGCTGTCTCACAATACCAGATCCTTTTCTTCCAATGTGGCCATTTGCAAAGAAGTTTGCTTTTGCTGGTGTTATATACTGATCCAGAATAAAGGAAAGGACAGACATTCCCTTGAGAGACCACAGCAGGACATAAAGACCCCGAATTTTCATATTACAGAGACTGGCCTTGGAAAAGACTCCTGGTCTTTCCAAGTAAAAGTGGCTGGAATGGGCTAGTCTTTCTCTGACTTGATTTACACTGGAAGGAAGAGAATGCCTTCAGTCCACGTTGGAAAGGGGCTACTGTCCGCTGTGCAGAGAAGCCTGAAGGTCATTTCCTGTTGTAGCATGTTATTTACCCATGCCATCATGTTTATTTCATATTAAATCCATAAGGACTTGGTTTAACAACAAAGCACTCAGAGAAACCCTGACGTCGTTAAGCTGTGTGCCAGCTCATGCAGTTTGCTATGCCCAGGGAGGAGAACACCAGTGGGAAGTAGCTCCTTTCCAGAATCATCGCTCTCTTTTGTTTTCCTGGACTGACCTATTAAATACTTGCAAATAAAGGGCTGAAATCTTTCTGTTAGTCTTTGCAGTCCTGGCAACAGCTTGTTCCTTGAGTTTCGAAGTTCTGGGAAGGAACATTTACTAAGCCTATTTGCTCAGCAACTGTCAGGAATCGAGCATGTGGTTCCCTTGAATATTCACTCATTACCAAATCATTATTGATCAGCCATGCGGATCCTTTCTCTGAAGACTTTCTAGCTAGGGTGTAGAAATGTCCATATCCCAGGCACAGTGTATCACAGGCTGCATGTTTGTGCACATGGCGTGGCTTACTGAGTCAGTGTCAACAAAGGGGGAGGTTAGGGTAATACTTCAGTTGGTAAGGGTGCCTACTGTGCAAACAAGAGGACTTGAGTTCAAATCTCCAACAAAAAAGGCAGGTACGTATGACTGCAAGTTCTTGAACCAGCTCTAGCACCAGGCAGAGAGACAGGCACATTCTGGGAGCTCACTGGCTAGCCATCCTCGTCAAAACAATGAGCTTTCAGTTCAGCAAAAGGCCCTGGCTTGAGGATGATAGAAGATGTAGGCACTCTCTGGCCTCTGTATGTGTGTGCACAGGTTCTTATACCCTCAGATTCACTTGCATATAACACACGCTCATACACACACATGCACACACACTCTACACACATGCTCATACACACACTTATTACTCACAGATACATGTCTGTGAGTTTAAAAGGTTAAGAGATTTTTTTTCTTATTGAGAAATGTTTCTTGCTTAGAGTTTGGCCTAAGCTATTATGATAACTCAGCTGAGCAATTCAACCACAAAAAGTGGAGGCTGCTTGGCATTGTGTTTTCAACATTTGGGGAGAATTCACTGAACAATTCCAGCTGTTTTTCAAAATGATTAATAGAAAAGGCAAGGCATACAATTATAGATACAATGTTTGGATCTCTCTCTGCAAGTGGGGGAGCCCTGATAGCAAAGGCATTAGGAAGGATCTTGCTGTTTCCAAAGACAATTGCTTAGTTTGTTGAGGGAAGACGGTGTCTCTCTCTTAAAACAATCATTCTGGAGGATATGGAATTAGCATTTGGTAGAAGGACACACTGAAGTAACTCTGGTGAACACAATTTCCCCCTTAAGTACTATACAGTAAATGTTCATACAAGAACGCGTTCTTAGTGGGATTATTATTTTTTCTTTTCTTAAAGGTATAGCTGACATTGGAAATCTAAATATAATCTTTAATAGTATCGTCCACAACACAGTCATTTCAATCCCATTGGCCAGGTGTATTAACCTCAATTCAATGAGAGCCCTGCCATCTTTGATGAGTTTCAGGGGTTAGAAAAATGAGCAATAAATACTGTGAAAGTACAATGGTACCAGCACTGTACTCTTGGGGCCTAAAGACAAAGTTCCATAAAGACAAAGATGAGCTCAAAGTCTGAGCTTGGAACATCTCTCAAATTCGAGCCCTTGAAATGATCACCCAGTGACTAATTGAACAGTTACATCGCTCTAGATAAAAATGGCATTTTTACTGTCACAATTCACTTAAATGGTGTTGACTTTAGGTGGCAAACAGGCAGGGGTTAGCTCTGCTGCCTGATAACACCTCAGGTGACATCAGCCATTGCCTGCTAAGTAAATAAATGAGAGATTTCTCTATTGCTGAATGACACAACCAGAAACAACAGCAGTTTCTTTCCACCTTCTTTTTAAAACAAGGTTGTTGTGGGAGGCTGCTTGATTGTTCCCAGTTGCTCAGCCCTGATATAATCACACAGAAACCATATTATTTGCAATACTGTTTGGCCAATAGCTTAAGCATATTTCTGGCTAACTCATATCTTAAATTAACCCATCTCCATTAATTTGTGTATTGCCACGAGGTTGTGGCTTATTGGGTAAAGTTCCGGTGTCTGTGTCTGGTGGGGCTACATGGCTTCTCCTGACCCCGCCTCCTTTCTTCCAGCATTCAGTTTAGTTTTCCTCTCCTGGTTCTGTTCTGCCCTGCTCTGCTATAGGCTCAAAGACGTTCTTTATTAATCAATGGTATTCACAGCATACAATGGAAATCCCACATTACAAGCTTTCTACAATTTCAGGGCAAACCCGAGATGAAGTCTACTGCTAAATCTGAATGGTAGTCATTATATTTTCATATGATAAGATTAATG
Organism: Dicrostonyx torquatus; assembly: GCA_028555095.1. Classification (NCBI taxonomy): domain Eukaryota; kingdom Metazoa; phylum Chordata; class Mammalia; order Rodentia; family Cricetidae; genus Dicrostonyx; species Dicrostonyx torquatus. The sequence goes on along the minus strand of JAQHUG010000087.1, from coordinate 2,899,242 downwards.
ACACAAGTGAAAATGGAAATCATAAAATAATCCCACACTAGTTCAGAATTATGAATAGTAAAGGGCTATTCATTTAAGGAAAATTTACAGATCACTGTCCTAGACCACAGTCCTCTACAGGAATGGG
>JAQHUG010000087.1:2886789-2898460 GCA_028555095.1 Dicrostonyx torquatus | reverse complement strand
GTTGTTTCCTAATTTTCTGAGGAATCACCACACTGACATTCAAAGGGATTGTACCAGCTTGCATTCCCACCAGCAAAGCAGGAGTGTTCCCTTTACCCCACAACCTCTCCAGCATAAGTTGTCACCAGTGTTTTTGATCTTGGCCATTCTTACAGGTGTAAGATGGAATCTCAGAGTTGTTTTGATTTGCATTTCTCTGATGACTTAAGAATTTTGAACATTTTCTTAAGTGTCTTTCAGCCATTTTAGATTCCTCTGCTGATAGTTCTCTGTTTAGGTCTGTACTCCATTCTTTTATTTGATTTTTTGTTCTCTCGTGATTAAGTGTGCTTAGATACACTTTGAAGATATCATGTGAGTATTGCAGATCCATGTCAGGAAAGATGCACCACTTGCTTAGAGAAGAAATGAGGTAAGACAGTCATTTAAAAGAAATCCCACACTAGCTCAGAATTGAGAAATAGATAGTTATTTATTTAGGGGTAAACTCACAAGTCAGAATCTTCTATTGGATGGAGATCAGAAACCGGGACAGAGGGAGAGGCTGGAAAAGAGGCCGGACGCATGCTCTGCATCAGCATATATAGTATAAGAGGCCATCCCCCAGTGGGCAGGTTACCACTAGCTGTAAGTCTTCCTACAGCAATGAGGTACTGGTTTGTGATACAGTATGCCTGGATATTCTTTGAAGATATCATGTGAGAAGTAAAACTAAAACAAACAAACAAGTAAAACAGACAAACAATCAAATCAAAACACAAGAGATTGCATCTTGGATGAGTCCTGTAGATATGAAATTGAGAATAATCAAATTTATAGAAACAATGTAGACTGATGGTTGGCATGGGATGTTGGTGTGGTGGAAAGTAATTGCAGACAGACATGGAATTTTATTTTGAGATGTTGGAAATATTCTAGAATTAGGGAGAGGTAGACTTTTGGTTACACCAAAGTGTGATTGAACTAAACGCCCCTGAATTCTATAATTGGAAGTGATTACTTTTATATGACATGAAATTGTCTTCAACAGTAATAAAAAAGTTGAAGGAAACTGAGCTAAAGTAAAGGCAGTCTAATTTTCCCCACTCCTGGTTTTCACACTTTTCATTGACAACTTGACATGCTCCTCACTGGCTTAATGTGGACAAGGTGAACAGTTGAATTGGTCTCAGGCCTCCAATCAAAGGTCTAAATGGCCTTACTGGCTTCTCTATCACAGATGGCCACAACTGTTGTTTCTTTTATCCTTCACCTTTAAATCTTCAAGACCTTCTCCATATGTAATCTATCTATCTATCTATCTATCTATCTATCTATCTATCTATCTATCTATCTATCTATCTATCTATAATCTTATACCTATCATCCTATCTTATATCTATTATCCATCTATCTATTTATCTATCTATCATCTACCTACATACCTACTTATCTATCACCTATGTTTCTGCTCTTAGTGGACTATAACTTCCATGACATCATGTATTTATCATTTTTATTCATGGTTGTGCCTTAAGTCCTGTGTTGCTCATGACAGGTGTTCAGCACACATCTGGTGATGGAATGTATGAATGATATAATTTATATATCTGGTTCAACACTGTTATAAGCCTGGCATTCAGGGTGCTAAAACTGGAGGAGTTCTGAGCTTGTGGTCAGCTTGGGCCACATGATAGGGTCAAGGTGAGTTTGGTCGGCACAGGTAAGACCATGCCTTTTTAAAAAGTAGAATATTGGATTCCCATTCTGCTTGGCTGCATGAGCTGTGACATTGCTCTTTACCTGTTGTTACTGTCCCTTCTTCTCAGGCCTTTGCCCTCCACCTCCAGTTTTCCTGAGTTTCCAATGTACAGATAACTGGTCTTGGTTATTCTGGGTCTACAGTCATATGCGTTTGTACCTCATAATAATAAAGCCCATACATACATACACACATAAACATTTAGCTGGCAGGTCTCTTTTACTGGCTGTGCTAATCTAAAGAACAGGGAAAGGGAGGTGTAACAGGGGGAGCAAAACACAACATTGACAAGAAAACTCAGCCAGGGCAGCTCTATAAAGACAGTTATGAAAGACAGGGTGAAAATCTAATGATTTTTCCCTCTGAATATTACAGAAAAAATTCATCTTGCCAAAGTCAAGCAATTTAAATTCAGCTCAACAAACATTTATTGTGTTCATACTCTGGGACACATGCTATTTTACAGGGCAAACAAAAATTAAGTTGAATTTCAAAAGAATCTTAAAGGTCATTGTTACAAATGTGACCATTATACGAATAACCCCTCTTAGTTCTTTGTCCCTTTGGAGATATTTCTTTTGTATTCACATACAGAGTATAATTTGCCTTTACTCTGTTCTACTTTTTGGAATACATGATTAATTTTCAGTATACTTCAGACTTTCCTTAAATGTTTCATATTTACAATTACATATGTTTTACATATAAGAAGTTTTGTTAATAATCATGCATTATATATTAATTATATGCATATAATTACATATTATATTTTTATGTATGACTTTTTATCTCCCTCCTTAGGACTAAAATTTTCTTCTCACTGCTCAGCTACTATTTGTACAGGCTGGATATTTCTTTAAGCTTTTTTAGTTTTGATCAAACAAGCAAAATAGAAGTCAGAACTGGGCTCTAATTCCTGAGACTGTCATTCCATTGTGTGAATTAGTCAAGGTTCTAGGGCTTAATTTCCTTTCCTATAAAATTTATAGGCAATAAAGTATGGAAAAGAAGCCTCTTAGAGTCATTGCTGGAACTGTTGGTTGAGTTATAATTCATAAGGAGAACGATGGCAGGAGGACAGATGGCTAATAGGTGGCAATCTATTAAGATCACCCTAAATTAGCATAAATTGAACATTTATTTAGTTGCTTGGAAAGGCAAGATATAATTAAAGGATTGTAAAAGACATAGCTGAAATATGTAATAGGGCCTTCGATTATGATAAGTCAGACATAACATAAGGTAACATACTTGACTGGAAATTAATTTTCTTTTTATTTATGTTTGTGTGTGTGCATGTGAGTGTGGTGCATGCATGTGTTATGGTATGCATGCATGTGTATGTGGTGTGCATGCATGTGTGTGGTGTGCATGCATGCATGTATGGTATGCATGCATTGTGTATTGCTGTCCTGTTTTATCATTCTCCTTAAGTGATGGAACCCTCAAGACAGGATCTCTCACTGAACTTGGAGTTAGACTGAAAGCCTGCAAGTCTCAGCAACCCTCCTGTCACCTCATCCTGTCCCCAAGGTCACAGATGTGTGTGTATGACCACTTCCTTCCTTCACTAGATTTGAACTCCAGTATTTACGTTTGTGCTGCAAGCTCTCCTGTAGGCAGAAACTGTTTGTTTGTTCCTGGCCTCCCAGACCGGAAATAATCACACAGAAACTATTAGTTAAAATATTGCTTGGCCAGTCACTTAGGCATATTGCTAGCGAGCTCTTATATCTTAAATTAACCCATTTCTGTTATTCTTTATTTTACCATGAGGATTGAGGTTTACTGTCAAGGTTCTGGCTGGCGTCTCCCTGACTCCTCCTCCTCTCTCCTCCTCTATCTGCATGGAATTCTCACCTTGCCCTATTCTGCACTACAGTAGACCCAAAGCAGCTTCTTTATTAACCAATGGTATTCACAACATACAGAGGAGACTCCCACATCACTCTCCTGCCAACTGATGCATTTTCCCAGTTGTCTAAGAAATATTTTATATGTTATCAAGAAATAAAAGCTTTACAAATGCCTTCTTGCTGTTTTGAATATCCCCTTATGATAAACTACAGGGTTGGGGTAGCATATGTTAGGAGACGTAGCTCTGTGCTCTGAAAGCAACTTCCCACATGTGAATGCAAGGCTAGATGGGTAAGAAGATGTTGGAGCTCAGTGGTGCATCCTCAGGAAGATGCTTGGAAAAGGGACAGAGTAGAAAAGAGGGAAGCTCTTACCATTGCTTGAATGTTGAGGGTTCCCTGTGGGCTCCTGTGTTCAGTACTTGGCACCTAACTGGTAACACTTTTGTAGCAGGTTGTAGAACCCTTTGCAGCCTAATTAGAGGAAATAGGTTATTATGGGGAGGGATTAATGTGTTAATAACCTGCCCTGGTTCTAACTCAAGTTTGAGGTCTTGTTCCCTAATCTTTTGAGATGTAATCAACAGAGTCCTTGTCTCACTAGTATTCCTGAACCAGAATCTCTTTGGTCTGGGCCCAGTGGTCTGCATTTTAACCAGGCTTCTTCATGATCTCATCCAGTGCTCCAGTGTAAGTAGCTTAACTCTGAGATCCACCACAGTGGTGCCATGGACTTTTCATCTGTGTAGGCCATGGTTTTAAGTTTTGATGAGGAGTGTTTAGCCTCTAGTATATATAGTAGATCTGAAAAATCCTATTTTGTCATGAAACTGAAAACACTGCCATGATGAAAATCATCCACAGAGTCAGGTGAAAAGTCTTAGTAGAAAGAGGATGTAAAGAATTAATAAAAAACTTGGGAAGAGCTAGTTCCAGGACAGGCTCCAAAGCCACAGAGAAACCCCTGTCTCAAAAAACAAAACAAAACAAAACCTCAGAAAACAAAACAAAAACAAAAACAAAAAACTTGGAGAGGATTGGGAAGGATACTTAATAATAATTGGAAGTGAGTTTTCTTTTTAACTGAAATGATGCAAATCATTTAATTTGAGTAGGTGAAGTCAGACACAGTAAAGATGTTGGAAAGATATTTCTTTTCTTGTTCTTACTTACTTACTTCTGAAACAGGGTCTTGTGTGACACAGAAAAAAATGACCTTAAACTTTTTTAAACTTTAAAAATATTTTTAAAATGATTTTTTTATTTATAGTGTAGAAGTTTCACATGTAATAGCCAATGCATTTTGATCTCATTCACTCCCACTACCTCCCACCTCTCAGGACCCACCAACAACCCATCTTCCTCGGGACTTCATTTTCTCTTCCTAACGATCATTATTAATAGCCCTCTGAGTCTAATTAGTGCTGAACATATTTAAAGGGATATAGGGCCATCTAATGGGGCACAGGCAACTAATTTACCAGGGGCCACAAAGAAAAGTGAATCTCCTTCCCCCAGCAGTCATTCACTGACATTACCTCCTCAGCTAGGAGTGTGGCTTTGAGAATCCCTCTTCAATGCTGGGAATTTGACCGGCTTGATGTTGTGTATGTCTTATGCAGGCAGCTTTGGCTGCAGTGTGTTGATGTGTATATGAGCTATGTCATGTCCAGAAGACAGGCTTTCAGAGCTCGCCCTGCAACCCTTCAGCTCTTACATTCTTTATGCCCACTCTCTGAGATGTGCTCTGAGCATGGGCTGGGGAGAGGTTGGAGTAGATGACCCATCTACAGCTGAGCGTAGTCACCCAAGAGCAGGCATCTGTAAGACAGAAGATAGGCCTCACTGGATCTTGAACATTCTGGCACCCTGACCTCTGATGCCCTGCTTGCTACCTGAACTGTGAGGAAATGTCTATTGCGTAGACCTCCTCGCCTGGGGTGTTTTGTTCTGGCTGCCTGAGCCAGTTAAGACTGGTGTCTATAATTGGTATGTGGGGATGGACTGGAGTGACTGACCATGAACTTTCCCAACAAGGAATAGTTGGATGAGAGGCCCATCAGGTTCTTTTCATGGTAAATCTTGGTGTTAGAGACCAAATCCTCAGTCCAGATCATAAAGTTCTAGAAAGTTACCCCTTGGGTTTGTTTTAGTGGTCTCTGAGATGACTGTGAACGTGTACAAAGTTCGCTCAAAGTTCTGGGAAGTGTCATATGGTCTTTAGATTGTTTTCCTAATTAACACCTAAATAGCTTAGTATTGTTTATGCATTTACTCATCAACAATCTTTAAGCACTTGCAAGAGTGGCAGGTACCATTTCCTGTAGGGGATACAGAGACACCCATTTGCTTTTCTTACCCTATTTGGACTGGTGCTCTAAGCAAGGAATGCTGTCAGGGACAGATAATTGGTAATAAGCATAACAACTGGGTAAATTATATAGTCCATTAGAGGTGATAATTGCTAAGAAATAAAGGAGGAGGGCAGGGGGTAGGTGTGGGAATTGAAGACACAGCATGTTGTTAACAGGTATTTGAGTCTCATAGACCTGAGATTACTTGAGCAAAGGTTTGGAACAGATGAGGGAGGTGCTAAGATTAGTTTGTAGATAACAGGGGCTTGAATTATTCAGGGAAACCCTGAAGAGTACTAATATACTTTTGAAACTCTGCTAGATTAATCGTTTTCTTCTGCCTCACTTTGTGTCTAAAGTTTGTTAAGTCTTAAACTTGATATTAAAATGCCTATTGAAATCCTATCCTGATCAATGTGAACAATTATTTTTCCCCCTTTTCATTTTGTTCTTTTTTCTCAAACCCATGGCTTTCCATGTGTGGCTTGCCATCAGGAACATGTCTAAGAACCATAAGAAATGCACACAGATTGGCCCATCCTTGTATCTCAGGATTTGAGCTCACTCATCCTTCAAGAAACTGTTGGTCCAAACTTGAGAATCGCTACTGTAACTCAGTGTTTTTGAGCTGTGGTCCAAGTGCTACATACTGAGGGCCTTGTAATTTTTGAGCTATACAAAGTCTCCGTGTCTGCCTGTACATGCAGGTTTTTGAGCACAGACAGGCACATACGTTTTCATACAGTCTGTGGTCCGTGGTAGCTTCCTCCCAGCCAAGTACAGTGGGTAGCTGTAGCAGAGGCCACATGACCGACAGTTTACACCATTGGATCAGTGTAATTGTTACTTTTCTCATTGTTATGACTGAAGCAGCTTTAGGACTCTGCTTCAGGGGGTGCAGACCTCTGTTTTGGGGAAGGGAGGGATTGTGTGGCTCAGCTTCAGCCCACAGCAGCAGATAGGAGTAGAAGCAGCCTGGAACCAGAGGCAGCTGCATCCTTCAAAGGCCCATCCTTACTAATTAATGCATTTGCCTCCATCATCTGTGCAGGCCTATATCTTCCTGCTAGGATTTAGAGTCAAAGTTATGTAGGTTTCCAAAAGAAAACAACCTGCTGGGAACAGCAGACTCAAAACATGCATCTTGGAGGTCATTCTACCCATGTGAACTAAAACTTCTGAAAAGTAGGCTGTAGCTGCACAGGCTGGTTACCAATGCCCAAACCACAGTTCTCATAAAGGGACTAAGAGACAGTTTATTCTGAAACTACTCTGAGTGACCATGGCCCTGGAACAGCCCAAGTTCTATGTTCCAGCGTGGAAGCAGTTTTATGAAGTTTTGTGGTTTTATGGAATAGAGGAAGTTATAAGTCAAGGCAATTTGAAGGATGTTGGTGGATATGTCAGAGAAGCTGTAAACAGTAAGAAGAGACTTTCTGTAGGCCCAAGATGTTATCCGTTGACATTCTTACCTTCTGCTTTGATGGGAGTCAGTAGGTCTGCTAGGTCAAAAGATACCAAAGATTTTCAATCTGTTAGTCACAGGATGTTAGTTCTCACGCCAAGGTAAGCATGGCGTGGCTTTTGGGAAGGTGTGTGTGGGGCTAAAGCTAGCCAAAGAAAAAGTAATTAGTTTTGGACTTGCAGCATTCCAGTCTCTCCATTGTAATGAACTTGGAATCAGCCATCAAGTCTCTGCAGACAGCCTCTTTTCAGGAGTTTTTATTCATAACCACAACACTCATAGAGATGAACATCTTTAGTATCTATTCTTTTCCAGTAGAGTTCACCGATCCTGCCTCTAAAGGAGTCTTTCTTTGTTCTCCTCTATCTCTGTGCCCTCTTGCCTGAAGTCAGCATGTGGCGTTCAGCTGTACCAACAGCTCCTCCACTGCTGGGGGGAACTCAGGATCAGAGAGGTTAACTTTTATTTTGGTGTAAGGCTGTGCAGAGAAGCAGGAGGCCCGGATTTCCATATGCAAACGCTCTATGCATCTGCCCTTACAGAACAAGACTCCCATGTAGTTTGCATTCCCGTATTTGTTTCAAGGTCTAGGAGACATATTTTCTTAGCGTTTGCATCTGGTTCTGTGTTGTGAGGAAAGGATTGCGGGGCAGAAGACTGGCTGCCACTGTTGGTTCTGTCTAGAATGGTCTGGTTTGAAAGTGGTTGTTGATTGCAAAGTGTTGACGTGAATAGTTTGGTCAAGAACCTTGGCGGTTGTCGGTCTAGATGAGATTATACGTCTATCAGGTTCAGGCCTTTGCTGCCTCTCTTCACAGCTGCGGGAGTTAAATACACAAATGTACTGTGAACCAAAGTGTGGCTTATGAATGCTGCTGTGTCAAGACAGTATTGCCCGGCTGCCCTGACCCCTCAAATTCTTCATCAGCCAGGCTGTTTATTTGCTTGATGTTGGTGTAGTAACACCAGAACTGTGATGTGTGCTAAAATTAATCTTGTAAATCCCTTATTAATGTTTGCAGAGGCAAGCGATTGTGCACAGTAAGCAAGCCACTTTTAGCACAAAGGCAAATATTTCATCGGGGGCTTTAATTTCTCATTAATTTAATTATACGAAGGTCTGCACATGACAGAGTTTCACCTTGCTTTTCCCTAGGGGAAGTGTCATTGAATTCTTAATTCTGTCCAACGAGACCGTCTGGGAGTATTTGTGTAGTCTGATTCATGATTTTATTGTTTAATTTCCACATGGCCAGCTGCACTGGGACTCTTTTGAACTGAGTGACGTATGTGTGTATGTGTGTGTGTGTGTGTGTGTGTGCATGCGCATGTGGACTCTTAGAAGAGCCAGACTACACAAATTAATTTTTGTCTTAGTTTAGTCAGTTTTCCCACCGTGAAGAGCAGAGTTTGAAAGGAAGGAAACCACAGTTCCCACCCCTGCTGTCCGGGAAGAGAAGCCTCCATCCTGGGTGAAGACTGGAAAGCAGGGTATCTGGTGTAGGGAAGGGGGCTTGGTACTGTTTTTTTTCCCCAGAGGATTCCTTCCTCCTTTTCTTCTCCTCTCTGTCCTATCTGTCCTCCCCATCCTCCCCCTCCTTCGCCTTCTTATAATTTACCTGCAAGTTTTATTGTAAAGCATTTCAAAGAATAGAGAAAAAAGAAAATAGTATCTCATTTATTCTTCCCCATTGGTGTTTTGCCATGGGTGTTGACTCCCCTAGAAGTGGAGTTACAGACAGTTGTGAACTGCCATGTGAGTCCTGGGAATTAAGCCTGGGTCCTCTGGAAGAGCAGTCGGTGTGCTCTTAATCGCCGAGCCATGTCTCCAGTCCCGAATATCTCATTTCTGTATGTTTATCCGTCTTTAACATTTAGATTTAACATTAGTTTACACTTGCTTTACTTAAGTATTTGCATATCCCATCTCCATCCATCCTTCGTCCACCTTCCTGTGTGTCTTCATTCTCTCCATATCGACATCTACCCTATTCTGTCTACTCTACCATTTGCTTTCCTGCTTTTCTTCTTAAAGTCCTTTGCAATTAAGCTGCAGAGCAAGGCGATGGTGGTGTACATATTTAATCCCAGCACTCAAAAGGCAGAGGCAGCAGGATCTTGTGAATTACAGAGTTTGGTTCATAAGTGCTTCAGCATTTACGTCTTCGAAATAAACACATCCATGTGTATGTTTATTGCATTTGAATCAATTAACAATACTTTCTTGATATTATTAAATATTCAAGTTTATTGAGTTTATATTTAAATTATAATACTTATCATCTGGGAAAATCCACCTTCTTAAAATTTTCTTTCTGTTCAAGTTTTAAAGGTTTTTTTTGGGGAAAAAAAAACTCACTTAGAAATGATCACACATAGTCATTCTTCCCATTGTGGCTTGTAGTTATGTATCTAAAGTTCTGTGTGTTTATTTAAGTTGCTGGTTATTTTTGCTGATTCTCATCCAGGTGCCAGTGGTCTCTCTCCCCTGCGCGTTTCCTGAATTTTGCATGAACGTTGCTTGTTTCCTTGGGGATTATTAAAGGGAATCATTTGAGGTTTGGTTTTGAATGTAAGATTCTCTGGGATGTGAGTTTACTTAAATTGCATGCAGAGATGTAACTTCAACCCAACGTCCTGCATGTGTCAGATAGCATGGGAGTGGAATTTGGAACTGAAAACTCGCTTGAGGGCCAGGGGCTTTTTCGTTCAGCAATCCTTGAAATAAAGCTGCAGTTGGAACTTTGTTTACTTTTGGTCTCCTTTTGTGCATGGCACACATCTTATTTGCCTCTGAAGTCTCAGTTTTAGAAGACCTGTTTTTGCAGCTTGGATGGGCCCCACACTCTATGCATCCCTGAGGTTCATTCAGTGCAAATCCCATACAACTTAGCCACTCTGAGTAACTGGATTCCCAGACTGGAGTTTCCAGATTCTGTTATGAGGATACCCTGCATGTTGCTCATTCTGCCAGAAAGATATCACCCACAATTCAAGGAAGAAGATGGCTGAATTTATCATAGAGAAAGGGTGTTACAAGAGTTAAATTTTATTTTCAGCCTTAAATTAGCCTAGAATAATGAAGATTTGAATCACAGTGTTTTCTATTCTATCAAAGGCATCAAGCATGTGTTGATATCATCTGACCAAGCACCAAATGCTCCTGTTCTTGCAGGAATGGAGGTTGCATATTGCTCAAATTGGCAATTTTGTTCATTCTAAATTAGAAATAGATTAAACAAAGCTCCACTTAGTAACTAATCATCAGTGATTAACAGTAGAAGGGCTTCTGGTTTTTATTTAGAAGAGGAATCTTTTCCTCCTCGGCAAGGTCTACATGTATAGCCCAGGCTGCTCTTGACCTCAGGAGTTTCCTGCCTCAGCCTCCAAAGTTCTGGGATTATACACAAACGCTTCCTTACATGGCTTTTCTGTGACTTATATTTTGTGACAGTTGAGATAGTCTTTAGAAGAAGTCAAATATCTGGCAGTTGCCACTGCTCGTTTGAAGGAAGCCAAGATCTACAATTTGAATTGAGTTTTACAAGTGGCAGAAGAATAATGTTAGATAATATTATCTTAAATATTTGAATTTTATGACCAAGTCATTGAAAAACCCATATCTTTCTTTATGTCTTCTTTCTCAGTTTGGTTCACTCAGAAAATCTAAACCTTTGAGTTGCTCTGAATTTATTAATGCAGATTTCTGATGAATTTTCACTAGAGATGTTCAACAACGGTAATAGGAATGCATAGATAGAATAGCTTCCCCATCTTTTTATTTAGATGCAGAGATACTGTGTCTGCTTTGGTTATGTATAGTTTCTGTGTTACTGCAGAATTTTCATATATCTGCTTCCTGAAGAGAACACAGACTTGTATTATTCTGTAGTATCTGATGGATTTAAGCCACAATATACCTAAGGTCAAGAAACTGAATATAGGTGTTTGAGTCTTTAAAGTCTTACTTGAGTGAATCTTTCTTAGGGAATTCTCCAAATACAAATGAAGAGGAATTATTTCCAAAATAACAGAGATTTTACTTTTGAATTTCATGTTGGCAACTGAATCCTTAACCTTGGGCATGCTGGGCAAACTCTTGACTACTAAGCCAAGATTAGTAGTCATGATCTTAAAAGTTTAGAGATCATTTAAGTTTTTCTTATCTACTTAGCATTTATCATGATTAACAGTATGTTACTGTGTTTTTAAATTGTTTTTAAATTTATTTTTATCTTGTGTGCAGGAATATGTT